>OY744501.1:9314948-9776993 GCA_963556185.1 Pseudopediastrum boryanum | reverse complement strand
TAAACCCTAAACCCTAAACCCTAAACCCTAAACCCTAAACCCTAAACCCTAAACCCTAAACCCTAAACCCTAAACCCTAAACCCTAAACCCTAAACCCTAAACCCTAAACCCTAAACCCTAAACCCTAAACCCTAAACCCTAAACCCTAAACCCTAAACCCTAAACCCTAAACCCTAAACCCTAAACCCTAAACCCTAAACCCTAAACCCTAAACCCTAAACCCTAAACCCTAAACCCTAAACCCTAAACCCTAAACCCTAAACCCTAAACCCTAAACCCTAAACCCTAAACCCTAAACCCTAAACCCTAAACCCTAAACCCTAAACCCTAAACCCTAAACCCTAAACCCTAAACCCTAAACCCTAAACCCTAAACCCTAAACCCTAAACCCTAAACCTAAACCCTAAACCCTAAACCCTAAACCCTAAACCCTAAACCCTAAACCCTAAACCCTAAACCCCTAAACCCTAAACCCTAAACCCTAAAAACTAGTAAAACCTAAAACCTAAACCCTAAACCCTAACCCTAAAACCTAAACCCTAAACCTAAAACCTAAAACCTAAACCCTAAAACCTAAACCCTAAAACCTAAACCCTAACCCTAAAACCTAAAACCTAAACCCTAAAACCTAAACCCTAAACCCTAAAACCTAAACCTTAAACCTAAACCCTAAACCTAAACCCTAAACCCTAAAACCTAAACCCTAAACCCTAAACCCTAAACCCTAAACCATAAAACCTAAAACCTAAACCCTAAACCCTAAACCCTAAACCCTAAAACCTAAACCATCCTAAACCCAGCTCAATGGCAGAGCTGAAGGTCAAAGCTTGGGTGAGAAAGGAGGCACATGTGCTGATGCCGACAATGTTCTTTGTGCCAAAGATTTGAGGGATCAGATTTGCAGGTGTTGAGAGAGTCTGGATGGTTATTAGCCTGGCATAAGTTCTTTTAATGCATAGAGCATAACGAATTATGATGAGCGAGTCAACACAGTTGGGCTGCATCAAAGCTTAGAACCATGAATTGTGGGTATCTGGGACTTTGCAGTAAGGTAAGGCAGAGTGACAGCAGCAGCAGTAGCAGCAGTAGCAAGGGGCTTTGCAAGATTTGATTGCATTCTGACAGATTGGTAGCTGTTCTTATCTTATGAGCTTTCTTGGGCTTTCTTGGGCTTTTCTGGGACTTTGGTGCTAATGATGGTGTGGGTGGTGTAACACCACATAGCAAGGTCCAACGGAGCCTGTGCCACATCTCTTATGTTATGGCACATCAATAAAACTTGGAACAGCAAAGGCATGCAGCCATGCCTTAGGGTTCTGTTTGTTTTTTCACACTGGTTGTTTATCATGATATAATACTGACGCAGCATTATTCTCCTGAAGCCAGACTAACAAACTGGTTGGAGTCATGTGGCGGATGCTGCACGGCCCTTAAGGCTGTGCAGTAATCTTTCTCAAATAATACTGTGTTGCAAGATGTTAAGGTGCAGCCGCACCCGAGGCTTTTTGTTCTTTGTTTGCCTGATGGAGGTACTGGTCCTTAATCATAAAGTAGATCTGGTACAAGGTAGTGTTCAGAACTAAGGGACAGTTGCGGGCCACTTTCAGTTTGGAACATGTTGTCCGTTGAGTATCCCCGGGCATCGTGCTGTCAAAATAGGAACGTGTTCTGAGCTTGGCCGTACAGTCAGTCACACCTTAAAATGCTTGTTTGTTGGTTCAGTTGTTGTGGTTTTAACGTATGGATGCTTTGACTTCAGTCCCGTGCCTTTGAAAGTCCTGCACGTGGCATCAGTTTTACCTCAGCTATAAGTCGTTTTGTGCTGTGGCAAGTATCATTGATACACATTAAGTGTGCGGTGCATTAGTTGCTCTGGTGGAGAGGTCTCGTTAAGTTTGATGGGCCATATTTGCCCGCGGCTGGTACGCCGGTCGGCACTGCCGATTAGTTGAGTGGTCTATTCAGTTACGCGGCACGTACACATTACAGTCAATTATGATCTGGGATACTCATAGGAATCGCTGCCAGCCTGAGTCTCTGGTAGGAGCTATCAGTTTCAGCCGGGCCGGCCGGTGGCCGACCCATACAACCAAACACGGCTGCCGGCAAACAAAGCAAACAAACAGTTAAATTGCACTGATCTACATGTACTATTCATACATAGCTATCTGGGAACAAGCTTGTTAACCATGAACAGGCGTGACAAACAAACAAATCGGCTGGTCAAAAGGGTTGCTGGACGGCTGTCAGACCGGACGTACCATCCGATGGACCCAGTGACAAAGGATGGTGACTAACCTCACAATCGGAGTGAAACTGCAGGCATACTGGGTATTGACAGCAGTGGCGCTGCATGGCTGCATAGCCGGCGCATGTGCATGCATTGATCTGCCATCTCATACTGGGGTGTGTGTCTTTAAACAACATTGTTACCAAATGTGAGTCCCACACTAACATCGGGCAATACAGAGCCAAGTAGATCACATCCCATTATCCTCCATGCTAGGTTGTAGTCACAAAAGACTCATAACCTGATGTAGGTACATAGCTGTATGTGAACAAGCTTGTAACACTTGCTCCACAGCTACAACTCATTAGTGCAACCTCAAAGAGACTTATGAACTTCACATTGAACCTACAGAGACCGTGACTAATGCCACCAGTGACTAAATTCAAACACAGCTCCCACAGTGCTCAGCAACATCTATCTAGCTCCTTGTTCCAAGCAGGGCTGCCGCTCACACGGTCCCGCCAAATGCCTTCTGCCGCCGGCGCCTCCTGTTGTTGCCGCTGCTGCTTTTGCTGCTGCTGGTGCCGTCATCAACAGGGTTAGTTCGGGTCCTGTGTAGAGGAGCAGCAGGGAATTGCAACTACACTTAGTGGCTGGCAGCTGAAAGAAGAAAGAAGGGGACAATCAGACATTAAAAAGACCTAACGAACTGACAGATGAACATTCGCATGGTTCTAATACAGTGGCCTGGGAAACAACCAGGCAACACCTCATAAGAACCTGTGCGGTGGCTTAGCAGGCACAGGCACATGCACAGAGGCACGGAGAGTGCAGAAAGAACAAGCACTACTTGACCGAAAGTTACAACTCAACTAGCAGCAACATGACATGACATGCCATATCAAAAGCAGAGAGAGGGGAGAGAGAGCGCTACATAAAAGTGAGACAAGCATACCTGTGTGGGTAGCAGAAGGGGAGCCACAGGGTCATTGCAATTGCAGTGAGAGGCTAGCAGCTGCCGATAAACAAAAAGAAGGAAGAGCGCTGTAGCAAGCACGAGAGAGCGAAACACAGGCACAGGTCACACCTCATAAACTATGTGTTTAAGTTTGTGTGTGAAGAGAGAGGGCAGGAGAGAGCAATGCAGAGAAGGTGGGAGAGGAAGAGTAGCCCACCGAGAGCCATGAGAGTACAGGCAGTACAGCACAGGTACTGCTGCCGCTGCCGACCCCGGGGGGCTGCAGTTTCTATGTTTGTACTATTTAAAACCACAGGGGTGCAGGCCCAGACCGCTTGCTCACCATACAGAGCAGGAGCTTCTGTGGATGATGCCTGCAGCTTGTGCAGATGGTCCCCGCAGAGCCGCAGCCCTTCTGCTGCTGCTGCTGGGGTTGGGGCTGGGGCTGGTGTTTGTGGTGTGGTGTGTGGGGGGTGGGGACCTGTGGCACATTAAGGAGGAGAATGAGAGGGGCAGAGCGAGACGTGAAGAGGGCGCGCTGCATGAACCAGTGCATTTATACAAGATCAATTCAATCAATTCAAAAGCAAGACCAGATGCATTCGCATTTACATTTACTGCATTTACAAGATGCTGTGTTGGAAAAATTATGAAGAGAGCAATGCACTGCTACTGTAGGAGAGTGTGAATGCCTCTATACAGAATGGAGAGTGGAGAGAGGGAGAAGGAGAAACTTATTCTGATGTGAGCACAGCAAGATCACTGGTGGAGTACTTCCTGGATCTTGTTTGTTTTGAAACCTTGCGCACATATCAAAAACAAAATAAGGGAAGGAGGAGAGGGCAATGCAAGTCTAGGTGGGGAGCGGAGCCAGCACACTTTACAAGATGCAGCGTGATCACAATGGAAGCAAGCATGCAAGAGCTGCAGCTGCCCCCCAATACCCTAGGCACAGCACTAGCCTGTGTGACAACTAATACCTCCCAAGATACTGCCATCTCCAATCATCCGCTGCTGCTGTACTACCTTTATGACCCCACTCCCTTCTAAACCCCTGCTTACCATTATCAACTCAAGTTGTGCCTGGTTCAGCCCTGCAGGAGATCTGCTACTGCTGCAGCTGCTGCAGCGCAGGAGGGTGAGTGGGTGGTGTCGTCCTCAGCAGGGCCTGGGTGGGGCCTCCTGTGGATGAGCAGAAGGGAGGGCACAGGGGAATGGAAGTTAGGGCCACATACAAAAAGTGTTTTGGCATCTATCCGATTGGTTGTCGTGCATTCATAAAGAGCACGCCACTGCAAACAATTTACATTAGCTTACTCTTCTGTCCGCACACCGAGATCACTGGTGTAGTAGTGCCTGCATTTTATTCACTAGAGCCTTGAGCACGTATCAAAGGGGAAGAGAGAGAGAGAGAGAGGGAGGGAGAGAGAGCGCTGCATACAACTGAGACAGGCAACAGGCATTTGCCATCAATAAACAGTACTAGCATGGAAAGCAGACAGCGCTTTTATGGAGTGAGTGAGAGGGCAGAGAGTGGATCCTGCTGCTGCTGCTCTACACAGGGACACGCAGCGAAAGCGAGAGCAGCACACAGAGAGAGACTGAGAGAGTGGCAATCAGACATAAAGAAAACACGACCTGAGGATATGCTTCCATGAGCATGTCCATTGGGTTGAAATGAATCAAAATCAAATCAAACAAATCAAATTAAATCTGCATGGTTCTAATCCAATTGGACTTAACAACATGCAGTGCCCCTCCTCTCCCCTCCCCTCCCTGCAGCTTGCTTACCATACACAAGACGTTGGAGATGTTGTTGCTGCTGCTTTAGCTGCTGCTGGTTCCACCATAGAGGGGCCCTGCTCTGGGATGTCTTGCCCCTAGGAGTTCCTGTGTACGCGCAATCTATATGGCTGCTGCTACTGTACTTTTTGCGCAAGCTCTTTGAGTGCTGCTCTCCGTTCTATCTTCCCATGCTCTATAGTTTCCCGCTGCTGCTGCTGCTGCTGTGCTTGCTCCTTAGAATCTTTCAACTGGTGCTGCTCCTGTGGCATCTATATGGCGTTTTGCTTGACGAGGAGGGGGAGACTGTGATGGCCCTGCTGCTGCTGCTGCCTCTGCTCTTGCTGCTGCAACTGCTGGGGCTGGTTTGTTACCCACGTTTGCTCCTGCTGCTGCTGCTGCTGCTGCTGCTGCTTGACCTATGGCATGGGGGATTGCACCGGCCGCAGTTGGAGCAGGATTCATGAAGGCAACGGGTGGTTCCCTGCAAGTAGAAGGAATGCAGATTTAAATGATCTTGCCCGAGACGCACGTTCACAGGCAGCTACAAGATGAGGAGGTCCTGCAAGAGGAGGAGGCATGCAGGGCTCTCTTGCGTGGAGGCTGGAGGCTATACCTTAACGTAGATGGATCACCTCCGTGAAGACAAATGTCTGGGGCAAAGCCCAGACGCAAGCTTGATGAGCATGCAAATGTAGCGGTAATAACAGTCACAGACACAGTTTATCAATGGACACTCTGCCCAGCGAACAGTTGGCCTGGTTTGTGGACAGCGTGGTGACCGCCGGCTTAATGACACAAGGCTGAAGGCTGCGGCAGGTGAATGCAGGGGTTTGAGCTTGTGTAAGCCTGTGACAGCAGGTAAGGATCATGGCCAGGCCACCGAGGCGTCATTATAAAGCTGTCGCAATCGTTTGAGTCTTGGGTCACCCAGGTCACTCCGAGTGACAAGCCCAGAAACGCTCCTCAGTGCTCGTAAGGACGTGCCGAGATCGTACAGGCTCGGTGCACTGGCTAGTTTGTTTCATTTACAGCTATGGCTGCAGTCTACTCGTTGCCGGCACGAGCGGTCCACTACATACACTGCAGTGTCGTGCGCTGTTGAGAGGCTAGCCTCTTCCTCGAGCCTCTGCATCACACCTAGTGGGGCATTTAATACGTATTGTATGTCTGTCATTCATCGCGAGCTTAAAGGATCCCTGAAACTATTCGAAACGCCATGAGCAAGGGATCAGACATATCTTTTGGAACTCAGAAAGAGTAGGCAGCCCCCGTGGGGTTTGTGAATTAACAGATAAATGATGTCCGTTGAACGGTGGAGTCAGGCAGCCGGCTAGCGCACGCAAAGGACCATGGACTATGGAGACCAGACACTGCGTCCATGCAGAGCGGGAGGTTGGCACGCTTGAGTGAGTAAGCATGCAGTTAGCAGCTTGCGTTCCTTCGCTGCAGCCCTACCTGAAGCTCGATGCAATGATCTCGTGTGTTACTGAATGCCGTTAGGAAGAAGCTCCCATTCCATTGAGGTCTGCTGAGGGACAGCAAGGGGTTCTCTATCAAACTTAAACCACTTAATTGTGCTTTGCTGCGCTGCTTGGTCAAGGGAATCGTCCTATGCCCATTGCCTTCACGTACGAGCCTCTTTACCTGCAGAACATTTGGCTTAAATGCAGTTGAAAATGCACCAGCTGTAACGCGGCCCGTGCTATCATAGGGGCGCATGTCATCCACAGGTGGGGTCCTGGAGGCAGCGTACATAGGCATACATAGGTACATACGCATGTTAAGTACCTGCACGGACTTGCTGTCCTGCGAAAGAAACAGTTACCCTAGGGAGTTGCAGTGCACAGCGGCAGCTGGATGATGTTTTGGTGTATGGGCCCTGCTCATGTTACAACATCTCTGCAGAGTGTGTGAATAGCCAGCACGGACTGCAGGTTGTTTAGACTGGAGCACAAGGTTCAGCTCATGCACGTTTCTGAGTCTGCTATCTGTATATGGCCTTATACCATACATAATCATGCCTGGTCTTCAGCATGCTTGACAATTGCACACATGCTTTTACTGATATCCCCCGCATGGTTCATAGCAACAAGACATCTGTGCGTTGCTTTAGTACGGGTCAATGTTTGCAATCACTCCTTGCAGGGCACCGACAAAAGAGGCTCAGGCAGGGCCAAGATGAATTTCGTCTGCAAACGCGCAAGGGGGTCGCTGGGTACTATGTTGTTGGCAGCAATGGCAACGTCGTGCAACCGAATGACGATAAGCTCAGGATCAAGAGTTTGGATGGTGAACAGCTCGAACCGCAGAGCATGCTGGGCAGTGCGTATTGGGGCTGGGACATGTTAGAAGACCCCAAACATTATTATCATAGTCAGCGTCAGCCTATGAGCCAGGGTGTAAGAGACAGCCATGGTAACAGCAAACGCCGCAGCCGTGCCAGCAGGTTAAACCGCACCCGCAGCTCCCCTGAGTCAGCGCAGCAGTACTGGGAGAAGCAGCACACCGTAGTTATGGATAAGGCCCAAATGCAGGGGGTAGGGGACCAGAGGGCTGAGCATGGGTTGCAGTGCTTCTCTTTAAAAAACATAGAGGGGTTTGTTCAGAGCGACCATCAAATGCAGAGGGTGCTTGCACTGGATGGGAAGCTTGCAGCAAAAACATTCCCTGATTGTACCAGAAAAAGTAGTGCATGCCAGCTGGTAGCTTGCTTGCTGGATCGGGTAGCAGCGGTGATGTATGGAAGGGAGGTCTTGCAAGGAGGGGAGAAGCACCGCCAGCTGTTCTGTAGGATACCCAAACGCTCAGGTGGTGCCTCTTCGTCAGCTGAAACTCATGAGATGTGCTGGCCCTGGGATTGGCAGGCAGCTAAGGATAAGAGCAGCCACAGCATATCTACCACCTGCACTGACCCAGGTGCAGCATACCTTAGGATATACCTGGGCAGGGCACCACCGGAAGCACCTGCGCAGTCACCAGCACAGCGAAGCAGCTGCCGGATGCCACAGCCAAGGTCCCAGCATGCAGATGCTCAGCAGCCCTGGCAGCAGCAGCTAGAGGAGGTAGAGGAGGAAGGTCGTGAGCAGCAGGCGGGGTTGCAGCCGGTGCATATCACAGTCCACCGCTTAGTATGTGCGTTGTGCAAGGGCGCAGCTCCCACCCGCCAACATGAAGCCTCACATTTGTGCCATCATCCATGGTGCCTGCAAGGAGGCCATATTGAATGGATGACCCACAAGGAGAACATGAACACACCCCATTGACCAACATCAGCCTCCTTGAGGTGAGCGGAGGGTTAGCTGACAGGACAGACCACTGCATGACGTAAACAACAGCTTTGGTCTTTCATTCATGGAGGGTGTAGAGACTGGAGTGGCTATTTCTGTCTGCAGGGTCCTACTGCTGCTGCTGCTGCTTGCTGATGTGTGGTATGCAGCGAAGTACATGGGGTTCACAGGACAGCAGCTGTTTTTTTGTGATATGCAATTGATATTCATACAGGGTTATTAGCCACCGTTCTAGTAGTTACTCTACTAGTAGCAGCAGCCACTGTTGTGGAAATGAAACATCGCTCCTTAGTTGACTGATTGATTTTGTATTGCTGCCCTTCTTGCGCACAGGGAATCAATACTGCTGCTGCTGCTACTGCTGATGGTAATGCGCAGAAGCTGATGTGATGAGCAGAAGGTAAGCGCTTCTGTAACAGCTTGAGGTGAAGGGCCTATGGCAGATATTTATACTTCATAGTAATGCTCTGCTATGATAGCACGCTACCAAACTGTAGTCATGTTCCACCTCGTTGTTTTACTAACAGCTTATGATGCAGGGCCTATGTCACTTTTTGCTACGGCATATCACAAAATGTTATCATGATTCACCTGACTGCTGCACGGTCCAAGGGCTGTTGCTGGATCCTGCTGCTGCTGCTCCACCTCACCTTTTTGCTATGGCATATCACAGAATGTTCTGATACTGCTCTTAGTTATGTGATTCCGCTACCTCTCTTGATGTCTGATCGTCTCCGCTCTTGTCGTCTTAGCTCTCAGTATCGGTGTCTCTCAACAGACACTAACAAACTGGTTGGAGCCATGCGGCGGGTGCTGCACGGCCCGAAAGCTGTGCAGTGATATGTCCTGTGAATGTTATGATAACATGGTATCGCTTGGCCCTAACCCACCTCCTGCTTGTTGCTGCTGCTGCTGCTGTTTCAGCTTACTCCCCGCTCTGGTGGTGATGTGGAGAAGGAATTGAAGGCTGGGCGGTAGTGCGGGTGGATTGTGTAGCGGTGCTTGTGGGTGCTGCTGCTTTCTTTGGGCATGATGGGTTCGGGTCTGTGGATGTATGATGTGTTATGCATTTCTATACCCTACGGTGTATGTGTGTGTGCCCCGCTTGGAATATTGTTAGCATACGTATGTGTCCCAGTTTTTGGATGGTGGCATGTGACATGCTTTTTTCTGGGTGTGGGCTGTGCAGTGGTCTCTCTTAACATGTTTGTAAGATGATGCTGGCGTTTTTGTTGTGGCTTGATTGGCAGTGAGGGCACTTAGTACTACCCTAGTCAGCAGCTCATAGTACGGCTGTGCTCCAAGGCCTGATTATCATCATGCCTGAGCTGTGCTGCTTATGTGAGAGCCAGTATGCAGCTGAGTGGGGGCAATAGATTGCATGATGGCTGAGTTGCTTGAGACTAGATAGGGCTCGAGCTGCACCCTAGAGATTCGCAGCTATGTGATGAGAATCTAGGTTAGAACGTATGGCAATTTTTGCTATGGTATACCTTGGATAATAATAACAACAGTGACAAGCTCTGCTGATCGCTGAAGTCCGTATGAACCGATCAGACGTCCCGTTGCTGATGGGTGGGGTAGTCAGCAGGTCCGGGTGCAGAGCTACTTACTTCGAGCTGGCCAGTGGGCCCCAGGCTCGCAGCACAAGGTCAGCATGGAACAACATGCACGCACGATGCGTAGACCGTCTGAATTGGCTGCCCTGGGGTCCGTCTAACACGCCTACGATCATCCCAAGCCATGATCCAATGTGCTCCCCCGGCTGCTGGCAGCGTTGCACCTTACTTAAGCTCCTCCATGGGCGGTTCGGTAGGAGTGGAACCCTTCTAGAAGTGTCACCCAGACATCCTTGGTTGGGAACCCTCATCTCCAGAGCGACTGAAGCTCTGGACGATGGCCCGCTGAGCTCAGCGTGGTCGATTACATGGCTTGCACTGCTGCCAGGGGCCATCGCAGATAGGCGGGGAGCTCTTCCAAACATCTGGCCACAGGGTGCCCCGCCACCATGGGAGTGCTTGGGTGTGCTGCAGATCGATGGCTGGACTTGTGCCTGGACTCGTCCGCTGAGTGGCCCCTCGGCTGGTGCCCCGTGACGGAGCCCCTGAAGGAGGCCATGCTGACTAGGCGTCATCGATGACGTTAAACCCAGGCCCTTGTGCCCTAGTATACCCCTGTCCCGTGATTAAGCTGGCTGCAGCCTCACAACCCTTGATGGTTGACTGCACTAGCACTTCAGGCGGTACCGAGTGCCACAAGTACTGCTGGCATCTTCGCAGGAAGCAAGCGCCCCTGATTCCAGCAGCGCGCATTGAGTCCTCCTCATTCCTTTCTCTGGCTCGTGCTGCACCTCTATGCTATCCCATGCATAATCTGCGCAACCGCCAGCAGGTGGTGATGGCCACACGTCACTCTTGCAGGCAGCTTTCCAAATGATCAATGCATGTTATGTACTCTCTTAATAGCACCCTTAAAGGCTGCGGTGCAGTCCCCAAGATGTAGGGCGGCACATGCAGCCTCGGGACTCGCTCTTGATCGTGGCGGTTTGAGAGACGATCGAACTTTGCTACCTCCCATCCACACATGCCGCTCGATGGACCACAGAGGCTGTTTCATTGCCCTTCCACGCTTGCCGCACTGAGCCTCCTTCGCAGCAGGCCCATTTGCATGGCACCTACGAAGGAGCACCAGCAGCACTGGCCCCTGCCTGGAACCTTGCTGGATCCAGGCCGTTAGCCGCATTCAGGTGAGCAAGCAGAGGCAGAGCATAAGACGGGGCTCCTTCCCAACATAGCTGCAACAGCTACCGCTATGACAGCAGATTCCAGCTGCAAGGAGCAACAGTAAGCAGCAGCAGCAGTCTGCTAATGTGGTGTGTCTGCGGCATTGCATTCTGCACCCAGGACTGACGGAATCCACAGCTGTATGCTCCTGAGCGTAGACAAGACCCAAAACTGTGCACTCATGCTGCTGAATCGCCATAGGAGCTCCCCCAGGGCTTGGC
The DNA here is from genome assembly GCA_963556185.1 of Pseudopediastrum boryanum. Taxonomy (NCBI): domain Eukaryota; kingdom Viridiplantae; phylum Chlorophyta; class Chlorophyceae; order Sphaeropleales; family Hydrodictyaceae; genus Pseudopediastrum; species Pseudopediastrum boryanum. The sequence goes on along the minus strand of OY744501.1, from coordinate 9,765,728 downwards.
AGCGTAGATCAAATGCAAGGACCACTCGTACCTGCACATCCCAAGCATCAGATTCCAAACCGCTAAGTTACACAGCCGGCGGTTGCTTCCTTCCAGCAAGATGTATGCCTGGAGCTGCTGTGACATGTGCTCTTTGACATTTCCTGCTTGTGATGCTTTACGCCTTGCCATGCGCATGCGAGGAAGCCTTCCATTTGGCGCGAAGGTCTTCCCTAAACCCTAAACCCTACTGCCTGCCGAGCAGCATTTGCTGGGTCCAAATCGCGTTCTGGGACCGCTAACGCTCTAAACAACAGACGTTCCAGTTAGTCCGTCATGCCTTGTTTGAGGCCCGATATCATTGGGTAGCCTCAGCGCAGTTCAATCCGATAGTGGTCCCAACTGAATGGCACCCTTGTCGTGCGGCTCCACCGGCATATTAAATAGACTCCATGGCGTGTAGCCATGCTACACATTGCGCCTAAAGCATCATCTGATTCCGTGTTCACAGCTTGAAGGCGCCTGTCTTGCTCCTCCATAATTAGCACCGTGCCGGCATCCATTGGTTCCAGGTACGGAGTCACGCGTGACAAGGCAGCCTATGCTGCAAGAGAACACAATATTGGGTTGCATTTATGAAATTGATGAAACCAATATTGCTAGCGCGTTGCTCACTGCTCAATTGGTGCGGCCGCAGACAGGACAGCCATTCAGACGTTCTAACTATGTTGCACAGCTATCGGGCATATCAAGTCTACTAAGCCTGAACTCCTCGTTCGTAACCCCGTATGCAGTCATAGAGCAGCTGATTGATGTAACGGAATCTATATAACGCACAAGGCAACAGTAGCAGTGTCTAGTGGTGGCGGATGTACGGTGCTTGCTTTCTAACCCACAGCACCACTCATCTTTGCTTCATTAAATTGCAAGACTTGAAACCCCGTGTACCCCCAGCTGTTGCCTGGATACCTTCCAACTGCTTCCTATCTCCGGCCACCACAGCAATACAGTGAGGCAGGCCATCAAGCATCAGAGCCAGCTTCCAGTCAGGCAGGTGAGCACCCATGCATTTTGTTTTAGTGATACTGCTCATGAACAGCACTCCACTACGTGTAGCTGTGCAACCAGCTCAACAGAAGAGCAGCAGGAAGTAGAGCCAATACCACAGATGTGAATTTGGACAGGATGTGTTTGCCTGCTTTATATTTTGTTGAGTTCAGCGCACGCTGCCTTTCCTTTCCTTACATCATTGGCAAGCAGATATGTTCAACTATCAATTGCACTCCTGATCTTTTACTGAACTGCCACTCTTCTTGCTGTAGGTGCAAATGGCAGCAGCCTGTGTTTTTGAAGCAGAGGTCCCTCTGCCAACGGCATGGCCCCAAGGCACAGCACGTTTGTCGATCATAGTTGGCCTGCCCGTGGGAGGGACTCTCACACGGCTGGTACCTGCTGGGCAGGTCGCTAGGGTCGTAATGAGGGCATCGGACATGCCAGAGGGTACCAAGGAAGACACTCTGGTGTCAAAACTGAAACGTGGCCGCCTTGGGCATAAGTTGCTGTTGGATTCCCGAGTCGCAGGGGGTGCCAGGGTGCTTAGGCTTCTGAAAGCACAACAGGCCGTCCCTAGGGGATCTGCCAGAGCTATACTAGTGTGCTCTAGACGCCTGGAGCACACCCTACCAGACTTGGGTGGTGTGTTTCTTGCTGGGGAGTTGGAGCGCTTCTTGGAAGCTATTAGAACTGCTATACCACCTGTGGCGGCAGCAGCAGCTGTCCTCGCAACCCTGCCCCCAGTACCCTGGCCAAATGCTGCTCCAGAAGAAGGGGTACTAGCAGAGGAGGCATCAGACCCTGCTGCTGCAATAAATGCTGCAGCAGCAGCTGCTGCTGTAGCTGTGGGTGTACCTCCTGCTACTACTGGTGCTACTGCTGCTGCTGCTGCTGCTACACCTTTTGGTTTGTTCCAGGTTGCATCAACAGCAGCATCAGCAACAACTCCAGCAGCAGCAGCAGCAGCAGCAGCAGTGGCGGCAACAATGGTATCGTCGACGGCTTTGTCTAGGGTCGCCCAGGCTGCACTATCAGCTGCTGCTGCTGCTGCTGGGTATGTCCCTGCTGCTGCTAATACTGGTACGGGTGGAGGCGCTGTCACAGCAAGCAGGGTCGGTTCGAGCTCTGGCCCTGCTGATGCAGCTGCCTTTGCAGCTGCTGGTGCTGGCAGGGGTGCAAGTACTGCAGCTGGAACTGGCTTCTCCTTTGAGGGTCCCCAGCTGCAGTTTGCTATCCCTGTAACCTTTCGACCCACTACTGTTCCCACTGTTCTGCTGTCCCAATCACAGAAGCATGCGCCGTTCTGGATACAGTACCGCCAGCTTTCACCACAATGCAGAACTGAGCGGGAGAGCTACTTGAAGTGGGCCGGGGAGCGGGGAAGGCTGGACAGGCCGAAGGCATACAGGAGGGCGGTGGAGCAGCCAACCCTGGACAAGGATAGTGATTGTATCTTTGGCTTCTTTGGCTCCCTTTGTGTGGGGGGCCAATGCACTCCACAGGACCTCAGCTTCTCCCTGTTTGGCAATGCCACTTACATTGCCTACTGGGTTGGCTACTTGGTGGCAAGGGGTGCAAGTGCTGGTCACTTGCGCAACAACATCAAAGTGCCTAAGAAGGTCCTAGCCTGGATGAAGTCATGCATAGACCGCCAGCAGCAGCAGCAGCAGATGCAGATACAGCACCTCGTCCTCAAGCAGCAGCAGCAGCAGCAGCAGCAGCCGTCGCTGCCTCAGGCCCAGCAGCAGGAGCTACAGCAGCAGACAAGACAGCTACAGCAGCAGCAGCAGCAGAGCTTCACACAGAGAGCTGTCCTGACAGAGGTGGAGAGCTGGGTGGCAAGTTTGCTGGCCCAATCAGAAGAGCTGGGGGGTCCTCCAACATTTAGGTCTGTGAGGGAGAACTTGCCGCCGGCAGTTGAGGTGGTGAAGTGGCAGCATGGGGTAGAAGTGGAGACCCTGTCCAAATGTGATGAGGCGGAACGCATGTGGGGGAAGGACAGGTGTAACAGGGGAGCAGCCCGAGCACTACATGACACATGCTTGCTTAGCCTGTTGGAAGGGTATGGGCCCCCTCCTAGGCTAGAGTGTGTGTACACATGTATACATCCTGCCTACGTGGGGAAGGTGGCCTGTGAGGATTCCGACTGCAAAACAACTGGCTGCAGAGGGAACAGGTTGGAGTACACGGACCTCACTAAGACTGGGCTGGTGGTGATCTTCCCCCACCACAAGACAGAGGACGGTCTCGAGTACCCCATCCAGTGGCAGATCACCTCCCCAAGACAGCTGTGGCTGCTTCTAAAGTACCTGGGATCAGATGCACACTCCTTACTAACATGCGAGACAGACTGCCGGAGGTTGTTTGTCACAAAAACAGGTCTGCGTATGCTAGCATGCCATCTGACTGGATGGTGGCATGACATGGAGGTAGTGCACCAGGCTCCTTGGGTGCAAAGAGGTCTCAGGTTCCCCCCCTCCAACCTGAGGCATATCTTTATCACTGAGCGCTCAGCCGCAGCTGCGGCAGTAGCAGCAGCAGCATGGGCGGCAGCAACAGGGGGGGTTGCTCCCACAATAGCAGCAGCAGCAGCAGGAGGGAGGGAAGGAGCAGCAGGGCTAGGGACACAGGCAGCAGCAGCAGAAGCAGCAGTAGAGCAAGGAGGAAGTGCATCTGCAGCCGGTGGGGAAGGAGGAGGAGTGGCGCAGTTGGGGAATGCAGCAGCAACGGGCTCTGCAAGAGCAAGAGGGGTGGCTCCTGGACCAAGTCCAGCAGCAGCAGCGCTGGTAATGGGAAACTCCGTGCAAGAATGGAGTAGGACCTATGATGTGCACCGTACACGGCGCGAAATGCAGCGGGCAATAGATGACATGGTGGCTTGGCGGGAGTACATGCTGCAGAGCTGAAGGTCAAAGCTTGGGTGAGAAAGGAGGCACATGTGCTGATGCCGACAATGTTCTTTGTGCCAAAGATTTGAGGGATCAGATTTGCAGGTGTTGAGAGAGTCTGGATGGTTATTAGCCTGGCATAAGTTCTTTTAATGCATAGAGCATAACGAATTATGATGAGCGAGTCGACACAGTTGGGCTGCATCAAAGCTTAGAACCATGAATTGTGGGTATCTGGGACTTTGCAGTAAGGTAAGGCAGAGTGACAGCAGCAGCAGTAGCAGCAGTAGCAAGGGGCTTTGCAAGATTTGATTGCATTCTGACAGATTGGTAGCTGTTCTTATCTTATGAGCTTTCTTGGGCTTTCTTGGGCTTTTCTGGGACTTTGGTGCTAATGATGGTGTGGGTGGTGTAACACCACATAGCAAGGTCCAACAGGCACATCAATAAAACTTGGAACAGCAAAGGCATGCAGCCATGCCTTAGGGTTCTGTTTGTTTTTCCACACTGGTTGTTTATCATGATATAATACTGACGCAGCATTATTCTCCTGAAGCCAGACTAACAAACTGGTTGGAGTCATGTGGCGGATGCTGCACGGCCCTTAAGGCTGTGCAGTAATCTTTCTCAAATAATACTGTGTTGCAAGATGTTAAGGTGCAGCCGCACCCGAGGCTTTTTGTTCTTTGTTTGCCTGATGGAGGTACTGGTCCTTAATCATAAAGTAGATCTGGTACAAGGTAGTGTTCAGAACTAAGGGACAGTTGCGGGCCACTTTCAGTTTGGAACATGTTGTCCGTTGAGTATCCCCGGGCATCGTGCTGTCAAAATAGGAACGTGTTCTGAGCTTGGCCGTACAGTCAGTCACACCTTAAAATGCTTGTTTGTTGGTTCAGTTGTTGTGGTTTTAACGTATGGATGCTTTGACTTCAGTCCCGTGCCTTTGAAAGTCCTGCACGTGGCATCAGTTTTACCTCAGCTATAAGTCGTTTTGTGCTGTGGCAAGTATCATTGATACACATTAAGTGTGCGGTGCATTAGTTGCTCTGGTGGAGAGGTCTCGTTAAGTTTGATGGGCCATATTTGCCCGCGGCTGGTACGCCGGTCGGCACTGCCGATTAGTTGAGTGGTCTATTCAGTTACGCGGCACGTACACATTACAGTCAATTATGATCTGGGATACTCATAGGAATCGCTGCCAGCCTGAGTCTCTGGTAGGAGCTATCAGTTTCAGCCGGGCCGGCCGGTGGCCGACCCATACAACCAAACACGGCTGCCGGCAAACAAAGCAAACAAACAGTTAAATTGCACTGATCTACATGTACTATTCATACATAGCTATCTGGGAACAAGCTTGTTAACCATGAACAGGCGTGACAAACAAACAAATCGGCTGGTCAAAAGGGTTGCTGGACGGCTGTCAGACCGGACGTACCATCCGATGGACCCAGTGACAAAGGATGGTGACTAACCTCACAATCGGAGTGAAACTGCAGGCATACTGGGTATTGACAGCAGTGGCGCTGCATGGCTGCATAGCCGGCGCATGTGCATGCATTGATCTGCCATCTCATACTGGGGTGTGTGTCTTTAAACAACATTGTTACCAAATGTGAGTCCCACACTAACATCGGGCAATACAGAGCCAAGTAGATCACATCCCATTATCCTCCATGCTAGGTTGTAGTCACAAAAGACTCATAACCTGATGTAGGTACATAGCTGTATGTGAACAAGCTTGTAACACTTGCTCCACAGCTACAACTCATTAGTGCAACCTCAAAGAGACTTATGAACTTCACATTGAACCTACAGAGACCGTGACTAATGCCACCAGTGACTAAATTCAAACACAGCTCCCACAGTGCTCAGCAACATCTATCTAGCTCCTTGTTCCAAGCAGGGCTGCCGCTCACACGGTCCCGCCAAATGCCTTCTGCCGCCGCCGCCTCCTGTTGTTGCTGCTGCTGCTTTTGCTGCTGCTGGTGCCGTCATCAACAGGGTTAGTTCGGGTCCTGTGTAGAGGAGCAGCAGGGAATTGCAACTACACTTAGTGGCTGGCAGCTGAAAGAAGAAAGAAGGGGAGAGGGTTTAGGGTTTCTTGCTGGGGAGTTGTGTGTTTCTGGGGAGTTGAAGAAAGAAGGGGAGTGGTGTGTTTCTTGCTGGGGAGTTGGAGCGCTTCTTGGAAGCTATTAGAACTGCTATACCACCTGTGGCGGCAGCAGCAGCTGTCCTCGCAACCCTGCCCCCAGTACCCTGGCCAAATGCTGCTCCAGAAGAAGGGGTACTAGCAGAGGAGGCATCAGACCCTGCTGCTGCAATAAATGCTGCAGCAGCAGCTGCTGCTGTAGCTGTGGGTGTACCTCCTGCTACTACTGGTGCTACTGCTGCTGCTGCTGCTACACCTTTTGGTTTGTTCCAGGTTGCATCAACAGCAGCATCAGCAACAACTCCAGCAGCAGCAGCAGCAGCAGCAGTGGCGGCAACAATGGTATCGTCGACGGCTTTGTCTAGGGTCGCCCAGGCTGCACTATCAGCTGCTGCTGCTGCTGCTGGGTATGTCCCTGCTGCTGCTAATACTGGTACGGGTGGAGGCGCTGTCACAGCAAGCAGGGTCGGTTCGAGCTCTGGCCCTGCTGATGCAGCTGCCTTTGCAGCTGCTGGTGCTGGCAGGGGTGCAAGTACTGCAGCTGGAACTGGCTTCTCCTTTGAGGGTCCCCAGCTGCAGTTTGCTATCCCTGTAACCTTTCGACCCACTACTGTTCCCACTGTTCTGCTGTCCCAATCACAGAAGCATGCGCCGTTCTGGATACAGTACCGCCAGCTTTCACCACAATGCAGAACTGAGCGGGAGAGCTACTTGAAGTGGGCCGGGGAGCGGGGAAGGCTGGACAGGCCGAAGGCATACAGGAGGGCGGTGGAGCAGCCAACCCTGGACAAGGATAGTGATTGTATCTTTGGCTTCTTTGGCTCCCTTTGTGTGGGGGGCCAATGCACTCCACAGGACCTCAGCTTCTCCCTGTTTGGCAATGCCACTTACATTGCCTACTGGGTTGGCTACTTGGTGGCAAGGGGTGCAAGTGCTGGTCACTTGCGCAACAACATCAAAGTGCCTAAGAAGGTCCTAGCCTGGATGAAGTCATGCATAGACCGCCAGCAGCAGCAGCAGCAGATGCAGATACAGCACCTCGTCCTCAAGCAGCAGCAGCAGCAGCAGCAGCAGCCGTCGCTGCCTCAGGCCCAGCAGCAGGAGCTACAGCAGCAGACAAGACAGCTACAGCAGCAGCAGCAGCAGAGCTTCACACAGAGAGCTGTCCTGACAGAGGTGGAGAGCTGGGTGGCAAGTTTGCTGGCCCAATCAGAAGAGCTGGGGGGTCCTCCAACATTTAGGTCTGTGAGGGAGAACTTGCCGCCGGCAGTTGAGGTGGTGAAGTGGCAGCATGGGGTAGAAGTGGAGACCCTGTCCAAATGTGATGAGGCGGAACGCATGTGGGGGAAGGACAGGTGTAACAGGGGAGCAGCCCGAGCACTACATGACACATGCTTGCTTAGCCTGTTGGAAGGGTATGGGCCCCCTCCTAGGCTAGAGTGTGTGTACACATGTATACATCCTGCCTACGTGGGGAAGGTGGCCTGTGAGGATTCCGACTGCAAAACAACTGGCTGCAGAGGGAACAGGTTGGAGTACACGGACCTCACTAAGACTGGGCTGGTGGTGATCTTCCCCCACCACAAGACAGAGGACGGTCTCGAGTACCCCATCCAGTGGCAGATCACCTCCCCAAGACAGCTGTGGCTGCTTCTAAAGTACCTGGGATCAGATGCACACTCCTTACTAACATGCGAGACAGACTGCCGGAGGTTGTTTGTCACAAAAACAGGTCTGCGTATGCTAGCATGCCATCTGACTGGATGGTGGCATGACATGGAGGTAGTGCACCAGGCTCCTTGGGTGCAAAGAGGTCTCAGGTTCCCCCCCTCCAACCTGAGGCATATCTTTATCACTGAGCGCTCAGCCGCAGCTGCGGCAGTAGCAGCAGCAGCATGGGCGGCAGCAACAGGGGGGGTTGCTCCCACAATAGCAGCAGCAGCAGCAGGAGGGAGGGAAGGAGCAGCAGGGCTAGGGACACAGGCAGCAGCAGCAGAAGCAGCAGTAGAGCAAGGAGGAAGTGCATCTGCAGCCGGTGGGGAAGGAGGAGGAGTGGCGGAGTTGGGGAATGCAGCAGCAACGGGCTCTGCAAGAGCAAGAGGGGTGGCTCCTGGACCAAGTCCAGCAGCAGCAGCGCTGGTAATGGGAAACTCCGTGCAAGAATGGAGTAGGACCTATGATGTGCACCGTACACGGCGCGAAATGCAGCGGGCAATAGATGACATGGTGGCTTGGCGGGAGTACATGCTGCAGAGCTGAAGGTCAAAGCTTGGGTGAGAAAGGAGGCACATGTGCTGATGCCGACAATGTTCTTTGTGCCAAAGATTTGAGGGATCAGATTTGCAGGTGTTGAGAGAGTCTGGATGGTTATTAGCCTGGCATAAGTTCTTTTAATGCATAGAGCATAACGAATTATGATGAGCGAGTCGACACAGTTGGGCTGCATCAAAGCTTAGAACCATGAATTGTGGGTATCTGGGACTTTGCAGTAAGGTAAGGCAGAGTGACAGCAGCAGCAGTAGCAGCAGTAGCAAGGGGCTTTGCAAGATTTGATTGCATTCTGACAGATTGGTAGCTGTTCTTATCTTATGAGCTTTCTTGGGCTTTCTTGGGCTTTTCTGGGACTTTGGTGCTAATGATGGTGTGGGTGGTGTAACACCACATAGCAAGGTCCAACAGGCACATCAATAAAACTTGGAACAGCAAAGGCATGCAGCCATGCCTTAGGGTTCTGTTTGTTTTTCCACACTGGTTGTTTATCATGATATAATACTGACGCAGCATTATTCTCCTGAAGCCAGACTAACAAACTGGTTGGAGTCATGTGGCGGATGCTGCACGGCCCTTAAGGCTGTGCAGTAATCTTTCTCAAATAATACTGTGTTGCAAGATGTTAAGGTGCAGCCGCACCCGAGGCTTTTTGTTCTTTGTTTGCCTGATGGAGGTACTGGTCCTTAATCATAAAGTAGATCTGGTACAAGGTAGTGTTCAGAACTAAGGGACAGTTGCGGGCCACTTTCAGTTTGGAACATGTTGTCCGTTGAGTATCCCCGGGCATCGTGCTGTCAAAATAGGAACGTGTTCTGAGCTTGGCCGTACAGTCAGTCACACCTTAAAATGCTTGTTTGTTGGTTCAGTTGTTGTGGTTTTAACGTATGGATGCTTTGACTTCAGTCCCGTGCCTTTGAAAGTCCTGCACGTGGCATCAGTTTTACCTCAGCTATAAGTCGTTTTGTGCTGTGGCAAGTATCATTGATACACATTAAGTGTGCGGTGCATTAGTTGCTCTGGTGGAGAGGTCTCGTTAAGTTTGATGGGCCATATTTGCCCGCGGCTGGTACGCCGGTCGGCACTGCCGATTAGTTGAGTGGTCTATTCAGTTACGCGGCACGTACACATTACAGTCAATTATGATCTGGGATACTCATAGGAATCGCTGCCAGCCTGAGTCTCTGGTAGGAGCTATCAGTTTCAGCCGGGCCGGCCGGTGGCCGACCCATACAACCAAACACGGCTGCCGGCAAACAAAGCAAACAAACAGTTAAATTGCACTGATCTACATGTACTATTCATACATAGCTATCTGGGAACAAGCTTGTTAACCATGAACAAGCGTGACAAACAAACAAATCGGCTGGTCAAAAGGGTTGCTGGACGGCTGTCAGACCGGACGTACCATCCGATGGACCCAGTGACAAAGGATGGTGACTAACCTCACAATCGGAGTGAAACTGCAGGCATACTGGGTATTGACAGCAGTGGCGCTGCATGGCTGCATAGCCGGCGCATGTGCATGCATTGATCTGCCATCTCATACTGGGGTGTGTGTCTTTAAACAACATTGTTACCAAATGTGAGTCCCACACTAACATCGGGCAATACAGAGCCAAGTAGATCACATCCCATTATCCTCCATGCTAGGTTGTAGTCACAAAAGACTCATAACCTTATGTAGGTACATAGCTGTATGTGAACAAGCTTGTAACACTTGCTCCACAGCTACAACTCATTAGTGCAACCTCAAAGAGACTTATGAACTTCACATTGAACCTACAGAGACCGTGACTAATGCCACCAGTGACTAAATTCAAACACAGCTCCCACAGTGCTCAGCAACATCTATCTAGCTCCTTGTTCCAAGCAGGGCTGCCGCTCACACGGTCCCGCCAAATGCCTTCTGCCGCCGCCGCCTCCTGTTGTTGCTGCTGCTGCTTTTGCTGCTGCTGGTGCCGTCATCAACAGGGTTAGTTCGGGTCCTGTGTAGAGGAGCAGCAGGGAATTGCAACTACACTTAGTGGCTGGCAGCTGAAAGAAGAAAGAAGGGGACAATCAGACATTAAAAAGACCTAACGGACTGACAGATGAACATTCGCATGGTTCTAATACAGTGGCCTGGGAAACAACCAGGCAACACCTCATAAGAACCTGTGCGGTGGCTTAGCAGGCACAGGCACATGCACAGAGGCACGGAGAGTGCAGAAAGAACAAGCACTACTTGACCGAAAGTTACAACTCAACTAGCAGCAACATGACATGACATGCCATATCAAAAGCAGAGAGAGGGGAGAGAGAGCGCTACATAAAAGTGAGACAAGCATACCTGTGTGGGTAGCAGAAGGGGGGCCACAGGGTCATTGCAATTGCAGTGAGAGGCTAGCAGCTGCCGATAAACAAAAAGAAGGAAGAGAGCGCTGTAGCAAGCACGAGAGAGCGAAACACAGGCACAGGTCACACCTCATAAACTATGTGTTTTAAGTTTGTGTGTGAAGAGAGAGGGCAGGAGAGAGCAATGCAGAGAAGGTGGGAGAGGAAGAGTAGCCCACCGAGAGCCATGAGAGTACAGGCAGTACAGCACAGGTACTGCTGCCGCTGCCGACCCCGGGGGGCTGCAGTTTCTATGTTTGTACTATTTAAAACCACAGGGGTGCAGGCCCAGACCGCTTGCTCACCATACAGAGCAGGAGCTTCTGTGGATGATGCCTGCAGCTTGTGCAGATGGTCCCCGCAGAGCCGCAGCCCTTCTGCTGCTGCTGCTGGGGTTGGGGCTGGGGCTGGTGTTTGTGGTGTGGTGTGTGGGGGGTGGGGACCTGTGGCACATTAAGGAGGAGAATGAGAGGGGCAGAGCGAGACGTGAAGAGGGCGCGCTGCATGAACCAGTGCATTTATACAAGATCAATTCAATCAATTCAAAAGCAAGACCAGATGCATTCGCATTTACATTTACTGCATTTACAAGATGCTGTGTTGGAAAAATTATGAAGAGAGCAATGCACTGCTACTGTAGGAGAGTGTGAATGCCTCTATACAGAATGGAGAGTGGAGAGAGGGAGAAGGAGAAACTTATTCTGATGTGAGCACAGCAAGATCACTGGTGGAGTACTTCCTGGATCTTGTTTGTTTTGAAACCTTGCGCACATATCAAAAACAAAATAAGGGAAGGAGGAGAGGGCAATGCAAGTCTAGGTGGGGAGCGGAGCCAGCACACTTTACAAGATGCAGCGTGATCACAATGGAAGCAAGCATGCAAGAGCTGCAGCTGCCCCCCAATACCCTAGGCACAGCACTAGCCTGTGTGACAACTAATACCTCCCAAGATACTGCCATCTCCAATCATCCGCTGCTGCTGTACTACCTTTATGACCCCACTCCCTTCTAAACCCCTGCTTACCATTATCAACTCAAGTTGTGCCTGGTTCAGCCCTGCAGGAGATCTGCTACTGCTGCAGCTGCTGCAGCGCAGGAGGGTGAGTGGGTGGTGTCGTCCTCAGCAGGGCCTGGGTGGGGCCTCCTGTGGATGAGCAGAAGGGAGGGCACAGGGGAATGGAAGTTAGGGCCACATACAAAAAGTGTTTTGGCATCTATCCGATTGGTTGTCGTGCATTCATAAAGAGCACGCCACTGCAAACAATTTACATTAGCTTACTCTTCTGTCCGCACACCGAGATCACTGGTGTAGTAGTGCCTGCATTTTATTTACTAGAGCCTTGAGCACGTATCAAAGGGGAAGAGAGAGAGAGAGAGAGGGAGGGAGAGAGAGCGCTGCATACAACTGAGACAGGCAACAGGCATTTGCCATCAATAAACAGTACTAGCATGGAAAGCAGACAGCGCTTTTATGGAGTGAGTGAGAGGGCAGAGAGTGGATCCTGCTGCTGCTGCTCTACACAGGGACACGCAGCGAAAGCGAGAGCAGCACACAGAGAGAGACTGAGAGAGTGGCAATCAGACATAAAGAAAACACGACCTGAGGATATGCTTCCATGAGCATGTCCATTGGGTTGAAATGAATCAAAATCAAATCAAACAAATCAAATTAAATCTGCATGGTTCTAATCCAATTGGACTTAACAACATGCAGTGCCCCTCCTCTCCCCTCCCCTCCCTGCAGCTTGCTTACCATACACAAGACGTTGGAGATGTTGTTGCTGCTGCTTTAGCTGCTGCTGGTTCCACCATAGAGGGGCCCTGCTGTGGGATGTCTTGCCCCTAGGAGTTCATGTGTACGCGCAATCTAGATGGCTGCTGCTGCTGTACTTTTTGCGCAAGCTCTTTGAGTGCTGCTCTCCGTTCTATCTTCCCATGCTCTATAGTTTCCCGCTGCTGCTGCTGCTGCTGCTGTGCTTGCTCCTTAGAATCTTTCAACTGGTGCTGCTCCTGCCTTTGGTTCGCAGGGCCCCGCCCACTCAGACCTTCTCCTGTCCCACACACACCCTGCCCATCACCCTGCTGCCCAGGCCCCTCCTTTCCACCCCTCTCCTGCCCTTCCCTCCCCTTGTTTCCCCCCTCGTCCCCACCGCTCCCCAGGTTCTCTTTGCCACTTCCTCCCCTCACCATAACCTCCCCTTCCCCCAGCTTCTCCTCCTCCCCGAGCCCCGCCTGCTCCCCAGCTCCACGCCCCCCTATCTCCTCATGATGCTCCCCCTCCTCCAGCCCCCCTTCCTTCTCCTCCCCTCGGTGCTCTCCTTCCCGTTCCTCAATCCAGATCATGAGCGCCTCACGGTAATCCACACAGTCCCACTCCTCCACCTCCTCCAAAATCAAATCAGCGAGCACCTTCTCTTTTAAGCTTTCATAGAGGATCTTAAATTTCCCTCCCTCCTTCTGCCCCATTGCACACTGCTGCTGCTGTTGCTGGTCTTGGAGCTGCTGTCTCAATTGTTGTAGTTCAGCAGCGCTGGCTTGGTTCTGTCTCTGCAGTTCTTCTACCTGATGCTAGCCCAGTTCTTCTACCTGATGCTAGCCCAGACGCAAGCTTGATGAGCATGCAAATGTAGCGGTAATAACAGTCACAGACACAGTTTATCAATGGACACTCTGCCCAGCGAACAGTTGGCCTGGTTTGTGGACAGCGTGGTGACCGCCGGCTAAATGACACAAGGCTGAAGGCTGCGGCAGGTGAATGCAGGGGTTTGAGCTTGTGTAAGCCTGTGACAGCAGGTAAGGATCATGACCAGGCCACCGAGGCGTCATTATAAAGCTGTCGCAATCGTTTGAGTCTTGGGTCACCCAGGTCACTCCGAGTGACAAGCCCAGAAACGCTCCTCAGTGCTCGTAAGGACGTGCCGAGATCGTACAGGCTCGGTGCACTGGCTAGTTTGTTTCATTTACAGCTATGGCTGCAGTCTACTCGTTGCCGGCACGAGCGGTCCACTACATGCACTGCAGTGTCGTGCGCTGTTGAGAGGCTAGCCTCTTCCTCGAGCCTCTGCATCACACCTAGTGGGGCATTTAATACGTATTGTATGTCTGTCATTCATCGCGAGCTTAAAGGATCCCTGAAACTATTCGAAACGCCATGAGCAAGGGATCAGACATATCTTTTGGAACTCAGAAAGAGTAGGCAGCCCCCGTGGGGTTTGTGAATTAACAGATAAATGATGTCCGTTGAACGGTGGAGTCAGGCAGCCGGCTAGCGCACGCAAAGGACCATGGACTATGGAGACCAGACACTGCGTCCATGCAGAGCGGGAGGTTGGCACGCTTGAGTGAGTAAGCGTGCAGTTAGCAGCTTGCGTTCCTTCGCTGCAGCCCTACCTGAAGCTCGATGCAATGATCTCGTGTGTTACTGAATGCCGTTAGGAAGAAGCTCCCATTCCATTGAGGTCTGCTGAGGGACAGCAAGGGGTTCTCTATCAAACTTAAACCACTTAATTGTGCTTTGCTGCGCTGCTTGGTCAAGGGAATCGTCCTATGCCCATTGCCTTCACGTACGAGCCTCTTTACCTGCAGAACATTTGGCTTAAATGCAGTTGAAAATGCACCAGCTGTAACGCGGCCCGTGCTATCATAGGGGCGCATGTCATCCACAGGTGGGGTCCTGGAGGCAGCGTACATAGGCATACATAGGTACATACGCATGTTAAGTACCTGCACGGACTTGCTGTCCTGCGAAAGAAACAGTTACCCTTGGGAGTTGCAGTGCACAGCGGCAGCTGGATGATGTTTTGGTGTATGGGCCCTGCTCATGTTACAACATCTCTGCAGAGTGTGTGAATAGCCAGCACGGACTGCAGGTTGTTTAGACTGGAGCACAAGGTTCAGCTCATGCACGTTTCTGAGTCTGCTATCTGTATATGGCCTTATACCATACATAATCATGCCTGGTCTTCAGCATGCTTGACAATTGCACACATGCTTTTACTGATATCCCCCGCATGGTTCATAGCAACAAGACATCTGTGCGTTGCTTCAGTACGGGTCAATGTTTGCGATCACTCCTTGCAGGGCACCGACAAAAGAGAGGGTGGGCAGGGCCAAGATGAATTTCGTCTGCAAACGCGCAAGGGGGTCGCTGGGTACTATGTTGTTGGCAGCAATGGCAACGCCGTGCAACCGAATGACGATAAGCTCAGGATCAAGAGTTTGGATGGTGAACAGCTCGAACCGCAGAGCATGCTGGGCAGTGCGTATTGGGGCTGGAACATGTTAGAAGACCCCAAACATTATTATCATAGTCAGCGTCAGCCTATGAGCCAGGGTGTAAGAGACAGCCATGGTAACAGCAAATGCCGCAGCCGTGCCAGCAGGTTAAACCGCACCCGCAGCTCCCCTGAGTCAGCGCAGCAGTACTGGGAGAAGCAGCACACCGTAGTTATGGATAAGGCCCAAATGCAGGGGGTAGGGGACCAGAGGCCTGAGCATGGGTTGCAGTGCTTCTCTTTAAAAAACATAGAGGGGTTTGTTCAGAGCGACCATCAAATGCAGAGGGTGCTTGCACTGGATGGGAAGCTTGCAGCAAAAACATTCCCTGATTGTACCAGAAAAAGTAGTGCATGCCAGCTGGTAGCTTGCTTGCTGGATCGGGTAGCAGCGGTGATGTATGGAAGGGAGGTCTTGCAAGGAGGGGAGAAGCACCGCCAGCTGTTCTGTAGGATACCCAAACGCTCAGGTGGTGCCTCTTCGTCAGCTGAAACTCATGAGATGTGCTGGCCCTGGGATTGGCAGGCAGCTAAGGATAAGAGCAGCCACAGCATATCTACCACCTGCACTGACCCAGGTGCAGCATACCTTAGGATATACCTGGGCAGGGCACCACCGGAAGCACCTGCGCAGTCACCAGCACAGCAAAGCAGCTGCCGGATGCCACAGCCAAGGTCCCAGCATGCAGATGCTCAGCAGCCCTGGCAGCAGCAGCTAGAGGAGGTAGAGGAGGAAGGTCGTGAGCAGCAGGCGGGGTTGCAGCCGGTGCATATCACAGTCCACCGCTTAGTATGTGCGTTGTGCAAGGGCGCAGCTCCCACCCGCCAACATGAAGCCTCACATTTGTGCCATCATCCATGGTGCCTGCAAGGAGGCCATATTGAATGGATGACCCACAAGGAGAACATGAACACACCCCATTGACCAACATCAGCCTCCTTGAGGTGAGCGGAGGGTTAGCTGACAGGACAGACCACTGCATGACGTAAACAACAGCTTTGGTCTTTCATTCATGGAGGGTGTAGAGACTGGAGTGGCTATTTCTGTCTGCAGGGTCCTACTGCTGCTGCTGCTGCTTGCTGATGTGTGGTATGCAGCGAAGTACATGGGGTTCACAGGACAGCAGCTGTTTTTTTGTGATATGCAATTGATATTCATACAGGGTTATTAGCCACCGTTCTAGTAGTTACTCTACTAGTAGCAGCAGCCACTGTTGTGGAAATGAAACATCGCTCCTTAGTTGACTGATTGATTTTGTATTGCTGCCCTTCTTGCGCACAGGGAATCAATACTGCTGCTGCTGCTACTGCTGATGGTAATGCGCAGAAGCTGATGTGATGAGCAGAAGGTAAGCGCTTCTGTAACAGCTTGAGGTGAAGGGCCTATGGCAGATATTTATACTTCATAGTAACACTCTGCTATGATAGCACGCTACCAAACTGTAGTCATGTTCCACCTCGTTGTTTTACTAACAGCTTATGATGCAGGGCCTATGTCACTTTTTGCTACGGCATATCACAAAATGTTATCATGATTCACCTGACTGCTGCACGGTCCAAGGGCTGTTGCTGGATCCTGCTGCTGCTGCTCCACCTCACCTTTTTGCTATGGCATATCACAGAATGTTCTGATACTGCTCTTAGTTATGTGATTCCGCTACCTCTCTTGATGTCTGATCGTCTCCGCTCTTGTCGTCTTAGCTCTCAGTATCGGTGTCTCTCAACAGACACTAACAAACTGGTTGGAGCCATGCGGCGGGTGCTGCACGGCCCGAAAGCTGTGCAGTGATATGTCCTGTGAATGTTATGATAACATGGTATCGCTTGGCCCTAACCCACCTCCTGCTTGTTGCTGCTGCTGCTGCTGTTTCAGCTTACTCCCCGCTCTGGTGGTGATGTGGAGAAGGAATTGAAGGCTGGGCGGTAGTGCGGGTGGATTGTGTAGCGGTGCTTGTGGGTGCTGCTGCTTTCTTTGGGCATGATGGGTTCGGGTCTGTGGATGTATGATGTGTTATGCATTTCTATACCCTACGGTGTATGTGTGTGTGCCCCGCTTGGAATATTGTTAGCATACGTATGTGTCCCAGTTTTTGGATGGTGGCATGTGACATGCTTTTTTCTGGGTGTGGGCTGTGCAGTGGTCTCTCTTAACATGTTTGTAAGATGATGCTGGCGTTTTTGTTGTGGCTTGATTGGCAGTGAGGGCACTTAGTACTACCCTAGTCAGCAGCTCATAGTACGGCTGTGCTCCAAGGCCTGATTATCATCATGCCTGAGCTGTGCTGCTTATGTGAGAGCCAGTATGCAGCTGAGTGGGGGCAATAGATTGCATGATGGCTGAGTTGCTTGAGACTAGATAGGGCTCGAGCTGCACCCTAGAGATTCGCAGCTATGTGATGAGAATCTAGGTTAGAACGTATGGCAATTTTTGCTATGGTATACCTTGGATAATAATAACAACAGTGACAAGCTCTGCTGATCGCTGAAGTCCGTATGAACCGATCAGACGTCCCGTTGCTGATGGGTGGGGTAGTCAGCAGGTCCGGGTGCAGAGCTACTTCGAGCTGGCCAGTGGGCCCCAGGCTCGCAGCACAAGGTCAGCATGGAACAACATGCACGCACGATGCGTAGACCGTCTGAATTGGCTGCCCTGGGGTCCGTCTAACACGCCTACGATCATCCCAAGCCATGATCCAATGTGCTCCCCCGGCTGCTGGCAGCGTTGCACCTTACTTAAGCTCCTCCATGGGCGGTTCGGTAGGAGTGGAACCCTTCTAGAAGTGTCACCCAGACATCCTTGGTTGGGAACCCTCATCTCCAGAGCGACTGAAGCTCTGGACGATGGCCCGCTGAGCTCGGCGTGGTCGATTACATGGCTTGCACTGCTGCCAGGGGCCATCGCAGATAGGCGGGGAGCTCTTCCAAACATCTGGCCACAGGGTGCCCCGCCACCATGGGAGTGCTTGGGTGTGCTGCAGATCGATGGCTGGACTTGTGCCTGGACTCGTCCGCTGAGTGGCCCCTCGGCTGGTGCCCCGTGACGGAGCCCCTGAAGGAGGCCATGCTGACTAGGCGTCATCGATGACGTTAAACCCAGGCCCTTGTGCCCTAGTATACCCCTGTCCCGTGATTAAGCTGGCTGCAGCCTCACAGCCCTTGATGGTTGACTGCACTAGCACTTCAGGCGGTCCCGAGTGCCACAAGTACTGCTGGCATCTTCGCAGGAAGCAAGCGCCCCTGATTCCAGCAGCGCGCATTGAGTCCTCCTCATTCCTTTCTCTGGCTCGTGCTGCACCTCTATGCTATCCCATGCATAATCTGCGCAACCGCCAGCAGGTGGTGATGGCCACACGCCACTCTTGCAGGCAGCTTTCCAAATGATCAATGCATGTTATGTACTCTCTTAATAGCACCCTTAAAGGCTGCGGTGCAGTCCCCAAGATGTAGGGCGGCACATGCAGCCTCGGGACTCGCTCTTGATCGTGGCGGTTTGAGAGACGATCGAACTTTGCTACCTCCCATCCACACATGCCGCTCGATGGACCACAGAGGCTGTTTCATTGCCCTTCCACGCTTGCCGCACTGAGCCTCCTACGCAGCAGGCCCATTTGCATGGCACCTACGAAGGAGCACCAGCAGCACTGGCCCCTGCCTGGAACCTTGCTGGATCCAGGCCGTTAGCCGCATTCAGGTGAGCAAGCAGAGGCAGAGCATAAGACGGGGCTCCTTCCCAACATAGCTGCAACAGCTACCGCTATGACAGCAGATTCCAGCTGCAAGGAGCAACAGTAAGCAGCAGCAGCAGTCTGCTAATGTGGTGTGTCTGCGGCATTGCATTCTGCACCCAGGACTGACGGAATCCACAGCTGTATGCTCCTGAGCGTAGACAAGACCCAAAACTGTGCACTCATGCTGCTGAATCACCATAGGAGCTCCCCCAGGGCTTGGCAGCGTAGATCAGATGCAAGGACCACTCGTACCTGCACATCCCAAGCATCAGATTCCAAACCGCTAAGTTACACAGCCGGCGGTTGCTTCCTTCCAGCAAGATGTATGCCTGGAGCTGCTGTGACATGTGCTCTTAGACATTTCCTGCTTGTGATGCTTTACGCCTTGCCATGCGCATGCGAGGAAGCCTTCCATTTGGCGCGAAGGTCTTCCCTAAACCCTAAACCCTAAACCCTAAACCCTAAACCCTAAACCCTAAACCCTAAACCCTAAACCCTACTAGTGTTGCCATGCCGCAAGTGAAGGCAACCCACACACACACACACACACACACACCAACCCAAATCTGCTAAGTCAGCTTGAGAGAGGGTCCCTGCAAGATGCATGGCCCCTGCCCCACCAGATGCCCCCCCTTTCCATGCCCTCATGCCCACACACTCCCCAACCCTTGTGGATTGCATGGTTTGAGTGTGGGGGGCATAGCTTGCTGTGGGGAGTGGGGACAAGTGGGAACCTGCAGCTTGGACAACATCCTTCAGATCAGATTTCGCAACAAGGCACTCCCACACCTTGCACCATCCTGCCATGGGCTCCCTTTCAGGTAGAGGGAGTGGGGACCTTGGGGAATCCCATGCCTTGATGGCTGGGGCAAAAGCCTTGCCATGTGTGAGCACGAGCTGCTCTTATGGATTGCATAGGTTTCCCCTAAACCTTAAACCCTAAAACCTAGTTAGGCAACCCGTGCTCTTGCCGCAAAACGCCTGCACTTGTGCTTGTCTTACTCGTCCTGAGCCAAGTCCTAAGCACCCACAAGAGCCCTAAGCTGAAGGAGTAACTGGCAGACTTAACGTGCTCTTGCCTTCTTAGCCTAAACTAAGCCTAAGAAGGCTGGGTAAGGCATTAGCATTAGCCCCTGGCCTAGGGCCACGTGAATGGAGGGCTCCCTGCTAACCTGCCCTGTATAAACTGGCTGCAGAGCACCACCGCCGACTGATGCGGGAGACTGCTACCAAAGCACAGCATCATGTTTTGTACAGATTGAAAGAGATGCAGCTGTCGACAAGCAGATACATTTTTGGACACAGTTGTTGCTGCCCAACCCATTGCAGCACAAGCAGCAGCAGTAGCAGTAGCAGTGCAGAATCTGGCTTGTACTTCCAAATCTGGCTTGTTGGTCCATAGGTAGGTCCAACTCTCCTCAAAAGCAAAGCAGTCAACAGTTTGCAGCATGATGCTCCTATAGTGTCTGATTTTCCCACAACAGCGGGGGCACAAAACCGCCAATGAGCACCTAGCCTTTCCTATGCTTACGCTCCAATGCACAAACCAATGATAGATGCTCTCAGCACCAGCCCAATAGAATAGGCTGATACACTTCCAACAGGCACAAATCTACCATGCTCGCGATCTGTTCATTGATCAAAACCACAACACAATCCATCCCAAGCTCCCCGTCAAGTCCATGAGGTACAATCAGGGGTAGGACCCAACATGCTGTCCCCTTAATGCTTGATATTGTAGGTATAGGACATGCAGAGACAACAGCTAATACGTCAGCTGCCATACGCATTCACTAAGACACCATTTGGGCCTAGCCATTGGAAGTTCAGTAGACCCCCCTCTTACGCTCAAGCATTATCAAGGCCGCATAGAGAGCTGCTCGCACGTCCTGGCCAACAGGACTAGCTGACAGGCTCCTAAGCCTGGTCAACCTGGTCAAAGGCATGTAAACATCACCAGAGCTAGATGCACCCTGCAGATCTCTCAGACCCAATAGCTGCAGGGGCCACTGCCACAGCTGGGCCACCATCCCTAGGAGCGGAACATGCAGGCTTCCATGGGAAGCTGGCAACGTATTCCTCCGTATACCTAATCTGGTCAGCTTCGTCAACGAGGCTAACTGCTCAATACCTGCCAAACCCAGCGGGTTGTCTGAAGCATCCAACTCCCTCAGATTCACTAAGGCAGCCAAACGTGCTGCAGCAAGTGGGCCAAACATATTCTGATCCACCTTCAAGCTGGTCAGCTCACGCAAACCTGCAAGCCTTGCAGCACTCTCATCACCAAGGCCACAATTGCTCACATCAAGCTCCCTCAATTGCGTAAGGCTGCCAAAGAGGACTGCCCCTGCGCAGCCTAGCTTCATGTCATTGATTAGCAGGGTCTGCAAGTTCACCAGGGATGACAGTGAGCTAACAACTGCTGCATCGTCTGATGCCCACTCGCAATATGCGACATTCAGGTACCGCATGTTTGTCAAAATGGCTATACCAACCACGTCAGCTGCCTTCACCCTGTCACTGCCACTGACATTTAAGCTTGTTAGGGAGATGAACCTGGAAAGCCCTTGGAGACGGTATTCAGGTTTGTCTCCAGGCCAGACACCCCAAAGAGTTAGCTCTTGCAACAAAGACATCCCTTGCAACTGTACCAGGGCGGATCCCTTGCACCCATGCAGATGAAGGTGCGTCAGGTTAATAAGGGGTGCCAAACCGATAGCATCATCAGTGAAGTCGAACCAAGGAAGGGATAACCTCTGCAGCCTGGTGAGACCTGCGAGCCATGTAGTTGGTGCGGCTGGCTCCTTATCCTCCACCAATCACACCAAGGATGTCAGGCCTGTAAGCTGGGCTGTAGCGGAGAAGATCATGCTGGGTTCGAAATCAGCATCCCCTTCCGACGATATGACGAGCTCTTCCAGGGTGGGTGCTAACTGGGTGACGTGCCGCACTCCTGTACCCGGAGACGTGTAGCCATCAGCGTATAGCCCCAAGGCACGTAACTGCGGCAGTGCTGCCATTGATGACACTCCTTCTTCACTCATCTCTTCATCAGACCACTCGTCTACTCCAACATACAGCTTCTGCAGGGCGGTCATCTGAGCCAGAGCGCTGGCACCTACTGCGGTGACTGGAGGGCGCTGCCTATGTACGTTCAAGTACGTGAGGTGCTGCAAGGTGGTAAGCGCAAATGACCCCTTGATTTCCTAGGCTGTTATCAGAGACGTCCAACAGCTGCAGGGTGGTGATACGGGCTAAGGTGTGTGCATCTGCTGCTTGGATTTTGTTGCTCTTCAGGGTCAGCTGCTGCAGATTCTGACACCGACAGAGCTGGCATACACCACTGCTACCAAACTTGTTGCCGGACAGGTTCAACACGTGGAGGGTTTCACTGAAGGCTGCTGCAAGAATGGCCATTGCAGACCAGCCCAGGTTGTGGTGTAAGACATGCGAAAAACATTTCATGTCAGCGGACAGTCTAGCTGGGGGTGCAGAGCTGGCATAACCTCTATCAGTAAAGATCATGGGCCATTAAAGATCAGCCAGGCAGTGCCCATCCTTGTCTGCAAGATTCCCTGGGCTGCACAGCTCCTTACACAATGAAGCGAAGGCCACAACCTGAGCATGGCAATGAACAACTGAATGAACGAGATGCTTAAGAGCAGCCGTCGATAGACGCCCCTTGGCAGTGTCAGCCAAGCATCAAGCACGCTGGACTCTCCCACGCTGCATGCTGCACTAAGTGAGATTACGAGGACCCCATGAACAGCGGGCCATGATCAGCGGCTGCGACAAGCACGTATAGATAAACAATATTAAGAAAGCGATGGTGATGGGCCGTCATCTCAACGAATCCTTGGGATCAAAGCCCTCGCGTCTTACCCTCAGCTCCTGCAAGTTCTTCATACCCATCAGGGCACGCATGTCCAAAAGGTAGCCATCTTTAACAGTCAAGCGCCTCATACCAGAGAGTTGCAGGGCCACATTTGAGCCGTGTTGGTCGACTTCTAGCTCGGCCTCCTCGATGAGCGGGAGAACTCCTGGCTCGCCTGACCGGCCACATGCTATTGAGAGCAAAACGCAACTTTTGTAATCAAGGTGGCCTACGATTTTGGGTAGGAGATCTTGCAGCAAATCCAGCACACTCATTGTTCGCAAATTTACTGCGGATCCACTAAGTGCGGTAGAGGAACGGCCGCTCAAGTAGTCTAACCCAAAGCAAGCTTTGAGCCAAATATGATCGTGCTAGACCATGTTGATAAATATTTTTTAGCGGTTGCCGGCCAAGTTGGCCCATTCCAGTCTAGATTGGTGGCCAAGCCCACTCACTCGACAGTACAGTTTCACACACCTCTGAAGAATCTGAGAAGGTCTCAGCCGTACGGGCGCTTCACTGGGTACATTCGTGGCACGCGGTTGCCCCTCTGTCTCATCCTTCAGGCAGTGAAGCCAATAGCAGCCTGGATGCTCGGCGGCCATGCAGCCCATGCCCCTAGGCCTTTTTGCAGGCTTGCTTAGTCCATGTGCTTCCACTCGACCCTAGAAAGATGGATGAAATGCATGGCCGCCTTACCCGAATCGTCACAGCAACAGGTCCAGATCCTGAAGCGGCAAGGCCCTGAGGAAGCTTTGCCAATCCCAGCTTCGCAAAGGCAACAAGACGATAGCACACATGCTTCTGAGCCAGTCAGTTAAAGACATCGCAGCACCAGAGGCGAGGCTGGTCGGCCTGCCTGTCGATGAGCTTTTTGAGGATGCAAGGCTCCATCTCATTGGGCGAAAGAGACCGACCAACACGGGAGGGACAGGCTGTGCAGTGGCTGCTGAGCAAAGCAAGCATCAGCTTCTCCAGACCAGAGGATGAAGAAGTCAGCTCCAGCACAGTGTGGAATACTTGCAGACGTCCAAAGTACATAAACCATTAGCACTAATGCTCTTTGCTGTTGGCTTGCATCCCACCTACTCACAGCTCGTAGCATCAGCACGCAGCGGGGTGAACGGGCTTCGGTTATGGTCTCAAGCTACCATCGGGCCTGCCTCCATACCACGAGGGGATGTGGATGCAAGATAAGATGCGCAGAGAGGTAAACAATGGTTGCATCTTGCAAGGTTAGGTACCTGGACGAACTAGTATATGTCAAAAACCTCATCCCTTGGACAAATGTCAATGATATGTTGGGAGAACAATTGATGGGATCAAGCGCAGTGCACTATTAGACCTACCGGTAGATGAAATATGTCTCATTATGGAATGGGGTTGCAATTGTGGTGGCACATCCTCCAGGTGGCAGAAAGAAAATATAGGCTTGTAAGTATATCTCTTCAATTGAGGATCAATTGTTGGCATGTGCTTCTCATTCTACTGCAGGCCCCCTTTGCAAAGAAACCTGGAAGATGCAACATATTTCTCTCCGCTGCCCTATTTTACTTTATTTCAACCCAGGAATGGTTCTCTCTGCCCTTTTTGCGCAGGGTCTGCAGTATCTGACATCAGAGCAATTGGAAGACCTGCTGCACCTCATGCTCACCGAGTCCTACTGCAGCCAAGATTGTGAAGAGTTTGTATGCAGCATGGCACGGGGGGCAGCTGTTGGTTTAGACATCGACTCAGCCACCAGGTTGCTGCAGCGGGCTATAGCAGGCAATAACACGTATGCCCTTGAGGGCTTATGCAGCTCATTTCCAGCAGTGCGGACCCTAAGCCCTGCAGCAGTTCAGCCTCTGCTTGTTTCAGCTCTCGAGTTCACTGCAGCCCGGGCTAATGCAAATAAAGGTTCTGTCCGGGATGGCATGGTGCACACTCTGTGCCGGTGTCTACCAGCAGCAGAGCAAGTAGATGCTGCAGCAGTGTCTGGCCTGGTTGCCAAGGCTGTGGAGCTGGGACCGGTTCAGAGCTGCAGAGACTATCATCGGCTTTCCTGCAGCAAGACATCTAAACGCAGCAGCAGTGGAGAAGTTGCTGGTAGTGGCGGTGGAGGCTAGCTCATTAAAGCTGGTGAAGACTCTATGTTTGTTGCCAGGGGGGCAGGACATTGGTGATGAGGTTGCTGGGAAGCTATTCAAGACAGCGGTGAAGGTCTGGCAATATGACAACACTGTCATGTCCATGGTGCCCGCTTTTACGAGGTTTGGGCCATGTCGCATTATCTCTGACCTTGTAGGCTTTGCACGCCTCAATCCAGCTTCCCCACGATCTGCGGATGCTGCACCTCAGGTTCCACATATCGCCATAAATTCAGTGCGTTCATACGTTCTTTCTCTTGCATGAACTGGTAGTCCAGAGATGTCAAATTAGCTCATGTGCAAGGTATTGTGTTGGATGCTCGCCGGCTGTGGATGAGATTTACAGCATCTACAGGTAGCAGTATGGAGAAGACCGGCATCATAGACTCTGAATAGAGTAGTGCTCTGGTGCAGGTGGGCTCCACCAGAGCACTACTCTATAATGCTCTGGTGTCATGTGCCGCTTGGCTGACGTTGTTGCTGTAGTGTGTGTCCATGGTGGCGGCATGGTTCAAGTACTAGAGGTTCTTGCAAACACTGATACGCAAGTTGAGATCTGTTTGATTCAGAATTGAAGTGAGTGGATCCGATCTCTTATAGTGTATCAAATTGCAAGAGAATATGACTATTCCCAGTGGGTTTGAACTGTTGATACATGGTGTAGGTATCTTCAACTGCGCCTGTTTGGTTGAGTAAAAAAGGTAGTCGGGGTTGACCCCGGTGTAGTGTGTTAGGTCGTTCGGCCTAGCAGCCTTGTGTGCACCTAAACTGTTTGCTTGCTTGCCGGTTGACTGTCTGCAGATTTGGGTGACCGTTCGGGTGTAAGGCAGCTTGAAACAGTAATGGATTGTAATGTGCTCCAAAACGAATGACAAAACAGGTGACGAATGGAGCAGTCTAGTAGGGGTTCGTAGCCATGCAAACATAGTGTGCCAGTGGCCGGCATCGGCTGGGGGCATGCCCCATTGAACATTCGGGCCGACTGCACTAAGGCCTCAAAAGGCACAGCATCGGCAACATGGAACACACCTGGTATGCTTTCTTAGCTCCTGATCAGTATCTACTCTGAGGTGTCCATTCCGCATTTGAGCCGGTGTCGAGTCTGGACCCTGTCAGGGCCTGGTCAAACAACTAACCACTCGGTCAGTGGCCACCTGGCAACTCAAGGAAGCCAAGCCATAACATCCTTATGAAGATCACCGGAATCACCTGTGGTTGTTCCTTTCTACAGTCAACCTGATTTATTTATGCTAGCACCATGCGATACTGAAGGAGTTGCACCTGGTTCGCTCTGAAGAGCGGCCATGGTTTCTATATTAAGCGATGTGTTGGACGTTTGCTTGGGCTATATGACCTTGCCTGACTTTCATGGTCTATGTGCAACATCGAAAGTGCTTCGAGGAGAGTGCCTGAGGCAGCCAGACAAAGTTGTTGCCAAGCTATTGCACAGGGCTATCGAAGATGGCCGAGTTCCCAAAGTCCCTGCGACAGGCTTACATGTCAGCGCGGATTTCTCAGAGTACCTACAGCCGTGTCCGGGTCCAGCCTACGAGCACATTGCCTGGCTACTCGAGGTCTTCAGCAAGAGGCACGGCATCATGTGCATGTCAGCATGCTTGGACCTTCAAGATGCGCTTCTCAGGGCATCTGGCGACCCAGTGATGTCAACGTTGCTCATAGCTTACGGTGCCAGGGTCAGCTATGCCCTCATCAGGCGCAGGGCAGCCGTCTCTACAGGACCAATCACCTGGCTCAGGGCCGGCAACTTTCTGGGGCTCTCAGTGGCATCAGATATCCCTTCTTCTACCATCACCCTGTGCCTTGGCCAGCAGCTTGCCCAGGAGCAGCTGCATGAGCTGTCTGTGGATGACATGTTTGCTCTCATCAGCATTGCCTTCA
This sequence comes from Pseudopediastrum boryanum, assembly GCA_963556185.1. NCBI lineage: Eukaryota > Viridiplantae > Chlorophyta > Chlorophyceae > Sphaeropleales > Hydrodictyaceae > Pseudopediastrum > Pseudopediastrum boryanum. Next base: position 9,739,111 of record OY744501.1, on the reverse strand, counting down.
CCAACCCTCACCCTCCCAGCAGGTCAGATCCAGTCTGGCTGCTTGAGCAATGCAAGACACAAGCCCGAGAGTGGTCTGCAGACCAGGTTCAGCAGCTGCTGCAGCTGGGGCTGACATCCCAATACTTCGTCTCACAGGCAAGCAGCCAGCATCTAAGCAGTCATCTTCAGCTGCTCCTTGAGCACCTAGCAGTAAAAACGATGCCATTGAAGGATGCCAAGCTGCAAATCCTGCAGACAGCAGCATGCCAGGGTCAGGCCTTTGGAGAGATCTACGGTGCCCTTGTGCAGCAACCACTTGAGAAGGACGCAGTCGCAGCCATCTTCAGATCAGCTCTGATGGGAAATGGGCCAGAGGATGCTTTTGGCATAGTATATGGACCTGGTTCTCCCCTTGGGAACCATGATGCCCATTCTGACATTGGAGTGCTTAATGAGCTCATGCTGGCAGCATTGTCGAGGCAGAACCTGAATGCTCTCAAGGCCCTCTTTGTCCATGCTCGTAGTCTTTCCCCCAGCATCCCCCTCTCAGCAATGATCCTGGCATCGTGCTTCGGTACCAAGTGTATTCTCTCCTTAGCGTATGAGGAACTTCACGACACCCTCAGCACGTCCCCACCCTGCCTTCCCCCTGCCATCGCACTGTTGTGCGGTGATTCTCTGTTCCGGCTCCTTGAAGTACTTCTCCATCTTCCCAGCGGCAATATCGTGCAGCAGCTAGTGAAGGTGCCAGCAGCTCAGCAGCTATCAGAGCAGATGGTGGAGTCCCTACTGCAGCAGGCTGCCGCACAGAGCACTCCTGCAATCATGGAACAGCTGGCAGGGCTGCCGCATGCTATAAGAAGCCTACAGGCAAGAGCAGCAAAGCTGTTGGAAGGGGCTATTTCAGCAGCCAACAGCAGCACTTCCCAGTGGCTTCAGCACAAGCTAGCTGCTCAGGTAGTACCCTGGGAGACAGTGGGCAAGCTGCTAGGAACGGCTGTAAAAGCAGGTCAACTCCCAAATGTCCATTGGTTGGTAGAACAGCCTACAGCTGCATTGTCAAGTGACATGGTACAGAAGCTTCTGGAAACAGCTCTACACAGCAGCAGTAGCAGCAGCCATGAGGCAGCCAGTAGCAGCAGCAGTACTATCAGCAGCAGCAGCAGCCAAGCAGCCCGTAGCAGCACCACCAGCAGAAGCCAGGCAGCCAGCCGCAGCGGCAGCAGCACTTGGTGTACAGTTCAAGCGCTGCTGCTGCTACCTGCTGTAAGTTCTATCTCTGTCACGAATGTAGTTAAGCTGCTCGGGCTTGCTGTTGGTGCAGGAGAGGCATCAATAGTGGCGTTACTGGGAGACCTCAAAGCAGGGCGCAGGGTGGCAGGTGATGCCTTGGGGGACCTTCTGCAGCAGGCTGTTGAGGTCCGGGCTTTAAGCAGCTTGAAGGTGCTATTGCCCTTTCCTGCAGCGGCAGCTTTACCAGAAATGCATGCGCTAAAGTTGTTTCATACGACCGTACAAGACGAGAACCCGGAGGCTGTTGCACTGCTATTAAAGCTGCCTGCTGCTAAGCAATTTACAAGCGAGGACGTTGGCAGCTTGCTTGAGCTTGCCTTGCAGCAGGGAGCGGCAGGCACTGGGAGGGGTTTTGACAGGTTGGTACAGCTAGCAGCTGCGAAATCCCTTGGGCCTGAGTGTGTAGTGAAGCTGTTGCGCCTAGCTTTGCAGACCAGGGGAAGGGAGCTGGACATCAAGTGGTTGTTGTGTCACACAGCAATGGCAGCAAGAAGTCAGGAGGACAAGCTGCGGCTGTTGCAGGTAGCAGCTTCTGCTGGGCACTGCCTGCAAATGCTGTTGTGGGGTTTGGTGGATAACCATCTTGGGGAGCAGGAGGTGGGCGATGTTTTCGAGGCAACGTTGCAGGCGAAATCGGGGAATAGTGAGTCATGCTGCATTCGACAGCCGGAGCACCCGCATGGTGAAGGATCTCATGCTGATGACTCTAAGGCATGATTGCAAACCAGCCCTGGCTGTGTTGCTGCCGTATGCTTGTTGGCACCGCATGGATGTGCAGAGTTTGCGGGAGATTTTTACGGAGGCTTGCAGGACAGAGGGAGGGCAGTGTCTGCAGTTGCTGGTGGAGCAGTTGGTGCCGAAGTTAGATCAGGAGTCAGCCATCCTTGTGCTAAGAGAGCATGTGGCTAGAGCTGGCACCTGCTCCGTTGGGTGCTGCTTTGGGTGCAGACTGGTTCAGCAGGCTACAATGTACCCATCTCTTTACTCTCCCTTTCAGCCAGCAGCTGGACCTACTGAGAGCTGCAGCCTGTCACGGACTGCAGCACTTAGTTTTGGGTGCCCTAACATCACGTACTTCACGTGTATCAGGTTCATCTGCAGCTGCAGCAGGACCCTTTGGTATGCAGGAGCTATGCCAGCTACTGCGAGCAGTACCTCTCTGGGACCCCAACAGCACGGCTGTCTGGGCAGCATGCTTACGAACTGCTTAGGCATGCAGTTGGAACTAAACAGGTGGCTGTAGTGCGCTGCTTGTTGCAGCATGTTTCCTCAGCAGCTGGTTATCCTGCACGTCTTCCTCTTCACGTGCCACAGCAGCTGCTGCAGCTGGCAGTACAATCCCAGCAAGTATCAGTGTTGAAATGCTTGCTATCAGAGCTCCCTTCAGCGCAGCAATCCCTTTTGGAGTACGCTGAGGAGCTGTTGCAGCAGGCGATTGAGTCTGGCGCACAAGCAGTGCTCCAATGCGTCATAAGCAAGCTCCCGGCAGGGCATGTGCCATTTGTAAGGCAGCAGCAGCTATGGGCGGCTGCAGCTGAACAACAGCAGTTGCAGCTCCTACAGTGTTTGGTGGTGCACCTGCCGCGGCCCTCGTCTCAGCTTAACGGGCGGGCCCGGCAGTCGGTGCTCCGCATAGTGAATGCTAGCCATCCAGCAGCTGCAATGGAGGTTGTCAGCAAACTGGGTTCAGAGGGAACAAGAGCAGGTGGCTTACAGCAGCTACTTCAGCTATCAAGGGATGCAGACCAGCAGCATCTGGTCCAGCCCTTGCTGATGGAGCTGTTGGATGTGGATTACCTGCCAGACACGCAGTTGGACCAGCTTCTGCATGATTCAGTAGCTCTCGGGCACGTCCCTTTTGTGCAGTGCCTATTGCAGAAGCTCTGCGTATGGAAGCTGTCAGAGCAGGGGATGCTCCGTTGCCTACAGCAAGCAATTTCCAGCCAGCAAGTTCCTATGCTGGAGTGCTTGCTTACGCAGCTGCCTCAAGGAAGGTACTTGTCAGCAGGGGAGTTGTGCTCACTGCTTCAGCTGGCTCTAGCACAGCATGATAACATAGTTTTGGATACTCTGTTGACTAAGGCCCCAACTCCTACACAGCAGCTTTCTGGCACACAGATACATATGCTGTTGGATTACGATGTCCAGCTGAGGCACATACCGTCCCTGCAGTGCTTGCTGGAGCAATTTCCAGCAGCTTCCTCTCTCCCAGCAGCTGCAATGGAACAGCTGCTCCTCGTAGCTATCAGAACCGGGCGAGCAGCCTTGCTGGATTGCCTGCTGGTGCACTTCCCCTCAACTGCAACAGACTTCAGCATTCAGCAGATCCTGTCGTTGATGCTAGCAGCAATTGATCGCAAGCAGCCAGCACAGTTTCATCGCGTGTGGCAATGGCTCCATTCACACCGTGATTTCACACCTCCGGAGATGCAGGCACTGTATCAAGAGGCACTTGCCGCATCATCGCTTCCTATGCTGCAAGCCTTCGTAGACCGCTATCCACCTGCACTGTACCTTCAACCGGATGATCTAATACAGTTGTTCCGGGACCCAGCCTTACGTATCGACTTCAGCCTCCAGTATTGTATGCTGCACCAGGTTGGCACTGCCCAGTGGCTGGTGTACCACTCAGCAGAGCAGAGAATGGCGCTGCTGCAGCTAGCTGTAAGGGATAACCAGCTTCCCCTGCTGAAACGCCTGCTTGCCAGACTAACAGAGGACCAGCAGCTTTCCCCTGAGCAGGTAAAGGATCTGCTAATGTTGGCTGTGGCTGCAGACGATCTCTCTGCTTTCGTGTTTGTTGTTTAGCTACAACTCATGCACAGGACTTTGCCACAGTTTTGCCCTGAGTGGGCTGTTGTACATTTTGCCGCCACATCCTCGACTTCGGTTGATGCCCCTTGCCTAACAGTCCTTGTGTCAGGCATTGTGCCGAATGCACCTCCTTATGTCTTCAAAGTACCATTTGAACTTTTGCTGCATCTGAAGGAAACTTTCAGACATAGCTAGGAATACTGGGTGCATGGGATGAGTAAGCTGTAGCACAAGCTCGGTGGCTCAAGACAGGATGCCTTCCACGGGGTGCTGATGCATTATGAAGACTGCCACTGGGGCAGGTGGAGGCTTTGGGAGCTTTTGACCTAGCTGCTGGACCTTCATGTCAGGCATTATTATGGTTGCATGCCAACGATAACCCGTATGGCATGTTCCATCACGCTGTCTTTAATAACGGCTTGAGCTGCAGGGCCTATGCCAACTTAATTCTGAGCAAGGCTTGCAAGGCTTTAAATGGTAAGGGATCCGTGTAATCTTTACACCAAGGAACCTGTAGTGAAATAGCTAAAACCTGACGGTTTAGGAGGGTAAAAGCCTGAGGTAACTCAGTTTGGTCAAGCAGACACTTGGCTCACCTCTAAGGAACATACGTTTTTGGCTTATGTTGTGTTATGTCATTGTTTGGCCTTGAGTTGGCCAAGAGTGTACCGCTGTAGTGTTGAGTGTACCTGACATTCTCGGAGCCATATGCACTTTATGGTACTTTATCAAGTGGTGAGGGATCAAGTGTCAAGGGCTGTCACAACGCTTTGCATCATTTCGGGCTTTCACCAACCCTATAAATAGGGGCGCTGGGAGGCTATGGTGAAGCCTCAGTTCATAAATAGTTATCTTTGTCTACAGCACACGCCTTAAGTGTCCTGTATATCGACTTGTAAGTTCACATCGCTGACATCTCCGGTCCACACATGGTTGAAAGCTAAGCGCCTACGTGCCGCCTAAGCAACTAGTTCGACCCGGGAGAGGAACCGTAACATTTGGTTTGGGAGCCTAATTGATCCGTATAAGTATCCGCCCGTTATTGCTGTCTTACACGAGTTAGCATCGTACTGGGTTACGACCGCATGCCGCGCAACCATAAGAGAGCAAGGGAGCAGAGCATACCTCGGCGTGTCTCGCGTGCATCCGAACAGTACATTAACTACGCTTGCGAATTCCTTTGGAGCAATAGCTACTTGGATAGTATCCGCGTCGTTCAGCAGCAGCATCTAGTCATAGTCCGCGTTCCTGCTGCTTGTATCGAAGCAGCCGAACAGTTCGAGAATAGAGAGAGTGACCTTGTTGTGGACTTTACAAATACGTTAAGCAGCGAACCCGCTTGGAGGCGCTAGCAGACTCTCAGCAGGCTCAGCAGCCTATCGACCAGTGCTTACGTGTGACGGTACGCGCGCTGTCACCCGCCGGCTTCCAAGGTTACACTCATCAGACCGACCGCAGCTTAATGGAGGGACAAATCGAACAGCTGACTACACAGCTACAGCAGATGTACCATGAGCACGCTGCTATGGCTCAGCAGTTCGCAACCGCGCAACAGCAACTAACTACAACTCAGCATCAGCTTGCGCAGATGCAGCAGCAGCCGCAGCACGCCAGTGGCGTCGCAGCTCTTGGACCTAAGCTAAAGCTGCCTAAACCACCTGTGTTTACTGGCCGCAATCGCGAGCCAACGCCACAGAACTGGACCTATCAGATGGAGAACTTCCTTAGTGCGAATGACATCAACCTGGACGACCCAGCAGCCGTCGTTTACGCAGCAGGTTACCTTGCAGACTCTGCCTTAACCTGGCACCGTATGCACCAGATCGATGTCGCACGGGAATCGTAGTAACGTACGCCAATTGGACCGAATTCAAGACCGCTCTCATCAGCCGTTTCACCGCAATATCAGCCGAACGCACCGCCCGGCAGAAGCTGACCTCACTCAGGCAGGGCAAGAGCGTTAGGGAGTATGCGCAAGACTTCAACTTGTGCATGATAGAAATGCCAGAAATGAACGAGAAGGACCGGTTGTACCGCTTTCTGGAAGGACTCAAGCCCGAAGTACGTCGAACTGAAGAAACCTGATACCCTTGCTGAAGCAATAGAGTTGGGTATCCAGACTGACTCTTTGCTTTGGCAAATCAGGAGAAGACCAACCCTGGTGGGCAGAGGAGACACCTACCGAGCTATGACCAGACATCACTCAGCAGGACCCAGTGCCATGGAGATTGGCTCACTTGAGACCAAGGGCCCCGTAGGCCCAGAGAGAGCCATGAACTTCAAGCAGAACATCCGTTGCTTTTACTGTGGAGCAAGGGGTCACTACAAGCGTGACTGCCTAAAGCGTAAGAAGCACCTAACCATGCGATCTTCAAACTAGAAGAGGCGCGTGGTGCTGTGAGTCCCACACGCGCCGAGAAGGCCAAGCCCCGACCCGCAGAAGACTCACGGACTGGCAGACCATCAAGGACAACAGGGATGTCAGGGAACAGCCACCCCACGGTGCCACGGGGTACCCCAAAGCAGAGACCAAAGCAGTGTTCAACACGGAGGAGGGACCGTGAGGACTGGATGTTTGACCCTTTGGAAAGGGCCACCTTTGAAGCGTATTACGGACCATTTTCAGTAGACGCCTGTGCGGATCCCGAGGGACATAATGCCCAGGCCAAGAAGTTCTACCACAGCCAGAATTCCTTCCTCAAGGCGAATGTCGAGGGAGAGAATGTATGGCTGAATGCGCCCTTTCACCGCGCCGGCCATTTTCTGAAGCACTACTTGGAGTGCAAGGAGAGAGCACCGACTCAGACTAGCGCAGTTATCATTTTGCCCAAATGGGACAACAAGCCGTGGTGGAAACTCACCCAGGGATTCAGGGTTCTGAAAGTCTACCCTGCCGGCAGCCACCTATTTACAGCACCAGCACACCCCGGCGAAGTTACCAGAGCAGATTTAGGACCAACAAGATGGGACGTCGTTGTGTTTTGGGACCCACCTACACTCCACGGGATTACAAAGGCACTTCCAGCAGAAACAGCAGCTACTTCAGCTTGCGCCGAAACCGTACCGCTACCCGATACCGACGTAATTACATCAGAGCTGGAAGGACTACAGCCAACCAGTAATCAGCTAATACGGCTAACAGCAGTGCTATGGGGCCGCAAAGTACGAGCCCTAATCGACTGTGGAGCCGGTGATAATTACATCAGCAGTCAACTCGTTGACGAAATACGACCTAAGACTCTCACCGTACCCGGAAGAGTGGTGCAACTTGCTGGACCCGTGACGCAAGACGCCAGCCGGTTGTTGAACCACCAGACCTTTCGAATTGGAGCTTTCAAGGACAAGGACAACTTTACGGTTACCAAGCTAGCACGAGATGACCTCATCTTAGGAAAACCCTGGTTGACTCGGGTCAACCCGCCCATTGACTGGATCAGTAATACCGTGACTATCACCAAGGGGCGAAATTCCTACACCTTGAGATCTACGGTTGAAGACACGTCACCTACCGTGAACCTCCTAAGTTCACTGCAACTCAAGCGTGAACTACGGAAGGGAAGAACCGCTTACCTCGCCGTAATCCGTGAAGTTCTGGAAGAAGGGACCAAGCTGGAAATTGAAGGTCCTACAGAGGAGTGGAAGGGAAGGCTGATACAAGTCTTGGAGAAGCACCAGAAGATCTTTGAGCCGTTGCCCACGGGGTTACCACCCGAACGAGCAATCGATCATCATATCGACTTAGAACCCGGAGCACGACCGCCATACCTACCCACCTATCACATGAGCCCTCTGGAGCTGGCCGAATTGAAGAAACAGCTAGCCGAACTAATTGACATGGGGTACATACAGCCATCAAAGTCACCCTATGGGGCACCCGTACTCTTTGTGCCCAAGAAGAACGGGAAGTTACGTATGTGTGTGGACTACAGAGCTCTCAACAAGCTCACCGTGAAGAACCGGTATCCGTTGCCACGTATTGATGAGCTTTTGGACCAGTTAAATGGAGCTACAATCTTTACTAAACTGGACTGCCAACAGGGCTATCACCAGATTCGTATATCACGTGATGACGGAAGTATTCAGAGGACCGCCTTTCGCACCCGATACGGCCACTACGAATGGTTAGTCATGCCCTTTGGCCTGACTAATGCGCCAGCTACGTTTCAAGCCCTAATGAACAACATCTTACGCCCGTACTTGGACCAATTCGTGGTAGTCTATCTGGATGACATCTGCATCTACTCCAAAACCCCGGAGGAGCACCTACAGCACGTGGACAAAGTCTTGGCCTTGCTTGAGCAACACCAGCTCTACATTGGCCTTGACAAGTGCGCTTTTGGACAAGCTGAGATGGGTTTTCTCGGACATGTGATCAGCAAGGACGGAGTAAAGGTGGACCCAAAGAAGGTGCAAGCTGTCACAGAGTGGCCTACACCTTCTAACGTGAAGGATATCAGGAGCTTCCTTGGTTTGACCGGTTACTATCGACGGTTCATTAAGCACTACGCTCACCTCGCGTTACCACTCACCGAGCTGACCAAGAAGGAGAATGGATGGAAATGGACAGCGTCAGAAGAAGCAGCCTTTCAAGGCCTGAAAGAAGCCGTAACTTCAGCACCAGTTCTCGTTACCGCCAACCCCGAACTTCCGTATGAAGTTTACACCGATGCCTCGGACTTTGCTCTTGGAGCAGTCTTGCTACAAGACCAAGGCCAAGGACTTCATCCCGTCGCCTACCTATCGCGTAAGCTCAGCCCGACAGAGCACCGCTACCCGATCGGTGATAAGGAGTTACTAGGCATCTACTCGGCTTTAACCGAGTGGAGATGTTACCTGGAAGGAGCGCAGTTCAGAGTGAACTCGGACCATCTTAACCATACCTGGTTTGCGACCAAGAAGAACCTTAACCGCCGACAGACCAAGTGGAGCCAGTGGTTAGAATCATACTACTGCGGAGTGGACATCGCCTATAAGGAGTGGAAGTCAAACCTCTCTGACCCTCTATCACGCCGTGCCGACCTGTACAGCATCAGTTCGATTCATACCGATGACCTACTCACCCGCATTAGTAACAGCTACGAGACCGATGAATACTACAACCAACCGTTTCCGTATTTGGAGAACATCAATGGCCTTTGGTACTTTGGAGATCGTCTAGCAGTACCTCGTAATCTGGAGATTCGGCATGAGATAATCCGTGAATGCCATGACTCACTGAGTGGAGGACATCTGGGAGTAACCAAGACAATACAGCGTGTGGCAAGGAGGTTCTGGTGGCCACACATGTCAAAGACAGTACGTCAATATGTGACTGCCTGCCCATCATGCCAACGGAACAAACCATCGAACCAGTTACCCGGTGGACTACTGCAGCCGATTCCGATACCGAAAGCAAAGTGGGAGGAGATGACAATGGATCTAATTACCGACCTACCGCCGACCCGTAACGGTTATGACGCAATTGTGACCTTTGTGGACCGGCTTAGCAAAGAAGTACACTTTGCTCCGACAACAAAGAAGGTTGACGCCGTTGGACTCGCCCGAATCTTTCGTACTACCATCTACCGACATCATGGAATGCCTAAGGCAATAATCTCCGACCGTGACGACCGTTTCCTTAGTCATTTCTGGAGAGCACTCTTCTCAGTAGTGGGAACTGATCTGAAGTTCTCAACAGCCTACCACCCACAGAGTGATGGCCAAAGTGAACGTGCAAACCGCACACTGGAGGAGTACCTGAGACACTACATCAACCCCCTACAAGACAACTGGGACGAATACTTGGACCTAGCCGAGTACGCCATCAATGACTCCATCAACCCAAGCACCGGTTACACCCCATTCTACCTCACATACGGTCAACACCCCAACACCGCCTTGGACCTCATTACCGATGCTATGGTGCCTAAGGCACAGGACTTTCTGGTGGAAATGAAGGATGCTGTCACCCATGCCAAGGCCAAGCTTCAAGAAGCCCATGCCCGTCAAGCAACCCAAGCTAACAAGAAGCGGCGCGATGTAACCTTCCAAGTAGGAGATAAAGTGGCGCTATCCACAGCCAATTTGAGGTTACCTTCAACTATGTCTAAAAAGTTGGCACCTAAGTACATTGGCCCTCTCAAAGTGACTAGAGTGATTAACCCTGTCGCATATCAGTTGAGGTTACCAGCGAATTTACGTATTCATAATGTGTTTCATGTGGGTTTGTTGCAACCATGGCGTTTTGATTTGGAGGTTCCTAGTCACTCTGATGCCCAGTGCCAACCGCCACCTGAAGTACCTGATGATGAGCAATATGCTGTGGAAGCCTTGTTGGACAAGAGGATCACTGCACGTGGAGGTATTGAATATCTAGTGAGATGGCAAGGTTATGGACCAGAGGATGACTCATGGCGACCGAGTAGTGATATTGAGCAAAGCCTGATTACGGCTTACGAAGCTACTCATCATGCCACCTTGCCCACAGCTCGTAGGAGTACCCGCAAGAGTACTCGCCGTTATACATAGTTATAGCAGCGAGGGCGCTGCTCCTAAAAGGGGGACAGTGTGTAGTGAAATAGCTAAAACCTGACGGTTTAGGAGGGTAAAAGCCTGAGGTAACTCAGTTCGGTCAAGCAGACACTTGGCTCCCCTCTAAGGAACATACGTTTTTGGCTTATGTTGTGTTATGTCATTGTTTGGCCTTGAGTTGGCCAAGAGTGTACCGCTGTAGTGTTGAGTGTACCTGACATTCTCGGAGCCATATGCACTTTATGGTACTTTATCAATTGGTGAGGGATCAAGTGTCAAGGGCTGTCACAACGCTTTGCATCATTTCGGGCTTTCACCAACCCTATAAATAGGGGCGCTGGGAGGCTATGGTGAAGCCTCAGTTCATAAATAGTTATCTTTGTCTACAGCACACGCCTTAAGTGTCCTGTATATCGACTTGTAAGTTCACATCGCTGACATCTCCGGTCCACACATGGTTGAAGGCTAAGCGCCTACGTGCCGCCTAAGCAGCTAGTTCGACCCGGGAGAGGAACCGTAACAGAACCCTTCCCACAATCCCACGCTAGATAACTATACACGGTCTCCTCGCGTAGATCTCTCTCTCTCTCTCTCAGCAAGGCTTGCTGTTGATTGGGTCAACTGGTCAGCACATGGCAAGTTGAAAAGGGCTGGCCTGATGATTCATTCGCCAGCAAGGGATCTAGGGTGGGCTGGTGGCAGCCATTGTGCGAGTTTGGACAGGAAAATGAGTATGCCCTTGGAGCCTAAGTTGGCTCCTTGTGGGCGGCGCTGCCCCCACCGGCGCCCCGCTTTGATGGGGCCATCTGGTAATTGGTAGTTGGTAGTTAATTTCATGGCATATCATGAGATGGACCTTTATTGAGGACTTCATGTGCGGCCAAGCATTCACAGGGCCGTCACTGATGCCCTAGTTTCAATTTGTGTCCTACTATCATACCTGCAGCGATTGGGTAGTGGAGCTAATGGGGCTGCTGCAGGCTAGGTACCATCTTCAAATTCGTCTCTGTTCTAACCTAGATTTGAAGCAAAGTCCCTAAACTTGCGGCGACTGCCAATTGAATGCGGCGGTACTGGTTAGTTACAATTTCTGAGCATGCTTGGCATAGTCGCTGTGTTCAGTGCGTAGTCTTGACCTTGGCACCGCACATGTTGGTGGGGTAACCTTGTCCTACTGGACTGAATGCTTGGAAAAATGCTGGGTGTCCAAATGGCATGCTTCAACTTTCAGCAGTTGCCTTCAGGTGGCCCTATTAGACGGGGTATGCTGAGTGTCGTATGCAAATGTAATAGGATGTATTTAACCACTGCTTGTCGGTGTCAAGTCGGTGTTTGAGCTGCTTCTAGATGTTCCCTGTGCCCTCCCCGCTGCCTTCTTAACGTTGTTGCACACTGTTATGGAGCCTGCTGGTTTGTATGGTAGTGAACTATGGGGCCTTTTGTCTAATCCAGGTTTGTGGTCCTCTAGTTGGAGCCTCACTGTATTCTATGGCCTGGCAGATCCTTTGGAGGTTCAGCGGTGCCGCCTGATCCGTCAATGGTTGCGGCTCCCTGCGTCCGTGCCCCATTTGCCTTTATTACATCAGTGAGCTTGGATCTGAACCTCTTGTGCATTGCTATGTGCAGCCGTGCTGTTCGCTTTGATAACTGCCTTGTTGAGCTGGATGTTGCTTCAGTGTATCGAGGTGTGCTACGACAGAACATTGATGATGCTCTCTCAACTCGCTCTCGGGCCCATAACTTTGTGGGGGTTCTCTTTCAGGTGTTACGGCTTCTACTAATACTGCCTCGTGCTGCTGGACTTTCACGCACTTTGCAGAGTTGCCTGCCTTTGGATGCTACTGCCATTGATGAGGCATTGTCCACTAGGTACACTGAGCACACTCCAGCATCTGTCCCGGGTTGAAAATGGTACTGGATCCCGTATTGGTCTGTATTTCAGGGTTGTGGGTACGCATGCTTTGGGCGCCGGCTTTGGGCGTGGTCCCTTCTTTATACTCATGTAGGCTCTCTCATGGTGTGTTTGTAGCTTCTTGCGTTTTCGTCTTGGCTGCCATCATTTGCGCGTTCACACCGGACGTTGGCATGTGCCTGCCCTTTTGCTTCCTCGACGTACTTATTTGCGCTGTAATTCCACAGCCGTCGATGATGAGGCTCATTGCCTCTTTTTATGTCAACACCCCACTGACCTTGCTGTCTTCTCTAAGGTATGCTGACGTTTGGGCACTCAGTCTTCAACTGGCCGGGTCCCTCTCTCAGTGTTGGTCAAGTATGTTGCCATCTGCGTTCGTGCTGTCGACAATGCCACCAGGGCTGGTGGTACTGATGTGGTGGACTTGCCAGACGTCTTGCTTCCGGAAGTTGGGTACAGGTAATGAAAGCATGGGAGAGTGATGCGACAAGAAATGCAGGAAGATCAGTACTTGGAATGTTTGATTCGGAGACCGATGTTTCTGGTGATTATTCTGATGACGAACTGGTTTGAAGTGCTCTCGGATGAATACCTGAGTTGGTATCCATTTATTTGGTGGTCTGGAACCCATTGTGTTTTGGATCCATCCGATCAGTGTGTTTATTTGGTCGTTTTGACCAAGCAGCCCTTTGCGGTTGCCACACCTGAAATGGTTGTTACTGTTATGTTATGTCTAGTGGGAAAGAAGCCTGGAGCTGTGCCTGCATGCTGTTGCGCTGCGTGCGGGGAGAATAAGTAGTGGGATCCCTGCTATATCGTAGTGCTCCATCCGTAGTGCTCCATCAGGCACCTGCTGCTCGATCTGTCTGGCTACTGCCTGTTAAGGATGCCTGGCCGTGTTCTCCACATACAGGCGATTCCACCCACAGATAGCCGCCTCAGCAAGGGCATGGTGATACTACTCCAGGTGACCCTCAATATGCAAATGTTAGAAACCAATCGAAGCCTCCGATAATGGCATTATTAGATGGCAAAGGGTTTGGCGGATGTACACTGCCATACACTGGAGCTTTGATGGCGGCTAGCAGTGTGAGCACATGAAACTTGAGTCCATGCATCCATGCACACTCAGCACACTAGAACTAACTGGTTAACCAGCAGTATGGATAGTGCGGACTAGGACTCTAGGAGGCTTCAGTCTCACAATCTTTAGCACAAAAACTAGATTCTGACTGCACGGTAACATCTTGACGTTAATCTAGATTTTAAATACACATAGTTTACTCTCTGAGCTAACCTTTCACTCCATGAAATCAGACAACCTGCATCGATACCACGGTCATCTTGATAATCTGCCACGCTTGCACACGCCCCTGAAGGTCCGAACGACATGTGCACTACAACTACCTGGGGAGCATAATACTGAAAGCATCCGCCCCTTACAATCATTAAGAAGTCCCCATCGCACTGCACTGCAAGCAAGCATATAATTATGTACGCCATTGACGCCAAGCAACGGCCTGTTGCTGGTCATCATGGGAGCATTGATCACCCTCATGCAGCACTGCCAAATGCCTTTATGCAGGATCCACTCCAATGGTTGAACCCTGACTGATGACCAGCCACCCTGCTCAAGTTGGCTCTGTCATTACACTTGGAAAAAGTCTAGATGCCGGTGTGTTAGCTACGCAAAGGGCATCCATTTAGGAGTTTCGCAGCATCAGCACAGTATCTTGCTGGCTCCTAACGCAGTGTGCATTACTGCGCACTGCATGCAGCCCATCACCCATGCTCATGCAACAAGCCAAACTTTTTTCCCCGGAATTAAAAGCATACAGACATGCAAGGGTAAGCAATGCCCCCATACAGCCCAGCAGCCAATGTTCAAACTCTTGCTATAGATGCATTGTCTGTGTATAAAAAGTGGATGCTGTAAATACAGAATGGAATCACAGCAGGGCCTGAATGCCAGTTGTGGCTTCCACAAAGAATCAGGCATGTAACCGACCTTACAAACCCACAGATACCCTAGTGCTCCCCAAAAAACTGATGTCATCATGCATCCTTCTTTACGGCCATCCCTGTATCTAGAGTATGCTACCTCACACCACAAGGAGAGGCCATTAGTCGCCACATCCAACCCACCAAAAAGATAAGCTGCAACAGATATGTGTCCTGATGAAAATCCCCTACCGCACTGATGTTCCACGGCCCTGGTCTAACCCCAAAATACATATGTTGCTTGAGCAGGTGTGCAGCACCTTCCCCTCTGCAAAGCAGTGGCAAGCGGATTCTAGCCTGCTGCAATGATTGTCACTCACAGCACTTGGAACTCAGCCACTAAATGCCAAAGAAGATGAAGAGCTACGCCGGGCTAGTTGAATAAACGAGGAAAATGCATAGCCTCTTCTTCAAATCCCAGCCTGTGTAACACAAAATGCCATATACCAGCCTAGTATTACCGGTATCACATCACTGCATTAACATTTGCTCTGTAGTCAATGACAAGATCATCCATGTATTGCCTGCATTTGCCACTGATACAGAATGTCGGCCCGTATTCAGCATCCATAAGGTAATCAATATAGAATCCTCCAAAGACATCATAAGTGCCTGCACCCCATCATAATAACTGGCAGTGATAGAGTTAAAGTCCTGCTTGGCGAACTCCTCATCCCTACCTCCGCTCCTGAACGCATCCCTCATCACAGCCAGCGATCCTCTGTAGGGTATGCGAGGGTATTGCTGCCGGCACCACCCTTGCATCCTGACGAAGCAGCTTCTGACAGTAATACGATCGCCATCATAGTAAGGGTTGTAGTGAACAAGAGGAATCACCACCACCATCTCCCAACTGCAACCAGCATAGAAAACAGGGGCGCTGTGCGCTCCCATGTACATGTCTCGCCTCAGTGCCTTCACCTGCATGCTGGCTGTCTTGATGCTGGATGGTGGTCGGGGCTCCCTCGTGAGCCATGCAAACTTCTGCTCCTTCCCTAGCGGAATGGAGGAACCAAGCAATCCATTGAATTGCCTGGTCATGAGGTGTGCACATGCACTGATGGAATACTTGCTCACACACCAGGAGATAGCTGCAAAGGGTGGCTTCTGCAGATCCTCGCGCTGCTCCAATGTAAACGCACGGTGTAGCCAGTGCTTGGGATCATCAAGAGCGGCCCGTAGGTACGTTGGCGAACTGTGCTGCAACCTCAAGCGGAAGGTGATCTTGAGCAGATCCTCCTGTTCCAGGTTAGCATGCCTGTCATTCTTGCTCAACCAGTAACTGACTGCAGCAATGACGGTGTTCTCTGATGCAACTTGTAGCTCATCAGAGTCCAGCAGGACCAGAAGCACTTCCAGAGGCAACTGTGCAAGCTTCTCCTGATGACTGGAACCATTGGGTTGCATAGCCACCTGAGTGCACACAGAACAAGCCACACTTAGTGTACTGTAATGTAGCTAATGTATTGAGCACACTCAAATGGTCACTGCTACTGGAATGAAGTTCAGAATGCGCTGCGAATGTGGCTTGTACCAGTTAGTAAGCACTGCTCGAGCAGAACATCTGCTGCTACCGTATATCATCATGTGCTGCAGTAGGGCAAAAAAAGGAGCCGGGGCCACTAAAGGCTTGCTAGGCAAGGACAACAGGACATTCCCAGGCACGACTTCTAATCCCTGTCTATAATCCCTACTTCCAGCTGTTTGTGCACTTCTGTTAAATGCCATTTAACTGACTGTCAGTGTTGCATGGATACATACATGCATTTCGCATCAGCCCATGCATATCACTGCAACCTTGTTGCTCACCTCGAGGTCTCCCAGCACATCCAACAAAGCCTCCTTGGCCTTCTTGGCTACATCAAACCACATTAGTTCATGCTCTGCCGATGCTGCTTTGCTGGCATTCATTGTGAGCACCTGTGTGGAGCAATGCCAACAAGCCTTGAGTAAGAAGCATGGCAGTGGCGCTGATTTGGTCCAGCATTGCAAGCACGCTTACAGCAAGCGGCACTGTCATTAAACGAATGCTGACCTACCAGTTGTAGCAACCGACTATCTATGCTTATTGCCATCAACATAACCTTCCCCAGCTGTCAATGAAAGGAATGGAGTGCAACTGGAAAGGAGATAGGGCGCTGCATTGTTTGCTAGTCGTATGCACATCTCCTCCTCAGCGCCAAGTTCTATCAACAAGCCTGTGGTATATATAACCCCTGGCGGGCTCAATGGCCTGCAGAAGCTGCATGTGTAATGATGGCGGAAAAAGGAAACAGCAGTGAGGGTTGACAAAAGGCGGCATGGCTTTGTCTTGCAGTGTTCCCCGCCAAGATCGAGAGCGAGGTAAGCTTGCCCTTGGCGGTATCCTCACTCACCTGCAGCACTGCATCCCATGACCATGATTCTTGGGGAAAGTTAGCCAGGGCCACAAGAGGCTGACTCTTTGTTGATGCATCGAACATGTATCCCAGCATCAGCATCTTGGCCAGTGTTGTGGCTGAGGTGGTGTTGGGGATGCTGCCGGTGTACAGGGACTGCAGTACTGCCACAGCAGGCATGGCTTCTCCTTCACCAACCACCAGCTGCATCCTCTTGGCATCAGCAAACTGCTTTGCCAGCTTTGGTGCGTTTACATGGAGGATCAACATGTGCAGTGGGATGCTGTAGATGCCGGATGTGCTCAAGGTTGGAGTCACTGCTGCGTTTGTGTTTCTCGCTAGCTTTGCAAGGGCTATTGCTGAGGATGTCACAAGCTTCCTCCAGAACACACTGCTGGCACTGGACTTGTCCGGACTCTCAAAGATGTCAATGATGACATCACTGTGGTCACCACTTCCCCACAGTACAGCGAAGCCATCTGCGTGTGGCTGGTGGGCAAAGGGGGTAAGGGGCCCCAAGCGGCACGTGTTTACTTGGCAACTGCCAGTAGGAAGGGACAAAGCGGCTGAAGTGTTGAGTATACTGGGGCTGCTGTTGCTGGCAACATCCAAGGATTCGACCTCCACATCATTGGCGCCCCCTGCTGCTGCAGAGACGGTCACAGCAACTGCAGGTAGGAAAAGGGATTGTCAGTAATGTTTATGATCCATCTACACTTTCTTAACGATGGTAGGCAAAGGCGGAAGTAGTTTGCAGGTTTCTCATTAGCCTCGTATGCATGCCACGAACGACTGCAGGAACAGCGAATTGATTGGCAGTTGTCTGCCTCCTGCCTGGTTGCAGCGCTGGCATACTCTGCAATAAAGATGCTTTTGCATGGCATTACCAAGGCTACTTACCTGCCATATAGCATACAGCAAGCCGTAGCAACCCCATGGCGCGAAACATCCCGCCAAAGCCAATGCAAAGACAACCGGGTACAGACACGGAGTTTACACTAGAGGAACTGAATTTCTGATACCCTCCGCGATTGTCTCTGGCTTCCGACAGACGTCAAAGGGATCACAATTGTGGCAGAAGCGTGCGGTTGTGTTCGCATATGAGATAACCTCCTTCGTGTGCATGATTGCGATTGCAGTACTTCAATGGCGTGGAGGAGCCTGTAGCCGGTTTTGTACTCAAAGCAGCAGTTAAGGCCCCGAAATTTGCAGTGTTTGAACCAGCGGAAAGTTGAAATGTACCGGCCGCTGGGCGTCGCACCCCGGTGCGGCTCTGGTGCGCCAGGTGACCTGCAAGAACATGTGGAATTGTGGCTTGCGATAACGACATGAAGGGGTACCACAGTGCTTATATGCACTTCTGACCTGTATGGACAACTTCGTGCGCATCCGAGAGATGCGGTCCCCGGCCAACTTCTCTTGATCTCACGTGAAGGTGACAAACCCTGCTTGTGAGGAGCCCCGCTGTCCACAATCTCTTACAAATGGGACCCCTGTATTGGGTCTAGACATTGCGAAGGTTAGACCGCCCTGGCTTCGGTAGCCTGGCTTTGCAGATTAGCTTCAGCTTCTGCCTGCCAGCCCCAATCTCTGTCACGAAGGGTATCAAAAGCAGCTGCAGCAGCAACAGAGTGGCCATGGAGGGCTACGTCAGCCGGAGAAGCTTCAGCAGCGACCTTCTGCCGGTGCAGAGGCCAAAAGAGCAGGTTCAGCTGGAACCCTTTCAGTTGGTCTCACATACTTCCAGACCCTTTCAAGCAGCCATTTAAAGTGGCTTACCAGCAGTTACAGCTCGCACACTTCATGAAAGTGGTCAAGAGTCTGATATCTGAAGTTGCATGTCCCCTCAGGAGCAGTACAGACCATCTTGATAGGATCCAGGCCCATATCTTCAGAGGGGTGATGAAAGCAGCAGGCTGCTGAAACATGTGGCAGCAAATACAGCTTTCGGCAGCCGAAGAGGCAGCAGCAGCAGCGGCAGCAGCGGACACGTGATTATTGACTGCAGCAGTATGCAGGGCATTACATGAAGCCTAGCAGTGACACAAGCATGTTCACGTCACCACAACCACCACCATCACCACCGCCAGCGACAGCAGCAGCATCTCGCAGATCCTGCCGAGTTCCCTTGTCCTCATATCTGCAACTGCTGCTGCAGACCGTGGCGCTAATAGGTGCCCTGGGGTGATTGGGACAGTTTGGACGCACTCTGAAGTCACTGGGTAATGGCTTCTGGTACTACTAGCTTTGAGGGGCCTAGAGACTTCGGGTGGCACCTAAGGGCAGCTACCTCTTGGAAGTGCTTGGACTAAACAAGCAACACCCAACATCAGTAGCAACAGCAGCAGGGACACGTCAGGGGCAGCGGCGAGGGTTAAGCTTAGGCTGAGGCACTACAACTCAATGATTGGGTCTCCTTGGGTGTGACTATGGTTGCTTCATGATGCAAAAGGCCATCAATTTGGTTCAAAGGGGCAACTCAATGTTTGGTAAGTTTGGGCATGCCTTCTATGTTGAGGGTTCACGTCAATGTGATTTGTTTTCTGTCCACTCTCAAATAACGATCAGAAGTTGCCCATGTGCTCTGACGCACTATTAGTTTGCTTCCGGCTTGCCTGCTGCAATTTGAACCCCCAACTGGCCTTTGCTATGCCCTACTGCGGGATAAACCAATGACGACTCATTGATGCCCTGTTCCGGCTGTCAAGCTCACATGTTGGCCAATGCCTTCCCCCTTCCTTTCCTGCCTTCATGTTTGCAGTGACTGTGCCACAGAACCCCTGCCCCTCTTCCAGGATACCAGCCAATGCTTCCGAGTTCATGCACACGCCAAGGCAGCCAATGCTATCCACCCAGCAGCTAAGACGCTCCTCTTCTTCTGCACAGACCAGCTGCTGTTGTCAGCAGCAGGTCACCAGCAGCTGCTCTGAACTTGGTAGCACGTCAAAGCCCATGTCTCAGCCTATGGAAGTTCCATGTCCTCATATCTGCATTGGAGCTAATAGGTGCCCTGGGTCATGGAACATTTGGAGTCACTGGGTAATGGGCTTCTGGTGGCAAGCTTGGAGGAGCTCAGGGCCTTCTTGGCATCTAGGGGCAGCTACATCGTGGAAGGGCTTGGACTACATCCATTATTGGTAAACACCCAGCAGCAGCAGCAGCAGCAGCAGCAGCATCAGGCACACAGCAGCAACACCAGCAGCAGCAGCAGGGCCACAACACGGGCAGCAGCAGAGGGTTAACACTTGGGCTGCAGCACCACAACTCTAGAAATGGCTCTGGCTCCAGGGGACTCTGGCGCAATTGCTCTCATGGTGCACAAGCCCAACAGTATGGGTGAAATGGGCACCTCACTGGTTGGTGAGTTTGGCGCTTGCAATGCTGGCAATAAATCAGCAATGGAAGCACAGCTGTAAGTGGCATTAGCATGGGCAGGACCTGATACTTCATTGCCTCGTCACTGAAGCTTTCAATACCATGAAGCATAAATGCAGGCTTACATACTGGATTAGCCCTAATTGTTGACATGCCTTGCAGGTCAGTTCCTAGCCTCATAGTTACTTGTTGCAGTTTTTCCCTGTTGTAACTGGGTACTTGTGGATTGGTTGCTTTCGTTTGTCTTGCTTTGCTTATGAAATGCTCACATGTGTGATGCTCACTATGCACCTGAATGGGTTTTGACCCTGGTGCGTTTGGTCATCGTTTCAAACCACACCTGAACATTGGTTTGTTTGCTTTGTCTGCAACACGGTGTCTCAAAGGCGACTACTGCAAGTACTTGGCATTTGCTGTACCCTATTGCAGGAACCATCCCTGTATGAGTTCATACGTGTTCTGTACATGGTCCCGCCCTATCACATCTGTCATGCTCACATATGGCTGATTTTGTTAGAATCCTTACCTCCTACTCTCCTTGCCTTCCTGTTTGCAGCCACTGAGCCATGGCTCACTGCAGACCTTTGGTCCCCCGTCCCTGCCTCTATTCAACTTCAGTGGATGCTGGCAAGCCTAAGCACACGCCAAGGCATTCAATGTCCAGCCAGCAGCAAAGACGCTCCACATCTGCTGCACGGAGCTGCTGCTGGTCAAATCCCTGATGTCAGCAGCAGGTCACCAGCAGCTGCTCCCAACTTGGCAGAACATGAAGGTTTATGTCTCAGCCCTTGCCAGCTGCAGCTAGGCCTAATTGAAGCTCCTGCAGGCAAGGCCACCAGGGGCTGGACTGAGCACTGCCAACGGCGATGGTTTAATTCACTTTGCTGCTCTCCTGATGAGCATGCAAAAGGCAAGAGTTGCCTTGGGTAGAGTGCGAAGCGGAGGGTGTGCAGCATGCCCTGGAGCAGGATACAGCCGCTGTTGTAGGTGCTGGTCCAGCAGCCACTCCTGCTGCATTGCTGCTTGGGCTGTGGCTAGCATGGCTTATAAGGGGTAGTAGGGGACTTGCTTTCGTAGGAGTTGGCTATTTCTGAGGGAGCTGCTGCTATCACATCTAGTAGCAGCAGCAGTAGTAAAGGGGTGCAGTGGCCCTAGCAGCATCAGCAGTAATGTCTTTGGGGTGGGGTTTGTCTGGAGGGGCGGGTTAGGTAAGGCTGGGAGGCTCAGGGGGAGTGGGGAGGTTAAGGGCAACGTGGAAGCTGCAGCAGGGAGGAGAGCACCAACATCTCCAGAGTGTACAGTACCGATGGTATGGCAAGTGGAGCAGTTGGGTGGGAAGCTGGCAGCGAGGGAGCCTAACACCAGCTCTACCAGTCATGAACAACATAGCCTCTGCCACAGCTGCTGCTGCTTGTAGCATGGCGTCTCCTTATCGCACGAGTGCTGCTGCTGCTGCTGCTGCTGCTCACATCATCGCTGTGTCACCTGCAGCAACAGAAGATATGGTGCAGCAGCAGCAGAAGCAGCAGCAGGTCCGGTGTCTTATGGGGCTTTTAGACTTGGGGCTGCTGTAGGGTCAGGAGCTGCTGTCAAGCTGCATGAGCGCCTGCCCAGGCAACCCCTTACAGAACCCACCAGCAGTAGTGGTGGACCAGATGAAGCAAAACAGCAGCAAGTAATGGGTGTAACAGCAGCTTCAGCTGGACAATGTCTTGAAACAGCCAGCAGAGCAGCAGCAGCTAACTACGGACTTGCTGAAAGTACTTCAGCTGCTGCTAGATTCACTTTCTATGCCCCTGGGCTGTGGGAGCTACTGTAACACATCCTGCTCGTGGTGTAAAGCAGTGCGCTATTGCAGTTGGGAATGCCAGCTAGTGCGCTGGGATATACACAGGCCCCTGTGCAAGGCTCCGGGAGAAGGGAGAAGAAGCAGGAGCTGCAGCAGAGTTAAGGACCTAGCCTTCCCCTCCCCAGCCCTTACCCCCACTTTCAACACCCACCTCCGCCCCGTTCCCCATGGTATGAGGGGCTTTGTGGGAGGGGAAGCGGTGTGCGGATGCACCTAGCGCATCCCGCTGCCCCTCACACAAACCATCCATGGGCCCTATACAAGCCAAATCCCTTCCTCTTGCAAGCCCCCCCCCCTCCCAGCCCCCCTTCCCCCACCGCCCCCTTCCCCACCTCACCCCCCACCTTCCCCCCGCTGCCAAGCTGCAGCTGCCAAGCTGCGGCTGCCAAGCTGCAGGTGCCAAGCTGCGGCTGCCAAGCTGCAGGTGCCAAGCTGTGGCTGCCAAGCTGCAGGTGCCAAGCTGCGGCTGCCAAGCTGTGGCTGCCAAGCTGCGGCTGCCAAGCTGCGGCTGCCAAGCTGTGGCTGCCAAGCTGTGGCTGCCAAGCTGCGGCTGCCAAGCTGTGGCTGCCAAGCTGTGGCTGCCAAGCTGTGGCTGCCAAGCTGTGGCTGCCAAGCTGTGGCTGCCAAGCTGCAGGTGCCAAGCTGTGGCTGCCAAGCTGCAGGTGCCAAGCTGTGGCTGCCAAGCTGCAGGTGCCAAGCTGCGGCTGCCAAGCTGTGGCTGCCAAGCTGCGGCCGCCAAGCTGCAGGTGCCAAGCTGCGGGTGCCAAGCTGCGGCTGCCAAGCTGCGGGTGCCAAGCTGCGGCTGCCAAGCTGCGGGTGCCAAGCTCCTCCCCTCTTCATCACCCCCGCCCCCACCTCCACCCCCTCCCCACCTCCCGCACCTCTCCCACCGCCCTCTCCCCCCCCTCTCACACCACGCTCTCCGGCACCCCCCCCCCCTTCTCTCCCACCGGGCCCTCTCCTCAGCATCTCCCAATGGCCCCCAGACTTGTTAACCAAGGCTCGGCCGGTTCTCCCAGCCCGCACGATTCTCCCTTGGGTGCAAGCTCAAAACCCTCCCTCCCCTACACCTCCAAAGCCACCCCTTCTTTCCAGGGGGAGGGTTTAGGGTTTAGGGAGGGAAGGCCGCTGATAGGGAAGACCGATGGCAAGAACGGCGGCAAGCCACCAAACAGCTTGAATGCTGGTAGAAGGATCCCAACAGCCGCAATAGCAGGATGGAAGGGGTGATACGCAGAAGCAGCCGCAGCACCAGCTGGTAGCAACAGGACGGTGAAGACGTTGATGGTAGAAAGAGGAGCAGCAGCCGGCAGTGGTGGACATGAAAGGGGGGCTGCGGCAGTGCAGCAGCAGCTGAGCAAGGGCAGTAATGGCAGTTATCATGAGTATCAGTGGGACCTTCTGTAATACAAATAGCACCCTGCAGGGTGGGTAGAGGGGATGTGCTGGTTCAGTTTAAGGGCTGCAGACACCCTTCTGAAATGTAATCCTAAAACAGCACCATTGCTGGATCAAGCAGCAGCAGGAGGTGCCTGCTGCAGCCTGAAGGGCAAAGCAGCAGTAGCAGCAGCAGCAAGTGTTTGCTGAGCTGCTGGAGGAACGGAGGGATGCTATCATTGTCTGTGTTTTGCTCTCTATGAACACCAGCAGGAGCAGCAAAAGTGGTGGGCAGACCCTGCTGCTATAGCTATTGCTGCAGCTGCTGGCCCCGCACAAGGTTTGCAGAAGCCACAGCAGCAGCACTATGCAACACACCCGTTTGACGAGCTGATCGCCCAAGAGAGAGTAGAGCATGTTCTCTGCCCAGGTTCTTTGGGGTTTCTTACCTATGTTCTTATGCAGTTAGGTGCAAAAGGGTACTGCATGGCTATCAATGAATGCACAGCTCTTCCTGCCATACCGTTGGGTTTAATTGTTGAATGGGGATCTATTTGCCACACTAAGTAGTGCAGCTTGACCTGCAGGTGTAGAAACAGGGTGTGAGGCTATGGAGCCCGTTGATTGCTGAGTGAGATGATGAAGTGCTGCATAGGAGGGTGCATAGTAGCCAGCTGCCGATGGCGGAGGGATATGCAACGTACCTGCGAGGGTGGGAGGGCAGTGCAACTGTGGCAGTGGCTATTCATTCCAACTCCGGGCCGTATGTAATGGCCAAAGGGTGCAAATGCCAAACCACCTTACAGTTCTTGCTGATGTTTGGCTTCGGCATGGTGCCTTTGCATTGGCTTTGTGGTGAGTACCTTGAGTCAAGTTGTTATCCTGCAAATGAACTTTTTAGAAGGTTCGGATGGTATCTCCGGCTGTAGGAGCTTTGAAGAGCTCGATTTAGACGGCCCCAGCACATGTTTTTTGTTGAGTCGTAAATATGCTGTGTCTTTTAACTAAAACTGCGAAGTGGCTCGTGATTGATTCTGGAACAGATGAGTCGAGTATCTCTGCATCTTGGCCTGTGGTGCACAAGTCGGAGTTTTTGTATACAGAATCACGAGAAGCAATGCTGATAAAATTGAGAGATTAGCCAGATTTGCGAAGGAAATTGCCTCTTCTTTTTTCTTCTTATTAGCGTGCACTCCGCGCACGGTAACTCGGTCAGCGCACGAGTCACTCGGTGAAGGTGGCTTGTAGACTCCATTGTAGCCTCATCTGTTACAATATACACGCACTGCTATCGTATGCTTAAATGTACGGAATAGCATTAGTGAGGGACGTCACAGCATCTGGTGTCCCAGACGTTCATAGCAGCCTTCACTTCTTGAGCTACTGATTACTGACACAACGCCGTTGTGTGGCTCCAAAGCAACACGAGCTTTATCTGGGATGTGTGAAGCATTTGGTGTTTCACGTTATCGAACAACGTTGACTTTCAGGTTGCGCTACTGTGTGGATCTCAGCACACCATCAGAAACGCGCCACAGCACGTCCGCTTACGCTTCAGAACAATGAAAGCCTAGACATAATAAGCGGTCTTTAAGGGACCTTGCAGCCTGCCTTCTGCGTTAGCTTCCCGCCTTCAAGAGGCCTTCCCGCCAGCCAACTGCAACGAGTGTTTAGAGTGTGTGGTTATGTTGGAACTAATTATGCAGGCGTTCTGCCGACCTCCATACAGCCAGTTAAATGGCCAGCGAGTAGACAGACCCGATTCCTGCATCTAGGGTTCCGCGGCGAAGCTGCTAGGGTGACCACCTGTAAGCATGGTGAAGCAGCATGCTATCGAGATAGACGTGCCAATGGGGCTGGCCTTGATGCTGGAGGATTTGTTCCGGCTTCCACCTTTCAAAGATGCAGTCATGGGCAACGAGAGCAGGCCAGCCCTGCATGGCCTGGCCTCATCGTCTAGGGTGTTTCGGCAGCTGGTGAGTGGCCTAAGCATTGTTTTCAATAGCAGTCATCCAGTGGCTCAAGGAGAGTCTTCCTTTTATGCGAATGCTCAGAGCTCACGGGGTACAGCAGGCCCAGTGGAGGCAGACTGCTCTCTTAAAAAGGCTTTGGAAATGGCTTTACAGTCACTACACATGTTATGCTACACTGTGCATATGACAAATAAAGAACAAACAGGAACATATTGCTGTAAATCAGGAAATGCCTTGTGTTCAGATGGTAGCTGACAGGACATAATCCTCCATGCTTCCAACCAGGTGTGCTTGGAAGCGGCTAGAAGCTTGACTCTTGTTGTCCCAGAGGCCTTATTCACAGCGGTCAAGCAGCTATCAACTCTACAACCCTACAAGGGTGTCACTGAGGTGACAGTGTGCTGTATTGACTGGACATATCCACAGAACAGCTACATGCTGAGGCAGCTTCTGGCACCTATGGCTAGTCGGCTTCCCCAGGTGGATACCCTCAATCTTTGGATATGGCCTACATCAGAGTAAGTGGTTCCCTCTTCTTTGCTGCCTTGGTTAGTATGTTCATAACCTCCTCTGTTTGTCATGCTCACTGGCTGCAGCTTTACGTATGCGGGTGCACCTGGAGCCTGTGTCATCTGCAAGTGCGTGCCACTCAACCCTAGCTTGATAACATGCCCCATGGTGTTTGTAAGCAACACATGTAATGAGCGAAAGTACCTGATTGGTTATGCCTTATGAGGTGCAATGGGGTCTAATCACGCTGGTTTCTGTATTGCATCATCAACCAGTCAGCTCCTATTGGCTCCCAAAATAACTGCCCAACTTTCTCGGTTGTTATGACATCCACACGACTGCTACAGCACCTCATAAAGTGTATGTCACATGGCAACTAGGGTTTTGTCACTAGAAAGGGACAATGTAGAAGGATGTTGTTCTGAAAAGGGCACAAAAAATGATGCCTTGGTTCTTAGTGCAATGCTTTGCCCTCGCCTTGTTTGTATCTTGCAGGTGGAGCACAGCACCTGCAGCAGAAGAAGAAGAAGGAGATGAAGTCCCGTCGTACCTCATCCCCCTAGCCACCAGCACCAGCTTATTGCAGCTCAGGATACATGGCAGCCTCAGCCCCCTGCCCAAGCACTTTGCTGCCATGGGAGCCATCACCTCCTTGATAAGGTTGACACTGCAGCCTTCTTCTCCCTGGTGGCAAGGTGAAGATAAATACAGCAGCCTTCCTGTGGCCCCACTCTCAGCCTCATCTCAGCTGCAGGAGCTGGTGGTGGATTGCAGCCGCCTCAAGAAGAGCTCCCCATGGCAAGTCTGGGATCAGATGTTCAGTATGGCTTTACAGGGCCTCACATCCCTAAGCAGCCTCCAGCTCAGCAGTGCACACATCTACAGCGGCTCAGCCTTCAAACGCATTCTCTCCTTGACCCAGCTGAGGTGCCTCAACCTGCAGGACACGCAAATCCACCACCAGGCATTTCACTACGTTCCAGCTGAGGAGTGCCTGTGCCCTTCCTTGGTGAGGGATCTGGTAGCAAGTTGTCCAAGCCATATCAAGCTCCACATGCCTCGCGGCTGGGGGCCGCAGTTCATGGACGTGGACTTGCCGGAGTGGTGGCGTGAGCATAGGGACGTCACTGTGTACCCAGCTGAAGAGCTAATCCTCCTAAGGGGGCTTGACGCCCTACAGGAGCTGCATCTGGGGTTCGCTATGTGGCCAAGCGGTGGTACAGTGGACATCAGTGGTCTGCCTGTAGTCTCCCTCTGTGCCAGCATTCAGTCGTGGGCAGATGTTGCAGTTGCAGCTCAATACTTCCAGCAGTCAGCATCGCAGCTCACATCTCTGCACCTTCGCAAGGGTTTGAGGAGCGTGGCCCGGCACTTATCAGGTGCTTCCAACCTGTGCAATCTGACCGTGGAGGGCTGGGTTGGACCTCGTGACTTGGAAGCCTTGGCACTTCTGCCTCAGCTGCAGACTCTGCACCTACGCAATCCAGGGAACAAGAGTGTGGCTATGCTGTCAGGTGCTGTTTCTGGGCCGCTCCGGAAGCTTACAGAGGTGTGTTTGGAGGGTGATCTGCGTAGTATGAGGTATTGGTGGCTTGATTGGTCAATGTGGGTGGTACCTGTTGCATGCGTGTTGATAGCCGGCATCTGCGCACACATTGAGCTTTTGGAACATGAAGCCCTGATGTTGAGTTATAAGACATTGGGATGAGCATGGGTGTGCTGCATATGCGGTGGGCTGTCTTCCTCGACGGACTACCCCATGGTTGCAGGGCTGTCGTCTGCACCTCCTTTGCCGTCTGACCATGAGGGCCCCTGGTTGAATGGAGTGATGGTAAATGTTGTGGTGGTGTTTTTAGCAGTGATTGTGAGGTGGACTTACCAGAGTCTTGCTTGGTTGGTGCTCTGGAGTGTGTTTGACCTGGTGCTTTGTGTCCTGCGCACTGTTTGCACTCTCCGTAGTTGGATGTCTGCTTGGGTACGCCTATTAATTGGTGGTGTGGATCCATTGTTTTTGGACCCATCCGATGGTGTGTTTGGTCGTTTCGACCTAGCAGCCCTTTGCGGTTGCCGCACCTTGAATTTTTGTTTGTTTATGATGAAAATGAGTTGGTTGAAGTGGACAGTTACTTCAGTTTCATTTTGGAAACTCTTGAGCCTCGAGTTGGCTCCCGGTTTTTTTCTTGTTCTTGTAACTATCAAATTGTGAGCTGGAGTTACGACATTGAGGACAGCTGAGTGGCTCAGTTAGTGTACACAAGTAATAGAGTTTCCAATGGTGCCGAAGGTGTACAGGACACTAACATCAGCTACATGTCAGTTGCTTTGGTGAAAGCCCTCATGTAACACTCCTCTGTGCTATTACTTGGATATTCTGAAATGAAGGCAACAGACTGGGGATTAAGGGACATTTGGGAGCAGCAGTGTACCGACGTACCGACGGGGGGGGGGGGGGGGGCGTTCTGGCGGAGGACAATGGCGCAAGATAAGTCAGTACATGGGCTTAGAAGAATTGGGGATGTTTAGGTCATGTTTGGACAAGTGGGGTGACTGGCAATGTGGGAGAAAATGGGAGATGTTGATGTAAGAGGAATGAGGACGGCATGCGGGTGGATGGAAACTGAGTCACGATAATCAGTACTGGAGGAACGGTCGCAGACGTATAATGCAAATAGTAATAGTAAGCGACCATTCTTTTGTTGTTGCTGGGGGTGAGTGTCACACGTAGAGTTGAGTGCTGCTTGTCGGTGAGATGCGGTTATGGCGGAGTTTCACATTGAGAGCCGGGGTGGCGTTCACAACTTATCGTGGTCGGCGCTTGGCCAGCCAGTTTACTTCATCACTTGTAGGAAGTGGTTTTTAATGTTCATTTAATTCAGAGAATGTGAGTTTGGATAGCCCAGAGTGGCTTCGCTGGGCCACACTGCGGCATCGGCAACTGCCACATCACATCGCCCGGCCAGTTATTATCCATACGAATAACAAGAATATCATCCAATTTGCACACTAGGAGAGTCTGCAAGCTGCTTTTCAATCTCATTTCGACTTCTGCCATAGGGCCATCGGACATCGAATAGCAGCGTAGTTGCCGATTTGCCAAACAGGCTGAGGGGAATTTACAAATTCCAGCCTTCAAGGCATTTTGAGAAATCAAACTTTGAGGGGCCATGATGTAATCGTAATCGTAATCGTAATCAAACAGACGCAATTGCTATCTTCTGATACAGCCGGCCAAGCCAAACGGCCACACCCTTCCGTTCGCCCACTAGTGCGGCCATGGCGGCCATGCACCGACCAGATTGACCAGTCAGCTGGTGCTTGGGTCCGGCAGATCAACAGCATGCTGCTTCAGAAGATCAATCTCCACGTGATCAAGCGCCCGCATATGTGTCGCAGCCAAAACAACAGGAGGAGCCACGCCAGCAAGAGCTGCCTCACGCCACCTGCAAGAAACAACAGTCACCACAAGGACACATTCAGTACTTGTTGAAACAACAGTCTGGTTCCCATTCAGCCGGGTGTACCAGTACCAATCAACACCGCGTACCAGTACCAGAGCCTGCCTGCCCATGCAGCATACCTAAAACACAAGTAACAGTGTAAGTAAGGCCCATGACATTTGAGCGTAACCTCACCACAGATTGTAAAACTCCCACAGGTTCTGATGGCTTAATGCCTTGCCAGTAAGTGCCATCATGTGCAGTTCACTACCCGAGGGAGTTTTCCCAGCCCGTGTGCAGACAACTTAGTCTCTTACATTGCTCACGGCATACGCTATCATCATACCCATCCAATTTGTCACCGACAATTTCCCTTGCACAAGTTCAACGGATAATGTGATCATTGCTGTGCAGTGTCCAGAAGGGCTACAGAGCAAAGAAGGGGGGAAATCCCCTCTTGCATACGTTAAGTGAGTGGGCTACAATCATACCCCATCCCCTTTGTAAAACACACCTTGAAGCGCAGAGGCACCATCGATCCCCTGGTTTTAGTCCTGGAAAGTTAGCCCAAGGTGCTGGTGTGCTCAAGTCATTGCCACGCATGGCTGTGAAGGTGAGAAACTCGGTAGTCACCTGCACAGGGAGAGAAGCGCATGTGGTAGAAGGAAAGTGCAGGGCAAAGCTTTCACTTTGCCATTATGCGGCTTCATTTGATCAGCTGGGTGTCGCTTCCGCTAGGCAATTGGTTCATTTGGTGGTCTGGGTTTGGTGTATGCTGGTCTACTTGTTAGCAGCCGATGCATCTGCAGCAGATGCGACTTTCAGCCAATGCAAGACCCAGAAATGCAACATTGCTTAAAAATTTGCTTTCTATAGGACATGCTTTTTCATAAATGCTAGCTGAGGAGGTCCCAAACATTACAGCTGTATACCAAAAGGCCCCGTCAAAGCGAGGCGCCGGTGGGGCAGCGCCACCCACAAGGAGCCAACTTAGGCTCCAACGGCATACTCAGGCTCCTGTCTAACTCACAGATGTGTATACATAGCCTGCTTTCCCTGTATGCCTGCATTCATGTGTCCCAGTGGTCCCTAGCCCTTGCTTTCATGTCTTAGTACTTGCATTGCTTGTCTAGTTGCAGCCAATCCAGCTTTAGCTTGCATTCCGGAACTTCGTGGGGGGTGGCAG
The DNA here is from genome assembly GCA_963556185.1 of Pseudopediastrum boryanum. Classification (NCBI taxonomy): domain Eukaryota; kingdom Viridiplantae; phylum Chlorophyta; class Chlorophyceae; order Sphaeropleales; family Hydrodictyaceae; genus Pseudopediastrum; species Pseudopediastrum boryanum. The sequence continues at coordinate 9,708,515 of OY744501.1, read as the reverse complement.
GGTACTGGGGTTGTTGGCCAGTCACCAAAGCATGCGGTCTGTGCTGATATTAGCTATGTAATTCTGCTAGCTCTCTGGATGTCTATTGTCTCCTCTCGTCGTGTTAGCTCTCAGTATCGTTTTCTCTCAAAACACACTAACAAAATGGCTGGAGTCATGTGGCGGGTGCTGCACGGCACGAAAGCTGCGCAGTGATCTATCTCATAAATGTATACATGGAAAGGATACGATAAAGAATATGGTATACTATACCATATGCTTTCAAATTCATCAGGGTTCACATTTTGGGCCATCGTACCAGCATGGACCTACTTGTGCGTGGCCAGTTCTATGCTTACTAGGATCATTTTGATTCAGGGCTGTGCTTGTGACGCAGAAAGCCATTCCTTGCAGGTTAACCCTTTATGCCGCACCTCTCCCCTTACTTCCCCAAACAGCATTTGCCACTGACAATCCCACTATACAAATAATGGCTACTAACACCATGTCTATATTTGTGCATGTGCTGGAGTACTGTGTGCACACCTGCATACTAGTTACAGGGGAAAGTCCTAAACCTTGGGCAAACTGCTGCTGCTCCTGCTGCTGAAGCTGCTGTGTGCCGCGTGCAGCCAACTTGCAAGGCCGGTCGGAAATTGGGTGGCACACTATGCACAAAGGGAGGTCTTTTCAAGCAACACATGCCATATGTGGGAGGACAGGGACCACCAGGTCTATCTACACAACTGAAGCTGTTGAGTCATCAGCTCTAAATTGCAAGGCGGACATCCCATGCATTCTATGGCACACGAGCGAATGTGGATTTGACTTCAGTTCTTGTATACCTTGCTCAGAATCACCTCTTGTCCTTTCAGCTCCCAGCCCTTCAATCCTCAGCATCAGTCATCACCCACCGAGCCATGGCTATGGTTTTCAATCCCGAGCCCTCACCTGAGCACAAACCACATGCACCCCCATGTCCCCTGCTCCTGTTCTGCAATATCCATCACGGTAGAAGCCCGTCTTAGGGGAGGTGCAGCAGCATTCCAATGGACCACCCAGCACGTTCATGCCACGAGATACCTGCAGCAGGCATTGCATGGGGAAAAGCTGTTAACAGTGTTGCCTCCTTGGATCATGCTGCATACAGATACGTCGACACTCTAGTCTGCAACACTGTCTTCACCCCTGTCCTGTGGCTATAATTCATTGCTAACACCTCCCAGGCCTATAAAGGAACTCAAGACGTGCTCCTTGAGACTTATTCCAACACACACTAGTGCGTATCCTACATTACTCCATAATCATTGAGAGTCTTTCACCCGACGATGATCTGCCAACGGGTGTAACCTACTACCCCAACGCCAACAGCATTCTGCCTGGGATACTGCCTTCGGCAGATGGTGGAAATCATATAGTACAGCTACTGCAGTGGAATCCATCCCAATTTCATTGCTTCACAAGCACTCTCCCTTGGCACCCTATCCCAGATTAGAGGCTCCATACTGATGCCGTCGCAGAGCTCAATTCGATGCTGGAAACAAACTCCCATCCATGCCGCTGCGACCTTTCCAGCATTTGGGTATCTGCTGCATTCTCACCTGCTGCTGTTCCTGCTGTTCACTAGCAGCCATGCAGATGCCTCTTGAATGCTGCCTTCCGGCTCCAAAGGCCTGATGGTGTAGCTTGCTTTGCAGCTGCCGGAAGACGAACAACCGTCAGATCCACGCAGGGAAGCACATGCATTGAGATGCGCACACTGCTAACCGCAACGTGCTCAGTAGCAGCTTCCAGTGGTTTACACTCACGCTAATGGATGATTGTGCCCACCGTCTTGTGTTGTGCACCGGAACCCTGCACGTATTGCGTGCCTCAGAACCAGAAATTGCACTACATCTCAGCTTTTGCAGTGACATATGGGGTTAATCAGCAGAAGCATCCACATTGCGCTTGTATCTTCTCACCTCAGCAGTGCCGTGCTACTGGCGAGCATTGCATCCGGTGCTATAAGGGCAGAAAGTACAAGAGAGCATTTTAGCATCAGCCAAAGGTATCACCGTAACACATTGAGCTCCTTGAGATATATGTCAGCGAAGTTTTTTGTCTCCGAAGCTAGCTGCTTTGGCCCGTGTCACTCGAGTGAGAACTTGTACTGCTGCAGTTGGAATTGGATCTTCAACAGCCATAAAGCTCTTGTCCCCCATGACAGCACAGACCCAAGTTTGAACGTACTGCTTATTTGAAAGCGAACTGGCCCACCCGCTCTCTGCTTCGCGGATTTCAGCAAACTCGCATGGTCACAAGAGGAAGTTCGAGAAACCGTGATTTTTCGGCAGTGGACGCAGATCGTACGCTCAAATCCAATAGTATATCCTAGCGTTTCACGATGCTGTCTGCAAACACGGGAGCATACTCTGGCACACGAGCGTCGTACGTAGCCCTGTCAGCAATGTCTATACTCGCCTTAGCTCTGCTGACGAGCATGTGGACCAGCGACGTCAGCGGTTCTGTCGCCCTTCTTGGATTGCTTGCAATCTACCTTGCGTCTCAGGAGCTCCTTATGCTGGTGAGTCTAGCTGCAGTTCGGAGCTATCTAGGACCTTCCGAAACAAATTCGAAACGGGCACTTTTTCCGTGCAGTACATCGTCTTTTGTCCTCTATCAATCATCATCGATATCATAAGGCTGTCTGGAGTTCCCCACAGCACCGGCGGACGCGGGTGGTTGATCTTCATACAGCTGCTTGAAATGGCTGCAAAGGTGTGTGTTGCTAGGGTTGTTCCCAGCTACCAAGAACGCATGCTGGTGGTGGCAAACATGTGTCGAGGACCTCCTGGCAATAAGCACTGCATTGAGGGTCTGCTTCTTATGAACCAATGAGACAAGGCATGAAGCAGCCAGCAAGCAACGAAAAATGCTAATGCAACAGCTAGGAAGCAGCACTGTTCTGTGATGCATTCAGCTGCTGTAGCTCTGCTCATGAAGGTGCATTATGGGACTGAGGGTCTAGCTTGAATGTTATAGGGCCACTTTGCCCGCAAGGCAGTGTCTGTGTAGGAGTAAATCGCAATAGAATGCCTTTGCCTTTTCGTACATGTGGTAGTCCTTGTTGGCTGCCACCTCCATGCAACTGGTCAGAAACAAATGCAGTGTTGCTGCTATAGGGTAGACACGACAAAAGTAACTGCTACAGCACCCATGTCTACATACTGAGGCTCTAGTTTAAAATAGATCCTGGCGCCCTAATAACAGCAGGGCATCTTCCTTGTTATTGCAGGCTGCGGGAGCACTGTTTGCCTGGTCTCTACATCGCTCTGTTGGGTCTGGTGAGTAAGACATAGCAGTACAGATAGAAGGGCATCTCAGCTGCATCGTAACCAGGACTGCAATGGCATCTGACATTCCGCCTGGCATCTTCTGTACAGAAATGGGCATATGAGCAGATGCGGCTATTGGCGCCAATGAACTCGTACCCGGAGCAAGTAGCAGCAAGCAGACGGCGACTACATGTGCCTGCTAATAAGGGAGGGATGTTAATGGCATAACACATTGCGATCGTGGCGGTGATGAATATTTATGAGCAGCAGGAATTGTTTGATGCTATTGTAATGGTTAGCCCTCACTTACCAAATGGCTTGCTAGAAGGGGGGCCACAGCTCCAGGGCATGGGCAGGGATCAGCAGATTTGCATGAATGGCAGATATTGGCGATATGAAAGAGGAAAGGGGCCAACTGCATATCATTAAACCTAAGGCTGGTGTGAATGCAAGAAGGTAGCAGTGTTGGGGTTTGAATACAACTCCCAACCAGCGATTTCCCCGCAGGTGTGACTCAGCGTTAATCAGCCTCCTGCATCTACATGGTAGCCAATGCATGTTGCCTGTACATTTTATTTTTCCAGTACCTTATCATCGCCTGGAACATGTCTCAAATGAGAGATATAAAGCACATCTTAACTAACTCTGTTGACATCGTGCATTTGCATTTGGCACTATCATAGCTGAAGTGCCATGGGCCTCAGACCTGACGGCATCGTCTAGGAACAGCTGAGGAAGTCTTCAATATGTTGCATGCCTTTGTTCTCCTCCAGGTGAAGCCCTGCCCGGGTACTCCCCAGTTGGTCCACCCAGCTACGGCGCAGGACCTGGGCAAGGTGGTGGCCCTGTTGCCAGCACCTATGGCCGAGTTGATGACCCCTTTGCAGCAGCTTATGCTCCTCCCAATTCATATCCTGGCCCAGGTGCCAGTGGTATGATGTCATCCTTCCAGCCTAATGGCTCTAGGCAGCAGCAGCCTATGAGCAGCCAGCCGCATGCAGCAGCAGGAGGACATGGCAGCACACCACTACATCAGCAAGCAGCAGCAGGAGCAGCAGCTGGTGCACCACCTGGCAGTACAGCAGCAGCACCTGCTGGGAACCAGCCTAGTGGTGGTGCCAGCTCAGCCATCATCACTTTAGAGTGAAGTGCAAATGGATGAATGAGGTGTCATCGTGAGCAGCTGGGCTAACAGCTGGCAAATTGCATTTTGACTATTTTTGACGCACGATGGGTCATGGATGCTTTGTTGTGGGGGTCCCCGCGTGAGGACTTTGATTGTGTATATGGGACAGTAATATGTACAGTATTTCTCGGTGTAAAGATTTCCTGCTTGCAATGCATGTAATGAACGCAGTTATGGTGCATCAAGGGGGCGATGTGGTCCGTTCACTCCCCCGGGAACTGTTTTCTACCGCAATGGCCAGGCATAACGCATTATCGTGGAGGTGTTATGAGACATTATTAGTTTCAATCTTACGGTCTGCTTGTCTCGGCCTTGCTTGAATCCGACAGCGGCTCTCAATGTCAGTCTCTACCTCATCTCGAACTAGGTGGCATCCGATCGCGAAGGGTGGTGATTCTGAGTGATGAATGATGGGCCGGCTTGTCTGGTGTGCCTGACCCTTACTATATGACTGAGATGGATGTCTGACCGTGAGCGGCGCTTCCGATCATTACTCCACTTTTGTGGGTTGACATGTGCTGATGCGGGCACCTGGAAAAGCATGTCCGCTGTGCTGGATATTGTCCATCCTTTCGATGCTGGTACTGTGATGGCTGCGCCTCCTGCTTGGCAGGGTTTGCTTCGCCTTGCCCTTGCCGATCATGTTAAAGACAGGTGAATGATTGGAGCAACAGCAGCAGCAGAAGCAGCCTCACTCATGTGGTGAGAATAAAGCTTCAAGCCATCCGTTCACTTGTGAGGTGTCTCTTTGCCTGATGATGATGCACGGCTTGCTGCACAGATGCCAAGCTAGCCTCCAAGGAAGCCGTCTGCTGTGCAGCTCTGGGTAATAAGTGGAGCCCACGACGAAGCAAGGCAGACATCTTCAGAAAGGTAAGGAAATTGTTGGGTGTAGATAAGGGAGTGGGTTAACGATACGGTAACCTTACGAATGTCTGTCGACATGTTGGTTGCATTAAGCGTGCCTTTGTAGTCCAAATGCTTCCATGGTTGACCGAGCTGCAGCACATGGTCTGATGGCTATATTTGTTAAATATTACACATAGAATCGCTGCTTCGAGGCAGAGCACTGCATGATGCTCTTGTCGATTCTTTATTTTCCGGTTAATGGTTAATACCTCTGATAGCTGGTCAATGCACTACTGCAGCAAAAGCATCCTCTTAAAGTCTTAAGTATGGAGGAGTGTGCAGTTGGAAGTTGAACCGCTGCATCATATGTAGACTCCCTTCGCCAGAGTGGCTCCGCTTTGCATGTTCTGTAGGGCTCAATTACTCGGAGATGAAGGGGATAGATGGAGTATGGGACTGACAACAACAAGAGGGGCAATGGTGGAGGAGGAGAGGCAGAGCAATAAGTGCAGGAGGGGCTGCAATAGCCGTTTGGCTGCTGTCTGCGAGCCCAAGTGGTGCTGCAGAGGGTCAGGGAACGCAAGCTCCACCCCTGGGTCAGGCAACCATAGGAAATGGCAGCTGTACTACTAAAAAGGCAGTTGGAGGTAAGCAGAGTTTTGCTTGCTGTGTTGATAAAGCCTTCATGACGCATTCATTCAGAAGATGCTGATCTCCTTGCTGCATGTTTTCAGACCTTGTTTAACCTACTTTGTCACCCCGGCACCTCTCCCGTCACCCGCACCACCACCAGCATCTCCTTTACCATCACCATTGCCAGCAACAGCACCAGCCAACCAAAACACCACCACAACAGCAGCAGCAGCAGCCCCCAAGCAAACCACAGCAGGATTACCAGCAGCAGCAGATGTTCTATCACCCCTTACCCCTCTGGTAGATGCGCAACAGGAGCTGAGCAGCCTTCCTGGACGGCAGTGATTCATCGGATCAGTGGTGCTGGCAACAGCAGCAGGAGCAGGAGCAACAGCAGCACGGGTGGCGGGGCTGTGCTCGGCTGAATTAGGGCAGGAGGCCGAGGAGGGGCATTGGATTGGAACAGCATCATGCAGAACGTCAAATTACAGCTGCCAATCTGGTATGTTGCGTATCAGTTGGCCCTGTCCGCATTCCAGTTGCCTTTGCCTACAGTGGCATCAGTGCAATGGTGCTCTTGGCCACCAGTGCAGCCACTCACCCCTCCATGGATCCTTTGCCCCAATAGGTTTCAGGCACATGCACCCCCTGCTGCTGGCATTTGCTCTTGTTATTGCTAAAAAATGCTATAGAAAAAAAACAGTGGCCAACAAAAACATGTGATCTCTTTCCTACGAGGGTGCCTTGCTGCTTCCGCTGCAATGCTGCAGGCATGCAACCTCAACTGCTTTTGTGAGAATATGTCCTTACGCTTCTTTGCTACTGTTGTTTCCCCACAATTAGCCTTTGCACTGGAGCCTAAATAGCCTCCTTCTCATAAACGAAATGGCACATGAGTAACAGGGTCGTGCTGCTTTTGCCGCTGCTGTCGCTCTCGCTGCACTGTGACTCTTTTGCCACTTTGTACTCCTGCTACTGCTGTTGTCACTTTCTTGCAGAGCTGTTTCAAGCCACTGCCTTCCCCGAGTCCAAGTACAGCCCCCCCTCTGCTGTTGTAGTGGTCTTCTATAATGCTGTTGCTATTGCACTATCATGTCTGCTGCAGTTCTGTTTCCTGTCATGCTGACCTTTGCTGTGTGCTTCTGCTGCTGCTGCTTTCTTGCTGAAGTTGTTATGCTTATTGCAGTCCTGTTATGCAGAGAGCTTGCAAAAGCAGTCATGTTAATCATCACCCCTACCAACCAACACCTTAGCCGCCCAGTCCCCGTGTTAATCCCCCTGCTGCTGCTGTTACAGCCATTGCCGTGGTTTTTCCACTGCTGCTGCTGCTGCAGCTTGGCTGCTTTTGTTCCTTGCACTCTTTCTGCTGCTGTTATACCTGCTGCACTCCGCATAGCAGTTCCAAGCCACCGCCTTTCCCAAATGCAACTCCAACCCCCTGCTTGTTGTCTTTGCCCCAACCAGCCAAGCCCTCACCGCCCAACTCCTCCATCACTCCGTCCACCATTACCAATAAGCTAGCCTCAGCATGTCGTGCCCAGCAGCATTGAAGCAGCAGCTGCAGCATATGTCCCAAAGCAGTCCCCACGTTTGTCATACAACCTTCAACTGCCGGTGCAACACCAGGCGTCGGTGTCAGTAGCAGCAGCAGCGGTGGTGGTGGTGGTGTGGTTGCGGGTCTTCTTGCCACTCTTGCCAGTCAGGGTGGCTCAGGAGACGTTGCTTGGGTAGCTAATGGCAATAGTAGTGCTGCTGGTGGTGACGGTGGTGCAGGGGAGTTAATTGCCTCTCCTGAAGAAGCCAAGTAAATCACAGCAAGGAGTACTGCTGCTCAACCTGCTAAGCTAGGACCAACGCTGCTGGGATATGGTAATCAGTTTTGGATTATGGAATCGACAGCATTGATACATAGCGTGCTTGGGCCGCTTTTGGTTTGGACACTGTGTCGTTGGATGGGCGAGGAAGCTGTTCGGACATGCAAGCATTTGGCCCCAATCAAGACCCATATTATGATCGATAAGGTGCCTCTCCATATGTATCGAATGTACAAGACAATATGGTTGTGCCTACCGTTGCCACATCCACTCCAGCTCACCACCTGACAGTTGTGCTATGCTTTGCTGTGCCTGCAGTTGCTGGGGTGCACCAGCCCCACCCCATAGACAACCGCAGTGGACACCCCCACCTCCGACCAGATGCTGTGATCAGGATCAGTGCTTCTACAGCATTTGGTTGGGGCATACATCCTGGTGGGTGCATTTTGTTTTGTCGTGCCACATGTGCTGCTCAGCAGTACCACATCACGTTTTGTTGAATGGATGCAAACGCTATGGAGATGCCTGGTTTACTCACATGCAGCTGCCTGACATCTAGCGGGATTCTGTAAATATGGAGTTTGATTTACAACGTTGTTCAGAGGGGCTTGTTTTTGCTAGGCAGGCCCTTTCATATGACTAAGCGACCATCATAAACCCAAACCTGCCCCATGAGGGTAAATCCATTTCCTAGACTTCAGGTTACATCTATACCCTAAGCCTGTGAGCTGGCCTGCTTTACTAGTATGTGTTGTGATTTCTGCTATCTGTCTGTGAGTCGAGGTATCAGATAGAAGGACTCCCTTCTGCAACCCCAGCTCCCCAACTGAAATTTCCAGCGCCATTGGCACTACGATCTCACAACAAGCAGCAGGAGGTGGTGCACCTCTGCTGCTGGCATAGCGTGCAGAGACTGTTTGTGTGCCCTACTATGTGGTTGGGCACTGTGGGTGGAGGAGGCAGGCAAAGTGGTGAATGCTCAAGCTGTGAGGCAGGCGAGGCAGGCGCTGGGGTACACACTACATGATGAAGCAGCAGCATTTTCAAGGTAGGGCTGGGGACTTATCACAGGATCTTAACCGCCAGTTACAGGGTTGGGTTAGGGTGCTCGACAGGACAGACATGGCGTTGCTGTCCAGGCACCCCGTTGTGACTCTTTATAACGTGCGCCTTACATGTGAGCAAAGGAGGCGCTCAGACCTAGGCGGTTGGCACTTTGTACAATCAGTTGGTGCACACATTTCTTCAACTGTGAGCTTGGTCGGTGTCTGGGCCTTGCAGGGGGTTAGTTAGAGTAATACAAGCTGAGCTACAAGGTAGCAGGGCAGAAATTCATCCACAACATGCTTGCATGGGCTGTCCTGAGAGCTGCTGTCTGCAGGGATGTTCTCACTGCTGAGAAAGCAGCCCTAAGGCTAGTTTGGAAGCACAATGGTAGTTGAAGTCCATTATATTTTTCGTTCCTCAAGTTCCTTGTCAAGGGACTTAATGAGATTGTTGTGTACAGCATTACAATGCCAATTTTCCGTATGGATCATTTGCATCAATGTTGATTTACAAGTGTGGCCTGGGACTCGCAGATGTGGCCGATTGGCTTGCTGTATGTGCTCAATGGTTACGTGTGCATCAATAGAGTTCAGAGTTTAGGGTATACCGTAGAGTGTCTAATCTCATTAGGGGTATAATCTTCTCCATGCTGCTCGCGGTCTAGTTGTGCGGCAGGACTTCCCTGAACATGCAATTGTCCCCCCCCCCCCGCCTCCTCTGAAATAAGGTCCATACATCGGTAGAGCTGGGGAGCTGGGACTAAATGCTGCTGCTGCTGTTGTCACAGGAGTACCTTGTGGCAGATGCCATGGCATATATCAGCTCAATATGTTTGACTATGCCTTACATGACTGGACATCAATCCTGCTCCAGTCTTCCCCTTCAACCACTACCACCCCCAGCAGCAGCAGCAGCAGCAGCAGTGGAGGCTCCCGTATAACATCCTCCACCACCACCAGCAGCAGCGGCACTCCTACTGATGCCACTACCGTAAAGCTTACAAGGGGTCTCGCAGCTGAAGGACGCAGACACAGAAGTTCCCTATTCTGAGCAGGCTGAGCAGGTAGAACTACAACTACCCTTGCTTCTGGAATGACATTAAACCCTACTGGTGACACTGCTGGTGCCACAATTGTCTGTGCATCTTCTGATGGCATTTGCCCCCTCCAGGGTCTAGTAAGTAACCTGCAGTCTTACGGGGCGACTGTGGAGCAGCTGCTTCAGGGGGGTGGGTGGCGCCAATGGGAGCCATGGGGGGGCAGTCACAAGCAGGTCACCTGCCCTGTCAGCTGGGGACCGGCAATGTTCAGTCTGGAAGAGCTCTGCTGCAAAAGGGTAGTAGCGGTAGCACGAACAGCAGCAGCGGTACGGGGAACAAAACAGCAGCGCATCTGGGGCTGCTCCTACTCTTCTTGCACTCATGGAACGGTGCTATGCTGCCCGCCCGCCAATTCCAGCCTCGCCGACCTCTCTTGCCCTTCAGAGAAGGCCATTGAGGGCCAGGTAAGTCGCAAGGGAGATATCATATACTAATACAACTGTTAAAGCATACGGCCAGGCAGCACATTCAGTGGAGTTATGGAGTTAGTGGGGTTATGGAGTCGTGAAGTTAGTGGAGTTCGCAGCTTAAATGTTTGTTATGTTATGTTTTGTATGGGCTCCCTGTATGTGCACAGCAGCAGCAACTAGAGAGAGGGCGGGAAAGGGCCACAAGCAAGTCGTCGAGTGGTACAGTACAGGTTGTGACAGCAGGAGCGATTGGACAAGTCACAATGCGAGTCAAAGGCAAGTAATTGAGTGTTTATAGAGTATGGGTAGTTGAGTGGGTTCAGTATGGGTCGGGACAGCAGCAGAGAGGGCCAGAGAAGACCATTTTCAATACCTCTACAACACTCTCACAATGGAGGCAGAAATTGAGGGCGCACCTGCTTGAAGCACGTTGCAGCTGAATAGGACCTCAAAGCCAACCCCGCCAGTACCTCCTCCTTCAGCGCCTGCAAAGCAGTTAGAACGCTGGAAATAAACTCGACCTTTTGTTGAAACATAATCTGTGAGTGGCTGGCAGCCCAGGGGCCCGTTTCAGGACAACAGTAAGGGTTTATTTCCAAGGCTCATGTGGTCTGGCGGGAAGGGAGGGGCGCCTGTGGCCTTCAAACCGCTCAGCGGGGCCGAAGAGGGGCCAAGGACTACGGGCTGACGTTGGGCCACCGTGCAATGGTAACTTGGTCATTCTGAACCCTTGAGTGTCCGATCCTGAACATGTCCCTTACTCTGTTTGGATCGTAGTCCGTTCACCTCCCGCCGCTCGACAACTTCATGCCATCAAGGCCGGCGCCAGCAGCGTAGAGTTCCCATGTGCTATGCGTACCCAGTTGTCCAGTGTATCGTATTGTGCCATTATATATGTGCATGATTATGCTTCCTCAGATGGGTTGTCTGTTGTTGGTGTTTGTAGCTGTCTGTGGTAGGACGGGGTGCGCCATGCGATGCAGAGCATACATATACACTTGGGGCTGGTGCAAGCGCGATCAAGCAGCGGGAAGCCTTTGGAACGCTGATGGTATGGATCCTCGCTACACCTAGCAAAAGTCCTCCAAAGTATAGCAAAGAGTCCGAGTGTATTGACCTGCGAGCGAGGTACGTTTGGCAGCACACGGGGGTCCACGTTCAACCCCTGAAACCTGAAACGTGAAACGGACTGTAACCTGGCCCTAAAGAAGCAGGGAGGAAAGAAAGATACCAAAAATGTAGGCCGTTGTAGCGTTACAGCCTTTGTTTAATTACTATGAGGCTCTTGGAATTGGGCTGTTTTGCAACAGTCAGCAGCCCTTCCTTAAATCGCTGTGCAAGCAGAAAATGTGGCCAATGAATACATGAGCTCTAGTCTCTTCCTTTCTCAACCCTGTAAACCCTGAAGTTATTCCCTTAAGACCTTGGAGCCACTCTGGAGAAATGATTAGTTTTCATGCTCTCCACTCAGCAGTCACTGCACAGCTTCATATCTGTGCTCTGCAGGCATCCAAGGTAGTCCTGGTTCCAGTCATCTTTTGGTTGGAGGAGTTGGAATGGCTGAGTCGTACTCTGGAAAAATGGTCCTCACTAAGGAGGCCCACTTACCTAATTGTACGCTATAGAGCCCGGTGTGTGGTAAGAACTATGTAGCCATACATGTGGTCCGTCATCTCGCTCACACTAAGGAATCCTTCCCACAGTCCCATGCAATGTTGCCCTCCTGTGGAACTAAAGCTGTGGCCCAATTAGTTGCAGCTGCTCTGTACTAAACCGCAGAGCAGGAAAGTTCGTGCTCTCGGCTCTTGACCACGAGTGCAGCTATCCCGTCCATGGATCATTTGCCCCCAATGAAGACCCCCCTCCCCCCTTTGATGTATGCCCCGCGTCCCCCCCCCCCCCTCAATAGGATTCTAGGGCTCCCCCTATGGAGATGATGGATCCACTGATTTCCAGCTGCATGACTTTTGTCAGGGTTCTGTAGGTATGGAATCCCGCTTCTTACATCTTTGTTCAGAGTGGCTTGTTTTTGCCAGGACTTTGCTGAGGCAAAGGAACCATAATACACCTAAAACCTGACACAGGAAGCTAAACCCATTCACTAGAGTTCAGTCTAGAAACTGTTGACATGTAGCAGGCCTGCTGTTAGACTTTGGAATACCAGTATGTGTTGTGCCTATTTGCTATCTGTGACTGCAGGTCTCAGAAGAACCCCCTTCTGCAACCACAGATCCCCTATACTCCAGCAGCATTGGCAGTCAAGTCTCACAACAAGCACCAACAGCCGCAAGAGGTGCACCTCTGCTGCTGGCGCAGGCTGCAGAGACTGGTATCTGGGCTCTAATTTGTGGTCGGGGTCTTGGTGTCTGCACAGATGAAGTGAGTTTTGGAGGAGACAGGCGAGGTGGTGAGTGCTTAAGCATAACATAACATAACAAGCATTTAAGGTGTGGCAACCGCAAAGGGCTGCTAGGTTGAACCGACCAAACACACCACCGGATGGATCCAAAAACACAATGGGCTCCATACCACCAAGTAAATGGATAGTACCAACCAGGTATTCATCTAGAGGACTTCCACCAGTTCATCCTCAGAATTATCCCCAGATATATCTGACTCCGAATCAAACATATCTAAACACTGATCTTCCGGAAGCAAGATGTCTGGCAAGCTGTGTTTTGGATTAAAGGAGACAGGCACTGGGGTACACACCACAAGATGAAGCACCGCCCTATGCTCAAGGTAGGGCTGGGGACTAATCACAGGAGTCTTACTGCCAGGTGTAGGATGGGGTTGGGTGCCTGATGGGGCAGACATAGTTGCCGTCCAGGCACCCAATAGCTTGGGTTTTATATGTTAAGAGAGACCACTACAGAGCCCTCTGGGCCGTGCAGCACCCAAGCATGACTCCAACCAGATTCTTATTGGGGTGGGGTAGGGTGACGTTTTACATTCGAGGACAGGGGGCGCTTAGCCCTCACCGATCACTTATGAGCATTATGTGTTGGTTGGCACTTGGTAGAATCAGCTGGTGCACACACTTCTTCTGACATGAGTTCGGTCAGTGTCTGGGACTTAAAGGGGGTACTTTTAAGCGGTACATGCTGAGCTACAAGGTAGCAAGGCAGGAATTCAACACCAAGATGCAGGACTTCCCTGAACATGCCATCGTCCCCCACCACCAGGGGAGTCCCTGCCTCCAGCAGCAGTAAGTGGGTCAGCCTCACCTGAAGCAGCTGCTGTTAGCGCTGTTGCTGTGGACCAGTTAATGAATGCAGGTATGCGTCATCTTGGCCACATAAGTGGTATTTGCTTGTTGCACCAGCATACCAATTGTGGAGCAGGGTAGGGGGGAACGCATCACGTGTGCTAGTAATCCGCTCTTCCTTAAACCCTATGCAGGGCTAGCGTATGAGTGAGTGGACTCCGCAGCGTCCACTCACTCACTCACCAGTGATTGTGAGGTTCATTTGGAATCGGCCCAATTAGGTCCAATGCTGGTAAAGCTGGGGAGCTGGGACTGTATGCTAGTACTGCTGCTGCCGCTGCTGCCGCTGCTGCCGCTGCTGCTGCTGCTGCTGTTGTCGCAGGAGTACCGGGTGGCAGCTGCCATGGCATATCAGCTCAATACGTATGATGATGCCTTACATGACTGGACATCAATCCTGCTCCAGTCTTGCCCTGCAACCACTACCACCCCCAGCAGCAGCAGTGCAGGCTCCCGTACAACATCCTCCACCATCACCAGCAGCAGCGGCACTCCTACTGATGCCACTACCGTAAAGCTTACAAGGGGTCTCGCAGCTGAAGGACGCAGACACAGATGTTTCCTATTCTGAGCAGGGTGAGCAGGTAGAACTACAACTACCCTTGCTTCTGGAATGACATTAAACCCTACTGGTGACACTGCTGGTGCCACCAGTGTCTGTGCATCTTCTGATGGCATTTGCCCGCTCCAGGGTTTAGTAAGTAACCTGCAGAACGGGTTGACTGTGGAGCCTCGCCGCCGACCTCTTTCACCCTTCAGAGAAGGCCATAGAGGGCCAGATAAGTCGGAAGGCAGGTACCATGTATTGATATTAGTGTTACAGCATACCAGGCAGCACATTCAGTGGAGTTTATGGGCCGCTCCCTGTCCACTACAGCAGCCGAGCAGCAACTAGAGAGAGGGCCAGAAAAGGTCACAAGGAAGTAAGCGAGTGGTAAAGTACAGGTTGCGACAGCAGGACAGAGGGTCTTTAAGAGCGATTGGACAAGTCACAATGCAAGTCAACGCAAGTAATTGAGTGTTACGGTACAGGTAGCTAATAAGTGGGTACAGTATAGGTCGGGACAGCAGCACAGAGGGCCAGAGAAGGCTACTAAGGCAGGTATCATTCTCATTACATCTAAAACACACTCGCAATGGAGGCAGCAATCGAAGGCGCACCTGCTTGAAGCACGTATGCCCCCAATGCAGCTAGATGGGACCTCAAAGCCAACAAAGTTCCTCACTTCCTCCTTCAGTGCCTGCAAAACAGTGAAAACGCTGGAAATAAACTCGGCCGTTTATTGAAACGTAGTCTGTAATTGGCTGGGAGGCCATGGGCCCGTTTCAGGACAACAGTGGGGGTTTATTTCCAAGGCTCATGTAACGTCCTGAAGCCGGTTCCACAACCTCCTCTGGAACCAGAACTAGACTTGAACAAGGCCTCTGGAACCAAAATTTTTTGGGGGAGACCATGCCATGTCGATGCGCAGCATGGACCCAAGCAGGAGGCGGGGGTCCAGGGGGGAGGAACAGCCCCCCTGGTGGGGTCTGGGGCGAAGCCCCAGAAGCCAGCGATGATTTGTACTTATTACAACCAATTGTACAATGAAAAATGCTATTCTTGCACTCAGTTGAGCACTCTACACTTTGTAATAAACTTGCTGGAACCAGCATGTGACATGTTGGCCAGAGGGTGGCCCAGGGCTGGAACCAGGAACTGATATGTTTGGCATCGCTGGAACCGCGGAACTGAGCACATTTTGCCCTTGAACCGGAACCTGGAACCGGCTTCAGGACGGTACTCATGGGGTCTGGATGGGAGGGGCCCCTGTGGGCCTTGACACCGCTCAGCGGGGCCGAAGAGGGGCCAAGGACTACGGGCTGACATCGGGCCACCGTGCAAGGGGAACCTGGTCATTCTAAATCCTTGAGTGTGCGTTTCTGAATGTGTCCCTTACTCTGTTTGGATCGTCGTACTTTGACCTCTCGCTCAACATCTTCATGCCATCGGATGCGCCAGTGTAGTTCCCATGTGCTATGCGTACCCAGTTGTCCAGTATATCGTATTGTGTCATTATATATATTTACAATAATGCTTCCTCAGGTGGGCTGTCTGTTGTTGGGGTTTGTAGCTGTCTGTGGTAGGGCGGGGAGCACTATGCGATGCAGAGCATACATGTACACTTGGGGCTGGTGCAAGGCGATCAAGCAGCGGGAAGCCTTTGGAATGCTGATGTTATGGACCCTCGCTGTACCTAGCAAAAGTCCTCCAAAGGATAACAAACACTCCGAGTGTGTTAGCCTGCGAGGTACGTTTGGCAGCACGTTGGTCCACGCATTCCTGTCGAAACCTGAAACGTGAAACGGATTGTAACCTGGCCCTAAAGAACCAGGGAGCAAAGATAGATATCAAAGTAGGCCATTAAAGGGTTAGCTGCTATGAGCCTCTTGGAGTTGGGCTGTTTTGCAAAAGTCATCGATCCACTCAGCAGCCCCTTCCTTTCAGCAAGCAGAGAATGTGGCCAATGAATACATGAGCTCTAGTCTCTTCCTGTCTCGACCCTGTAATTGCAAAGCCCAAACTCCTTCCCGTAAGACCTGGGAGCCACTCTGAAGCGGATATGATTATTGGGTTTATTTCTTGCTCTCCAGCAATCACCGCACAACTTCATATCCAGTGCTCCTCGGGGCATCCAAGGCAGTCCTGCTTTCAGTCATCTTTTGGTTGGAGGAGTTGGAATGGCCGAGTCGTACTCTGGAAAGATGTTCCTCACTAAGGAGGCCCACTTACCTAATTGTACGCTACAGAGGGTGTGTGCTAAGATGTAATTATACATGCATGCAATCAGTCATCTCGCTCACATAAATGAATCCTTCCCACAGTCCCATGCTGGAAAACAGGGCACGGTCTCCTCGTATAGACATGTCTATGTTTCTCCCTCAGTCATCTTTGCTGGAGATGGGTCAATTGTAATTGGTAATTGGTAATTGCTGGAGATGGGTCAAGCTGCCTATAGCTGAGGCATCCACTCACTTGTCTGGGAAGATGCTTGCTTCAAAACCTTGGCTCTTTAGGGTTTTGAAGAGTTTCCGAAGCTTGCCCATATCTGTATGGAAGTAGATATACTGGAGTTAATTATGCAGGCTTTCTCCCGACCTCCATGTGGCACTGTTATATGTGCTAGCGAGTAGACAGAGCCGTATCCTGCATGCTAGGGTTCCGCGGCGAAGCTGCTAGGGTAGAACTTGCGATTGGGGCTGATGGGGCCGTTGTCCATGTAATCTCTGAATAAAACGCCTTGCTAAGTGGCTGAACCCTTGACCACTCATCAACCAAGAGAACTCCCCTCAGAACCCAGTTTTCATAACAAGAACAGAGGAACTCACCAGGATAAGATAGACAATTTTTTTTGGCGTTCTAAAGGCCTCCATGTTATGGCCATCACCAATCATTACTGGATCTGTACCTTTCACCTATTTAGTGCTAAATGTCTTAAGGAATGTCACCTCAATCCGCAGGTATGGCGACACACCCAGATAACATAACGGGTGGGTGGGTAACTCACCCACCCACTTATGTGTTCTGGCCTCCGAATGGTAGTGGGCCTATCTATACTAGGTAAGGGTCCACTCCCTTAACATATGCAAGAAGGGAGTTCCCCCCTTCTAGTTCTTCCTCTCTCTCTCTCTGGCGTTAGTCTATCGAACCCAGTACCTCTTTAATGCAAGGTCGGCAACTTCTAGGGTTTTCGCCCAGATCCACCGAGTTACCCAGTTCCCATGTCCGCAAGTAGTCTCACGAGAGTTTAGGGTTTGTTAAACCCTTTCTGCGCTCACCAAGCGCTGACTTGGCCATTTCACCTGGCTTCCTCTCTAGCACCCTTGGGGACTTAACTGCTCAGACCACCCGCCCCCGATAGGGGCCCAAACCCGCCGGGACCCAACTGGAACTCCTATTTGAATGTTCTATCACGGACCCCCGCATCTCTTTGTCTCCTAATAGCTCACCCAACCCCCATCCTACCTACACATGTGGCTCACTCACATATGGCATGTTGGAGGAAAGTGGGCAATTCTATCCATTCCCAAATCTTGCCAGTAGTAATCTGGCAGACTTCAGCCCTCAGACCCCCACACAGCCCGCAATAGTAGCCACCCCAACTCCCTTAAGACTTAAGGGAGTCTCAGTGCTCATGGCCATCTGGAGTGGTACCAGATACCATTAACAGCCACCCCTAAACCGACCCAAAGGACCTAAATGCTTGGCTTTATGTGGCTTATGCAAACCTGCCAGCATGCTACATCTTCCCTTCAGCCTCCAATTTCTTGCATTCGAGCGACTTTTGCTACTCATGCCCATCGCGTGAAGGTTCGCTTAGAACCCATCCCAGACTGATTGCAAGCTTATAGTCAATTCGACCAGCCTTACAGTAACTTACAAGCAAGTTACAAGCATTAAAAAATACTCTGGAAGCCATTCCACTCTACCGGGTTGAAGCCCGTTCCAGTTCCGCGTTCCAGGCAAAATCTGCTCAGTTCCGTCGTTCCAGCGATGCACGAAATGTGAGTTCCCGGTTCCAGCCGTTGGCCGCTCTGTGGCCAACATGTCACATGCTGCCGTTCCAGCAACTTTTCGACAAAGTGTACGATGCTCATCTCAGTGGAAAAACAGCATTTTTCAATGTAGGAATTGGTGATTATATGTGCAAACTGTTGCTAGCTCCTGGGGCTTCGCCCCAGACCCCACCAGGGGGGCTGTTTCTCCCCCCTGGACCCCCACCTCCTGCTTGGGTCGATGCTTCGCATGGACATGGTCTAGGCCACCAGAAAAACAGCATCCAATTGTTGGTTCCAGACCCCTCCCTCAGGCCTAGTTCTGGTTCCAGAGGGAGGCTGTGGAACGGGCTTCATGACGTTACCACTCCCGCGTCCCACTCCTCCTGGATGTCCATCTCAAGACGTCACCGCGCTCCCCTTCAGAATGGATTCAAGAAAGCTTTAGTTCGTGCCTTAACAATGCTTGCGGGTCAGCCCAATCGCCTTGCAATGCTGTCTTTGAACTGTTTGGTGAATCTGTCGACAGTCACTACGACAGTCACTAGTACGACAGTCACTCATCTGTGGCATTCCGTAGAGCTTTTAGGACGCACAGAGACATACGAAGGATGTGCAGACATTACATGAGGGATGTTCTAAGGCAAACACACCCGTCATAAGCTTCTCGGAGACACTCCTTGAGATTTTGAGTAACTCACTGTCGCAGAACACGAATTTACGGCAAATTCCAAGAACGCTTGCGCCGTGCTTGCACAAATATGATTGAATGCACCAGAGCCTTCATTTGAAAACTGACTTAGTTTCCAACCAGTCCTGCAAGAATCTGTTGCACCTTGGGGCTGCCGGTTCCACCCGGGACAGGGGATGCTCAGCAAAATGATAAAATCACATCGCAGTTCAACCGCACCCCGTGGAGCACATCCAAGTCGGCAGCTTGGAAGAAGGGTCTGAAAGGATGTCTTTGCTGATTTATGGGCTCCATACCCGCAATATCTGCTAACGTCCGCATCCCTGTCCCTCCTTCGCACATGCCTGCTCCCCGTACACATCCACGGCAATTCAACCTATGGCAGATCACTATATGTGTTGCAGGAGTCATAGGCATAACGTGAAAATGTCACACGGGATGTCTGCAATGTATTGACAAACTTTGCCACTACCTGCCCCCAGGTTAGGGTTTCGGGTTTAGTGGTGGGCCACTAAACCCTAACCCTGATAAGCTTACCACTGAATGCGTATGGCTATGGCGTATCAGGGGAGTGCTGCAGGTGAGTGATGGGGACTGTTAGAAGGCAAAATGAGGTCAAAATGTGGTGCTGGCGGGGAGCACTATATGGGTGCGCGCGAAGTGCTTAGCACTGGGTTCCCTTGGCTCTTTGCTGTAAAAGATGCCTGTAGCATCCCTTTTGATGACCCCACCTCTGCTGAGTCATTATTGACTGATGTAGGATATGGCACAGTTGGAAAATGGTTGCGGGGACTTAGCAGGGACGGTCAGAAGACAATTGTGGTCAGAATGGGGGGTGGGGGGAAGGGGGGGGGGGAGGGATTTCATTAGCATTTCATTTGATACACCCCTAAGGTACACCAGACACTCTGCAAGCTTATTCTGGATTGATTACGGCTACGGCTCATAAGGGGTATAGTAGCAGCAGGCGGTGGGGATGGTCACACAGCAAATGAGGTCTGAATGGGGGGCAGCCGGGTCTGAGGGCTGAAGTCTGCCAGGATACTACTGGCACACGATGTGGTATTGGAAAGAATTGCCAATTTTCCCTCAATATGCCATATGTGAGTGAGCCACATGTGTAGATAGTATGTGGGTCGGTCGGGTGAGCTATTAGGAGACAGAGAGATGCGGGGGTGAGTGATAGGACATTCAAATTGGAGTTCCAGTGGGGTCCCGGCGGGGTTTGGCCCCTATTGGGGGCGGGTGGTCTGAGCAGTGAAGTCCCCAAGGGTGCTAGAGAGGAAGCCAGGTGAAATGGCCAAGTCAACGCTTGGTCAACGTAGAAAGGGTTTAATAAACCGTAGACCCTCGTGAGACTACTTGCAGACATGGGAACTGGGTAACTGGGTGGGTCTGGGCGAGAACCCTAGAAGTTGCCCGACCTTCACTAGAGAGGTACTAGAGTTCCTTAGACAGCTCACATGGTCACCGGTTACCTCCTCACCCCTGCAAGGGGTAGCAGGAAATGAGTGCTCCGGCTGAGAACTATAGAGTGGCACTTGGAAAACATGACTATCATATACATTATGTGGCAACTGGTGTCTTTCCCTTTCAATAGATATAAAACTGGTTGGGAGCCATGTGGCGGCGGGTGCTGCACGGCGGGTCCAAGGGCAGTGCAGCGGCCTGTCTCATAAAGAATAGCAACTGCTTGCTGGACATCTAATCAGTGGCCTATCTGATATGGCCCATACCTTGTATGCTTCATGATGCACAGTTTTGTTAGATTTTGATAAGAAATTCATGGAGAGGTTCTGAGACCTCCCAGGTGCCTTGGAAGTTGCAGCCATGTACCGGCCTCCAAGGAACAAACACAGCCCCAGTAATGCTCAGGCATGGGTGGCCATGGCAATGGCTACTCAAGCTGAGAAGCTGCAAGGGGATAGATCAGATACATGTGCTGTTGAGTCAGTGATATGTTGGGACGCAACAATGCAGCATGGGTTAAATTAGCCCAGGGTGCAACTGCATTACGCAGATTAGGCAAGCAACGGTCATCTGACCGATATTACATACACTTTACAGACATTGGTGAGTACAGAGTATATGACGTGCTCAAGCTGCTTATACCACGATCAACACATCATGGCCTGTGCTAATAATAGTATTGCTTCCAATCCGTATTAAGTGACAAAAACAATACCACAGCTAGCACAGACCTTCTGAGGACGGCAGTGGTCCTTCTTGCGGCTTTTTGCAGGCCCTTCAATCCGATGCGACCCAGGCCGCTGCTTAGCCAGACCTTCTTCCTACAGACGGCTGATGATGTGACTGCAACCAGTCTTCCTGCTGCTGGTGTTGCTGCTGCTGCTGTGGTGTACGAGCTCCAGCCTGCAATCCCTACTGCCAATCTCCCCTATGTAGACACAACACCACCAGCAGCAGCAGCAGCAGGAGCAGCAGCAGCAGCAGGTGCCACTGACTGGTGCAGAAGCAGTTCCGGCGCCTTCTCCAGACTGAGCAGGGTTAAGTTCACAACACTGCTCCAGGGCCCGGTTTGATTAAGCCCTACAGCATCCTCCGGTCCCTTCCGCTCTGCGGCTGCGAGTGGTTGGGTGCTAGCACATAGAGGTCGCCACCGGGGAAGCAGGTGGAAGAGGATGTAGTTGCTCCCATGACAGTGCCAGAGCGCACACTGCTGCTGTGGGCGGGAGCATTTACTCAGGGCGGCTGAGGGAGCTGTTCATAGACAGATTGAGAAGGTAGGTGGGCTAAGGGCTTGGAATCAAAGCAACTGCTGCTGCATGGGCATGATGAGGTAAGGACAGGCCGCTCTTCTTGCTCTGTCATGGCAGCTTCCTCAGAGCATGCCTGGTAATCACTGTGCGGTTTCCTGCTGACCTCCATCAATCCGTCTGCATGGCAAAATGTCCAATCAACTTTCGCAGCATTGCAGTCCAGGGAAAGGATTGTAACGCGCCTTGCAGCGTCTGAAGTAACAATGATCATATTGCCACATACCAGTACCGGTAGCACAACAATAGCAACCTCCTCGTCAATGACCATCTAATTCTGCCATGCATGATCTAGCTTCAACAATTTGGTAAGTGCCTCTGCTGGCGGGACTTGAAAGCCTGAGGTGGGTGTATGCTTTCAAAAACAAACCATTGTTCTGCCAGCTTGCACTGAAAGCGCGACCTCATGGCCCTAGATATGCTCTTTACACCTTCCTTGTGTTGCCAGGTTTGACTCGGTGCTATTGACAGTGATTCACCACCACAAAGCAACTACTAGCATTGGACCAAAGCTTCCAAGCAAATAGAGAACTGCAGAAGCTATGCCCATAACCACCAGCAGCAGCAAAAGCAGCTGCCCGACTCAGCTTTTTGTCAGCTTCCCCTGCCTGCTGCTGCTACTGCTGCTGGGGGCAGCGTCACAGGTGCAGCTCTGATGCGTCTCCTGAAGTACAGCTTGTTATTAAAGGGCACCAGTGTCACTTATGCAAGTGACTAGATGCTCCTTCCCTGAACGGCAACAACAGCACCAGCAACAGCAGGAACAGCAGCAATGGGATGGGCCAGGGTTTTAGCAGCCGTGCTGTGTTGAAGATGTTGCTGGGTATACCTCGGTCTGAAGGATTTAATCTGCAGTGCCCAGGTACCCAACCTCCTGGGGACTGCTGCAGTTCAGAAACAAGACCATCATTCAGGTGACCAAAGTAGCATGTAAAAGGTGTGCGAAGGGGGGGGGGGTGCATCACTGATCAGAAGCTGAGCCTCGGCATCCACTAGTAGAATGGCAGCAGAGGCTCTCATGGTTTCTGCCTTCTTAATGCATTGGGTATACTGTTTCCCTATGCTGTTGAGGTGCAGTGCCTGTGGCATCATCTAATGCAACAGTTTTGGTCAGAGGTCGTGTTATAGCTATCCCTGCTTCTGCCATTGGCCCCACGGCTGGTTCTGCCTCGTCTTTCTTTCTTAGAATGCTTACAGTAAACAGGTACTGTAAGCATAATCTGTTCCGTCTTGCTGATCTTTGTGACAGCTTGAGGTGCAGCGCCTATGGCAGTTTTTGCTATGGCATATAATGGTAATAAGCTGTAACCTGTGCGTGTTCCGTCTTGCTCTTTCTGCTGCTGCAGCCGTCTTGGGCCTACAGTGCCCTGTCCAGTGCAAATTGGATTCTGATTGGTAAGTCCTCGGTCCACTGGGGAGTTGGCCTGGGATGACACCTGATGGGGGGGGAGGGGGACCACCCGGAACCCCTGGGATCTACCTGATGGTGGGAGCTGTGGGACTACTAGTGTGGGATATGCTGCTGCACTGACTGAAAGCAGGTGAGTAGGGGGTGCGAGATGATGGATGAGCCCGGTCGATACAAGGAGCCACAGAGGAATGAGGATGTATGGAAAGGGTTACATGGCCGAGCGGCAATGGTAGCTGGTGAGTAGGAGGAGTGTGTGATGTGGGAAATTGGGGGAGGGAATGGAAGGGGAGCCCTGATTGGGCTAGGAGTTTAGGGGAGCACCAGAGAGGGATCTAGGTGAAGTGCAGGGCGAGAGATTAGGATGATGGTGGAGGATGGGATGGCTGATGTATGTGGCTTGGGGGGTGAACTAAGGGGGGATGCAGGGAGCAGTGAAGGTGAATCCATAACACTGTTGGAGTAAAGGTGTCATTTTGGAGGCAGTGGCGAGTCTGCGGCTGCTGCGGCAGCTAAGCAGCAGCTGAGCAGGGGCATGGATGAGAGGTGGGGGGTGGGCGTGGGGCCCCTAGGAGGTTGAGGGTCTAAAACGAGCAGGGGGGGATGGGGGCAGGCCAGGGTATTTAGCAAGAGCGGCGCGGGTAATGCGTTGGGGAGACATGGGTGGGGCAGGAGGTCGAAGGAAGAGATAGGAAAGAGGCTGATTTCTGCCAATCTCTCTGCTTATGTGTCTTGGTATTATTTCTGCTCACTTGGCTGCTTCATCCTCCTATTTTGTGGGAGGGGTATGCACACCATAAAACTGAGCACTGCACCGTGCCGCTGCTTCCATCTTTCAGGTTTTTCCCCATATGCCCTAGGCACACAAAGCTGTGGTCCAATTTTATGCCCTGCAACCACCACCGGAGCTATAGCATGTCACTCAACAGCTGGAACATTCCCACAGGAGCAGCTACCTCCTTGTCGGGACAAGACTGGAGTCTTTTGCTTTCAAGTCTTTGAGATTGTGCTGTGGTTGCCGCAGCCTTAATGCCACTACCAGAACCTGCGGCAGCAGCAGCAGCGGCAGCAGCGGCAGCAGCAGGAGCAGCAGGAGGAGCAGGAGGTGGCATAGTTTTAAAACCAGAAGCAGGGGGTGGTACAGTGAGTGGGAGAACAGGGCCAATAATGCTAGCATAGCAGCTGCTGACACTAGCTATTGTCCCGCAAGAGCAACTGCTACAGCAGGGTCTCAGGTTAGCAAGCTCAGCAAGCCAACAGCACACCACAGCTGCTGCTGCTGGGCCCTCGACCAGCACCAGTGGACCCTGACATGGTGAAAGATGCTCTGAATGTGATCCTCCTTAAATCAGGCTGGAGTTACTCTGACTTTTGAGCCCCTCAGGATGAAGGGCTTTATTCACCCAAGCAGCTACGGGTACCCTATGGTCCTTAGTTAGAGGGCAGCTAATACTTATCGTTGTGTAGTTAAATGCACAGAGGATCAGGGGGGGCTTTGATGCAGCAGTTGGAGGGGTATTTTAGGGTGCAAAGTATAGGTGTGGCTGGCAGAAGCTCCGAGAACCACTACAGGATTGGATGGGTTTGCGAACCTTCTCGCGTTGCCGGAGGTGGTTTTGCCTTTGGGTATGTTGTGTCTGGGGTAGTGCAAGGTGGTGAATTGCCAGTACCAGTAGTGGGGGTGGTACAGACCCGCAGCCTAAGGTGGCTTTACTGATAGCTTTAACAGGTCAAGGTGCAGAGGCGGTGGCAGCAGGTGCAGCATTCGAGGGGGAGACAAAGTTCCACCTGCAGAGGCCCCTTGTGGTGACTGAGGAGGAGCAGAAGAGCATATGTGTTACTGGTTCAGGACGTTGATAAACTAGCTTGCTAAGGCCAGAGAGGTGATACAATGTACTTGTATAAGATGCTAAACTCTGCAGAGTACTGTTAAAACATGCTTGACAGGGCAGTGAGCATCTGCTGCTTGTACAGTAAGCGCTTAGATTCGATATATGTTTTCCTTGGAGTAGTATGGATGTTATAGAAGCTCGCCTGATGGCGAAGCTGAGCTTCGCTGGGGCTGGCATTGTTTTGGGTGTAAATGCTCTTACCGCCATCTGTGGCTTAGATAGGGGTCATACTCACAGTGTGTGCAGATGCTGTGGGCTGGTGCGTTTGGCAGATCGGTGAGCTACAATAATGTTGCAAGCTGAGGATCCTACTTGTAAGTTGTAGCTGTGGTGGTGCTGGTGGAAGCTGAAAAGGGTAGTTGCAGCTGGCGCTTCCTTCAGATATTGGAAGCAGGCCTGTATGCCAAGGCGTTTCACAGTAGATACTGCTTTATTCAGGGGCCTTCTGTGGTTGCAGTAAGATTTGCAGAGTTCTGAGCAGGTGCCTTGAGACATATACAAGTGAGCTGATGTACCAAAACAATTGTGAAGAGGATTGAACAGCTCGCCTGTGTGCTGAGACCACCTTTGACCGCTGTAAACCACTTTTTAATTTGTATTGCATAACATGGACTGACCGCCTCAATTTTTGGCCGCTAACAGGTTGGATCCAAGATACTCATTCCTTGCATCACTTTGGCCCCTTCGCAGTGCTATTGTGCGTGGACATCGCAAACACGACTGACTGCCGAGGCCGCTGTGCCTTTCCTTGATTCCAAGAGCATCGGCAATGATACTCTATGTGGAAATCTGCGACGTAGATGCGATTACTGCGACGTAATTGGATGCAACAGACCGCAACAGACGGACCCCCCACCCCTAACAAACTGGTTGGCGTCATGCTTGGGTGCTGCATGGCCCGGAGGGCTGTGCAGTGGTCTCTCTTAACAACAGACAGACCGCAATTTGAACTATTTGTACTGCCTCCGGGGCACTTGAGCGGTTGAGCCCTGCCAGTCGTCATCGGCCTGAATACTAGATGCGTGTGGATACCAAGCGGTTATATGCAACTGGTGCTCTCCGAGTGGCAATTCTGCCCTTTCAATAGGATGTCTGGATTCGACAGGGTGCCTGAAGATGCCAGTGTGCTTCGGGGTTTGTTTGTCAGCCTAGAACTCAAGGAGATCCTTCGGCTGTCCATCACCAGCCGCAGTTGCCGCCGGCATTGTTACTCCTGGCTCCAACAGAATCCTTGCAAATGGCTTCAGAAAGCGGTTGCAGCTGCGAGTGTGCCTGCAGTCAACCAGATGCTCGAGCGCCTTCCTTGCAAGCATCTCGTTCTGCAGCTCATGTTACCGAGGCTCCTCAGGATTCCAAATATCCCGGGTGCAGTCGTGGAGCTTCTGGTGCAGAATGGTGCTGTCCCTTCTGAGAACGAGCTGCTGGCAGCAGTCGAAGAAGGTGTCCCAGGCTTGGTGGTGTGGCCCAGAGCATGCAAGGCTAAAGAGGTGCCCACACAGCTATCACCTCTTGCAGAGGCCATTTGGTGCAACACAGAACTGCCGGTAGGTGGCTGGCATCTGACTCCATTACAAGATGCTAAATGCTCCAACTGAACCTGTTACATTGTCATCTTGTAGGTCAACATAGAGAAACCTAAGGATGTGTACAACACCATCCTTGCAGCTCTATACTGCACCAACATCGTCAGCGTAGACAATCCTGAACCTGACATGCAAGGTCTGGAGACAAGCCTAAGACCGCCAGCACGGTTTGTGCAATTCTGCAGCATCTGCCTCAGGCAGGGCCTCTATCACTCACTGCAGCCAGATGACGTCATGCTGCTCTTGCAGTGGGCGCTCCAGGCGGGCTGCCTGTACATCTTCATCTCCATGTTTCCCCTGTTACCGCGTGCTCTCAAACCCCCAACTTCGCAGCTGCTAGACCTGCTAGAGGAAAACAAGGCCCAGATCAGCTGCACGTCAGGAGGCCGTCTGTTATACCTGCTCTCAGCTCAGCACCTCTCAGCCATGGAGCTCCTCTCTGCCTTGGAGCTCTTTGCAGACGACGAGCGCATGGTGTCTATCCTTAGTTACCACCCAGCAGCAGCAGCAATGACATCAGCAGAAGTGCTTGGAGCACTGCGAAGGGCTCTGAAGATGGGAGACACACAGCACTTCCACAACCTCTGCAGGCTACCAGCAGCGCACGGATTGGCAGCTGCAGACCTGGCCCCCATCCTGGCATCTGCTGCAGCTTCCAGTGACAATAATGCGGCTGTGTTTAGGATCCTCGAGTTCCCAGCAGCCCAGGACCTGTCAGCTGCTAATGTGACAGCAGTCCTGAAGTCTGCCGCCGTGGCTGGTGCTGGTTATATCCTTGCAGGAATTTGTAAACTACCAGCAGTGCAGCAGCTCTCAGGTTCACAAGTAGCAGCGCTCCTGCGTTCCGCTACCGTGGATGGGAGCGAAGACATGATCAGCTGCCTCTGCTGGCTGCCTGCTGCACAGCGACTTCCGCCTCTAGAGGTTGCAGCAGTCCTGCAGCTTGGGATAGAGAATGGCTGCAGCGCAACCGGGACGTTGTGTCTGCTACCAGGTGCCACGCAGATGGGAGCATCGCAGGTGGAGGGCCTGCTGGTGGCTGCTACGGATGCTATGGCAGCGCAGATGGATAGCGGGGCAGCTGCATGGCTTACTGAAGCTGCAATGGCGTGGACAGATATCATGTGCATTCAGGCAGCTTGAACGCTCTGCAATGAGACTTCCAGGGGCTTCCGGAGCTCTTCCTCTAAGTGCTAGTGGTCCAGCTTCATACCTCATCCATGTTAACATACCTCAGGCAGGCCTCTGGTATTCTTGTCATGGATTTGTTTCTACAAGGCGGAAAGCGAGGCTCTGTGTGTTGATATTTGGTTCTCCTTTTGCATGGTGGTTGGTAACATCAGCAGGCTCTACAACTTGTGCTTCTTACTGGGATCTGACTTGATGTATGGCAGGTGCTCTGTTCACTCCAGGGCTGCATAAGATTATGACGAACCAGTAAGGACGTCAATATGTATACTTCTGTTCGTTTGTGCTGTGGATGGATCAATAGAAAGGAGGTCGACTAGAGTCGTTGAGAAGGCATCATGTGGGCTTTCCGATATGATTTGAGGAGTTTAATGTTTCCAGCCACGAGTAGTACAAAATGTTTGCCTTTGCGTACATTGCAGTCATCGGGAGACCCAGAGGCTTCTGCAGGTCTCATGGTACTTGGTAATCATGATTTAGTAATTCAATTACGGTAATCGGTACTTTGGTAGTCATGATATCTGGTGGCTCAACCATGGCAATTGTATCATCCTTGGATGCTGCATGACCCAGAAAGCTGGGCAGTGCGGGTCTTTCTTTTTAAGACTTGATCCGATCGATGATACCAGTATGTTGGAGGGCTGAGCATTCGGCAAGACACTGCCCACCTGCAGCTGGCAATGTAACATCGACCAGCCACCAGCTCAGCATAATAACTTAAGACTTAGACTAGAGGCAAATGGATGGCTGAGGTGTCGTCGTGAGCAGCAGCAGTTGTATTTCTTGACTAGTATGTTTGACGCACGATGGGGCAAACTAAAGGGGGGTTTGTTGTGGAGGTCCCCACGTGATGACTATGATAGTAGTGTGTATATGGGACCGAGTAGCCTGTACGGTATTTTCGCTGCTACCGCTGTACTTGCATATTCAGTGCGTTTACTGGCCGCAGTTATGATGCATCAAGTGGACGGCGTATGCAGCCCCTCGAGTTGGTCATGGAAATTTTGGTCCCGAAGAGGGCCGTGATGGCTGCAATTGCACCAAAGCCGGAGAACGAATTGTATGAAGTGCATGATACTTCAAGTGATGACTGGGATGCCATGCCTGGCTTCCGCTGCGGTCACCCGGTCAGGCTGATTGACACATCGGAGCGCCACTTACGCCCTGGAGGCCCAGCCGGCATCAATGGCATCGTACTCGCGAGAGTTTTCATGCTATACACTAATGGTAAATACCACGCTACGATGCATGCTCCCCATTCCCGAACCCGGAAGGTGGTACCAGCATGCGATGTAGCCCCCGTCCAGGCCTTTCCAACGAATTCGATGGTTCCAGATTCAAACATAGATACAAAAAAGGTGTGGCTTGCGCAAGCAGGGCCCAATCAGAACGATAATGCCCGTTCATCCATTCTCAACATTCCACTGGTACCTAGCCTGCCTCGCAGCGAGCTCCTGCACCATCTCCTCGTCACTCAAAAGCTGTGCATCATGGAAGGCATAGTGACACGCAGCTTCTGCCTCAGCTCGTCCCTGAACCCCATCAGGGTACAAGCTGGTCAAGGCCAGGTCCAGCCAAGCTGCCCCTTCCCCCCTCGGGTCAATCTGCGTGATCCTGGCCACCAGTTCCTCCAGCTGCTGCAGCTGCTCTGGGCTGCTGTTCAGGTCACAGGGTTTTATCCCTAGCAGCTGCTCAGCATTACGACCACACAGCACAGCATCTACCTCCCCTGCAGGAGACACAGCAGCAGATGCGTAATTATGGGGAACCGTGCCAACCCCCATGTAGCCCTGGTGGGTTGTATGCTAGTACAAGCAAGCACGCTGACCAATACATAGCACAGCTTTTGCTAATGGTGCTATTGCTTAACCGATATCAACCGCAGACCATGCCTCTGCTGCTTTCATATCAGTATGTCCAGAGTCTGCTACGCGGAGTCAAGTTGATATGTAAGCTAGCGTAAAAACACTGCAATACTCATTTGAACTGCCTCTTAGCACTATATGGTATGGCTTATGACACATCAGAGCACAGCTTTGGGGCCGTGCAGCACCTACGACATGATTCCGACCATGTTGGTACCCCAACTAATCTTTCTGTAAAGCACAGCTTTGCAGTCATGCAGGACCCATGACGATCTGAGACGAATTCAAAGAACAACACATCTCCTGGTTGGAAAGTCATAGATCATGACAAATATTGAAAAGGCTGCTGTTTTGGTACTCACAACACACCTCTCGTGCCCAGCCTCTCAAAACACGGACGTAATCAAACATGCCCCACCCCCAATAGATGTGCGGCCCCGCAAGTGGCACCATCCAGCCACCACCTTATCATACTGCATACAGTCTCACCTGTAGCGTCCTCTAGGCGACACTTAAAGTTCCATACAAAAGAATCTTCCCGTGGTCGCTTCCTGCTGGTGCTGTCTCCCACAGCAATAGGTACTGTGCAACACCACAGTCGCAGATCTGTAGGCCAGTAGCTGCACAAGCAGAAAGCAAGAAGCAGCCAAGCAGGACTTACAACAGGCTGTGAACACAGGTGCCAGCAACAGCAACAACAGCATACTAGTGAATCACAGGCATGGCTATGAATATTCCTGATCACTTTTGTTTGCTGTTCTCCTTGTCCCTTGGCAGCATCATTTCAGTGTCACAGTTGAAATATGCACGGTTCAGCTGCCGTCTCATACATGCTTGGATGCCACACCAACAACAAAGGTTGTCTCGGGGCTTTCACACGCATTGTGTGACCGCTTGAGGTGCGGGGTCTATGGCATTTTTTGCTATGCCATATCACGAAATGTGATGATAATGCATCCTCGGTTTTTCACTAACATCATCAATCTACCGGCGATGTTAATTCACTACCCAGGCCTTAGATGCTGCCCTCTCAACGGCGGTCCAAGACAAGCACCCCAATCCAACACTCTACCAAAACTCTGCTAGTTGTACGCAAACGGCTGTGCGAAGCTCAAACCCCCTGCACTTACTCGCTGATCCTGGCCCAGACTCTGAACACCTGGCTCTGTCCAGATCCCCTAGCCAGCAGCACCTCCCGCAATGTCACATGCTGCAGATGGGGACACGTGCAGTGGGTGACCCTCCAGCCCACACAGGGGGAGCGCCCCACAGCTGGCAGCAGGGATAGCGGGTGAGGAGGTGGGTCATCTACAGCTTGGCCTCCTGCAGCCCTCCCACCTTCTCCTGCTGCTGCAGCTGATCCCCCTGCTGCTCCTGGAGTGGTGTGAAGAGCGACTCCTTCAGTGCCTGCTGCTTTACATTGGGTACCTTCTGTGCCAGAGGGGCCTGGTCGATCATCCGATGGTGCTGCTACTGCTGGTTCTCCTGTGGTCCCTGCTCCTGCTGCTGCTGCTGCTGAAGATTGTACTGCTTCCCGCACTGCTGCTGCTTCCCCTCCTCCTGGTGCTGCTCCTGCTGCTACTCCTGCTGCTCCTCGTGCCCCCAATTGCTGCTGCTGCTGCTGTTGCTGTGGTGGTGGGGGTAGCTGTGTGCAGGTGATGTTGTACTTTTCCCGCAGCGCATAATCCTCCAGCAGATGGACTCTAGTCGCATTGGTAGGGGCTAGAACAGATGAGAACCTCCCGCAGTTGCCCATGATGGCTTGGAGCTGACCCTGAGCATAAAGGGGAATGGACACGTTCATTTAGTCAAAATTAGCAAAAGCATGGGATGTGTCCATGCCTGCTTGTCAAGTTGCACCGAGAGAGGGCTCCTTATGTATCACCGGTTGGGACCTTCTGAACCAGTGCATCATACTGCCGCTAGAAGATGTACAGCAGCACCCCAGCAGAAGCAGAGACAAGAAGACAGCCACCAGCAGAGATAGCAGCTTACCATATGACATTGAGTTGTGTATACCACTCCTGCAAGGACGGTAACTAGCCCCAGCAGCTGCAAAGAGCAAGCGGTCATAACTGCAGGCTTTGAATCGCTCTAGAGCAGCTCATGTGCCTATGCCACCGAGCCATGACATACCAGTATCTGCAATTCCCCGCGCAAGAGCTGAGCAAGCTGAAGACCCAGCGCAGGTGCGCCTGATAATTCACCATCCCTATACTGCGAAGCCAACCATATCCAATATTACCTTTCCTAACATCTCCCTTTCTGTGTAAAACACACCTCTCCATACCTGGCCTGTCGCACTGCCAACCCACTGCATTCGCCTCGAGATGTTGCAGCGCACACCAGTACAGTGGCATTGAGGAGCGGTGGCCTGGCCGTTTAACCCCTAACTAACCCTTTCTCCTCATGACTCCCCACTTAAAACCCCCTGAACCACTATGAACCCGCACTGCTGCCCGCCTCTGCCTGCCCACAGACTATGCGCTGCACAGCTGTGCATTGAGCCCTGCAGTGGCGACTGCTTACTGCTTCCCAATATCCCCCATCTTCCCCCTCACCTGCACCACCTGCAGCCCCAACACCTTAGCACTGACCCACTCCCCCACCACAGGCCAGGCCATGCTCCGTGGCTGAGACTGTGGCAAAGAGCCCTTCAGCACCACTGGCAACACACTCCCCATGCGAGGCAGATCAGCAACAATAGAGACAGCCGCAGACGCACAAGGCTTAGCTGAAGCCGCAGCAGCTGCAGCACCAGCAGTGCCCATGCTGTTTGCATGTCCAGGCGCAGCATCTGCTGCAGCTGCTGCGGGGGAAGTTGAAGGGCACACTGCAGGATGAACACGTGCTGCATCACCAGCAGCAGCAGCAACCCCCTCCCCTTGCCCTCCTCCTCCTGCTGCTGCTGCTTGACCAGGGTTTGCTGCTACTGCTGCAGGGGCTCTAAGAGGCATGGTCCATTTCTTCAAAGGGCCCATCAGCAGCTCTGTCACCCCTCTCCTACCACTCCACTGGCTGCATCTCATCTTAAAGCTACACAGGGAAGGACACATACACAATTCAACTCAACAACATATCAGAAATGTGGAAAAGACCAGAAGTCCAAATGATTATATTGTTAAGGAGAACACTGCACAGCCCTTGGACTGTGCAGAACCCTGTGCATGACTCTGACCATTGTTATTGTTACATAGCATGATATGCCATAGCGAAAGTGCTTTAGGCCCTGCACCTCAAGCCGTCACAAAGAACAGCGAGGTGGAACATAGTACCATTTGTCTTCCGCATTCATGACAACATATGCGTAGACATGAGGTCCAGCAGCTAGGTCAAAAGCACCCAAAACCCCCACTGCCCCAATGGGGGTAAGAGGCCCCCTTCTACTTTGAAAAGAAGGAGGGCTTGTAAGCCCAGGCGCAAACAATATTTGGTAACAAACCCCATTGGTTGGACCTCACACCACATCAGAAGGGTGAGCATAAGTATTCCTAATCTTCCAAGCAGCTGAAACATACTAGGCTATACATTTAAATGCATGCTTGAACGGGCCATATACTAAGCCAGACTCCTTATTGACGGCTACGTCCCAGAACTCTTCATTTAGGCATGCTATGCAGCTTCTCCTCATTAGAATTGCCATCTAACATCTGACAATTTGCAGCAACACCAGGGTCAGAAGTCAGCTTCTCCCACAGCTTTTGCCTTTGTGCCTGGTAAACAGGACAGTCAAACTCTGGAAAACAGGACAGTCAGACCTCTGCCCATCACTTGATTCCAACACCTGATAGCACATAGGATGCTTGTTTTTGCAGTACCAAACCACTACCCCTCAAAGCGCCTCCACGCCAAAGCTGCAGCACTATTTCATGGTAAATCTGAAAGTCTGCCCTGCTACTGGGACATGTGTGCTAAATGTGTGGAATTAAGTGCCCTGAATGCTGGCAAATGCCCTAGACCTAGGCCTGGAGCGGCACAAAAGATTCTAAGACCCCCCTCCACTTACTCTCGTGGTAATGGTCGTACGTCAGTGCCGTCCCAAATGTAGACAATGACAGCATCACGGTCAGATGAGTCAATACACAGCACCTGCAACCATGGAGAAGCATAACCAAGGAGCCTTACTTCCTTGCATACACGAATTGCTTTATATTAGGGCAGAAGGTGACATTGAGTACTTGCCAACTTGTATGCAAAGGTCCAGGCAAAGCTTCAGTTTCTGCACATACAGAAAGGCCCCATTGCAAGCTCGGTGCTTCATCATGATAGGAAGATCACAAGAGAAGTGGTTACACTAGAATTTCCGGACTATGCACACCCAAGCATGTGCTTTCCAACCTTACAACCTGTACCAACTTGGATACACAAATGCATGCTTACAGCGCAGTAGTACCAGAGGATCTCAGGCAAGCAACTGACAATGACTGCATTTAAGTGAAGCCAACATCTCCACAATGCAGAAGCCTCTCTGCTGCTGCTGCTACTGCTGACCTGTGCCTTGATGTCCACACATGCTGGTCTGGCATCCAGGTCATCAGGGGGAGACAACTGAGATATGCGCCGCAGGAATGGCCGCTGGGAACTAGCATCACCATCTGAAAGGCAAACAGACGGCATTGTAAGGGCAAAGCCAGAACACATCATTTATCTAAATGCCACATGCAGCCCCAGGAGCGGATCAAGCTCAGTGACAACTCGATTGCTCACATGTGCAGCTCAAGATATTCATAACCCAACCATTTAAACCAACTATGCCATATCAGCAATGAGATCAACTGCTTGAATATTACAAACGACTCGAGCACTCGAGTGATGCCAGCTACAAATTATAGTAGGAATATAGATAAGGACAGTTGCATTTCACTCCAGATTGAGTTGATGCCTGTCCTAAAACATCTGATCGAGTCAAAGCCCGCTATGGACCTGACTGCATTATACTGCTTTGCGTGTGCTACCTCCTCTCATGTACAGAGGCTACTGGGTTTAGGGTTTACGTGAAGCACACTTCTGCTCATGAGTACAACACAGGGCGCTTCACTTCCAGGCAATGGCTCCATGGGCCATGCCAAAGCACACATGCTTTGATCAGCCTCTGCTTTATCTTCTGGTGTGTACACAAACACCCTCACAGTTCTGTCTGCAGGCATCCATGCCTGCCGCACCTACCCTGCACCTACCACCAGTCAGATCTCCTCTGAAGGCCTTCAAGTCATGTAGCAGCTTCTTGCCCTCCTCTGTGAGGGGCAGGGGTCCGGGCTCTGTCCCTGTGCTGACCCCCCAGCCACCCCAGGCATACGGCTCATCCCTGTCATCTTGTAGCTCATAGATCTGGTAGTAGAAGTGTTCCCAGCCCTTTGCAATGCGAGACATCAGCTGGGGCTTGCCATTGTAAAACTGGACCTGTAGAGCAGAGGTGGGGAATTAGGCCTGATCGGTTTCTGAATTCATATGAGGCCACATGTGTTTGAAGGGGCTCCTGCCGTTGCAAGTCTGGCAAGTGATGACAAAGGCAACTGACTTTCTGACAATATCTTGCTATGCTCCACTGAAGGTATCTTTGGCAATGTGGTAGAATGCATCATTTTCTGCTGCTGGTGGCTGTCCTAACCCCGTGGCCGAACATAGCGGCCAAAATGCACCGCTCCAAAGGCCAAATTTGACAGGCAGCACACCATGACAGGTAGAAGGCTCATACCTGCACATTCCTCAGAAGCAGGATGTCCCCTTCCTTTCGCACTTGGGGTAGTACATGTGCATCCCGGCTGAAGATGATGAGTTCCAAATTTGTACCCAATTCACCACCACTTGACAAATCTACCAGTTGCAGGTTGACGCAGAAGTCTGCACAAGGTGGGCTGTAAGCCACCCCTTGAGCTACAGAGGGCGGTGCTGCATTAGGCTATGAAAGCCGTACCACTTCCACGTGTTGAGCGTACGAGGCTGCATTCGTTGACATAGCACATACAAGAGGCACGCCTCTGCGGTCCATTGCTCCTGGTATCTCCAAGAGCTTTGACCCTCTCTATAGCATCAGCGAATGAATC
The DNA here is from genome assembly GCA_963556185.1 of Pseudopediastrum boryanum. Taxonomy (NCBI): domain Eukaryota; kingdom Viridiplantae; phylum Chlorophyta; class Chlorophyceae; order Sphaeropleales; family Hydrodictyaceae; genus Pseudopediastrum; species Pseudopediastrum boryanum. The sequence continues at coordinate 9,672,929 of OY744501.1, read as the reverse complement.
AAACAGCATGCTACGCAGCCTGAATCACTGATCATACAATGCAGCGATTGCGAGACCATTAGAGTGGCAAAACCCTCATTTGCCGGAGAGCGGTAGGTCAGCACCTGTGCAAGCTCTGTTTGAGCAGGGCAAAAGCAGGGCGTAATCGTGTCTCAGCTGGCAACATGGCTACCCGAGGTCGCTATCTGGTGGACAGAACACGCCTGTTTGGCGCAGCACGCAGAGCATTTCGTGAAGTACCAGGTGTGTAAAGCCCTCAGTCAGTGAGCTGAACCTCTATCAGGTGCTTTGTACACTCGGGCTGATGCTTGCCGTTGACAGGTTTGTACTCTTGGTAGGCCGCACATCGCCAACAAAAGGTGCTAGTAGCGGTTTGCCCGAAGCCTTATGCTGTTGCTTTGTACGCTAAGTTCCGTGCATCGCCTTTGTTGGAGTTCCAGTACGTTCAAAGGTCATTACCTAATTTGCCGAGTCCTCTAGTCGCGCTTGCAAACATGCCTCCCATAAAGATTTCTGTAAAACCAACGGCAGGGGGTGATAAGATCGTGACAGATGTAGAACCCGAGGCAACCATCTTAGAAGTTAAGGAGCAACTGGCCCCTCAGTGCAACATACCTGCAGCAGAGCAAAGGCTGATATACAAAGGACAGATTCTCAAAGATGAACGTACCGTAGACAGCTATGGTACGCAGTGCCTTCAAGGAGCACTCGGGGGCCTCACAGCATCCGCTAAGTGGTCGGTATGCATGCAGGTATTGGCAACGATCACGTCCTGCATTTGGTTCGAGGCAGACCTCCCGGTGCAGCGGCCAGGTAGGTACCTCTATTGGGGTTGTCGCATGCTGAGCATGTCTCGTCCGTACTGTAACCTTTGCAACGCCTGCAGTTCTGGAGCTGGCAGCGCAAGCAACTCTGCAGCTGCTGCAACCGGGCCTGGTTCAACAGCGGCAGCTGCAGCAGCTCCTTCAGCAATGGATCCATTCGGGGTAAGCGGGCAACTGCACAGTGCTCATGATACTCAGCTGGTTTGAGGGTCCTGAGTTTAGGTGCTCACTGGGCCTGTGGTTGTTGACTGCAGGGCATGCTTGGGAACAACCCAGGCATGCAGAATGCCATGCAGCAGATGATGCAGAACCCCATGATCCAGCAAATGATGAGCAACCCTGAGATGCTGCGCACAGTAATGAATGCACACCCTGGTATCAGAGAGGTGGGTGAGCTTGGATGGGAGATCTGGTGGCTTTCTCACAGAAGCCCGGGTATGTAGGTAAAAAGAAATCAGCAGCTTGCACCTGTGGGTTGACCGTTTGACCTCGTTGATGTTGCACCTGCTGTCACAACGACATGTGCTAGGGACCCTCTGCACCTGTATATGCATTTTCCTCAAACAGTATGGCATATGCTTGGGAAAGCTTTTGCGTAGCTGAGGAGGTGAGAGCATGCAAAAGCGCTAAGCCAGGGTAAATTTGTCTGACCGTTAGGTGCTGCGTTTCTGTACTTGCAGCTGATGGATCGTAACCCTGAGCTTGCTCAGATTTTGAACAACCCAGAGATGTTGCGTGAGACCATGAACCTCATGTCTAATCCGGTAAGCTGTATGGTCTTTTCCTCTCCCAGCAGATAAGATGCCTTTAAGACTGCTTAGAGTTGAGAAATGTGGTATAAGAAGTTGTTATGGAGGAGTGAAAAGGACGATTAAAAGCAAGAGCTAAACCACAATACCACAGGCGATAGCGAGACCAAATCGTCGTACCTGAAGGAGTGCTAGTCTGCTGTCTGCATGATTCACAGCCACTTTTGATGATGACCATTGACTGGGCCCATCCCCTGCATTCCTTAAGCTGGGGCATTGCTTAACCTGCTCTCATCACGCTCTTCTGCAGAACCTGATGCGGGAGTACATGCGCAACAATGATCGAGCACTCAGCAACATTGAAGCCATCCCAGGAGGCTTCAATGCACTGCGGCAGCTATATGAGAACGTACAGGTGAGGTTTATGGAGAGGGGCAGTGTGAGCAGTCATCACATGGCGTAGCCTGGAATTTGTGGTAGCAGCAGCAGGAAGGTGCCAAGAGAGAGGATGTGTTAACTGGTAGCTGACCAAGTGATCGTGTGAACGTGTCAGGACAGGGACATGCATGAAGTTTGAGTTTGAGAAGTGGTTTGAAGGGAAGATGTGGCAATTGTGTACGGCAGGAGTGATCTGTATAGGGTGTCTCCTTGCTGTTGCAGTGCAGGTCCCCCATGGGGGTTCTGTGCCTTTTTAGGAGCAGCTCTGGTCCCTTCGGTTTTTTAATTCTCACGCTTTCACCCCCTGCCCCCCCCCCCCCTCCGCCCCCATGTTCTATACAGGAGCCCCTCATGCAGGCCACCACAGGCTCAGATGCTGCTGGGAACCCCCTGATCAACTTGCTACAGCAGATGCAGGCCATGTCACCTAGCGGTACAGCAGCAGCAGCAGGGTCAGGCACCACCAGCTCAGCAGCATCAGCTACAGCTGACCCTAACAGCACTCAGCCGCTACCTAACCCCTGGGCTCCTGGTGGGGGAGCAGCAGCAGCAGGAAGTGGGGCAGCTGCTGCTGGAGGTGATGTTGGTGCTGGTGCTGCTCCTGCTGGCCTAGGGGGGCTGGGATTAGGTGCAGGAGCTGGTGGGCTCATGGATCTTATGGGAGGGATGGGGGGCATGGGGGCTATGGGGGGTATGGGAGGTGACCCATCTGCTCAGATGGGGATGGCCATGCAGATGCTGCAGGACCCTGGTATGCGTCAGATGGTAGCCAGCATGATGAGCAGTCCTGGCATGATGGACATGATTGCAGCATCCAACCCTCAGCTGCGCACTCTGATGCAGCAGTTCCCGCAGTTTGGTCAGATGCTGAACAACCCGGAGGTGATGCGCAACATGTTGGACCCGCAGGTCATGCAAGCAGCACTGCGGCTACAACAGGTGGGTGGTGGGAAGGAGTGAATAGCAGGCAGCCATTGTTACGCTTTTTCGGGTATAGGGGGGTAGGGCCGTCGAAGGTTTGCTAGCTATTGGTGTGTGTTCCTACAAGGTTGCGTTGCGGGCTCTACGTCTACTGCTTGAGCATAGCAGCAGAAGTGAGGACGGTAGAAACTGTAGGACAGCAGTGTTGTGTTAGATGTTAAATGCGTTCATGAAAGAGGAATTTGGTGCTGCAGAGAGGCGGGGGTTTGGAAAGAAGGGGGGGGGGGGCTGGATTCAGGTACTAGGCAACGATTGGAGCTGCCAGCATTGCCTGATGAACGAGGTTCAGCGACAGCCATGAAAGGTATGATGACAGGTTAGGGGTGTTGCTGGAATATGACAGGTGAAAGAAGGCGATTCACAGACATACTTGCCTTCGTATAGTTCAGTCTGGAGGGTGTTTTGGCTCTTCTTCTGAGGTAGCTGGGAAGGGTACGGATGGTGTCGTAGTCAGTACTAAGGGTAGGAGAAGGTCCAGCAGAGCACTTGCTGGGGACAGGAGTAGTGGTCAGTCGAGAGGGTGAAAGGAGTTGGCAGATAGCGAGATGCGTTGTGGTTAAAGGTGATGGTGGAAGAATTGTGATTACTAGGAGCTCTGGAACAGTCACTGGTGACATCTGCCTGTGGCTTGACTCAGCCACCAGAAAAGCTTAGTAGGTCTGGATTGTATTATTGTCATAATAATAAGGGCGCCCCCTTTGAGGGGCCATGATGTAATCGTAATCGTAATCGTAATCATATTTCACAATATGCCATAGCAACGGATGCCATAGGCCTCGCAGCTCAAGCCGTCACCAAGAATAAAACAGTACTGTGTACGGTGAGTGGACCAGTAGCACAGCAGGGTTAATACAGAACATGAGGGATTCTGCAAGAACATGAGCACGCCATGGATAGAGAAAGATGTCATTTAGACTACCAGGAGGGTATGGGGATTGAGGCTGCTTACAGTGGTGGGACTTATAGGTTGCTTACGATGGGGAGAAGCCTTGCAGATATTAGGTGTATAACCCTGGTATGGTCAGAGAGAGTGTGGAAAAAACTTAACCAAAAAAAAGAAAAACAATTACCTGGTGCTAGCAGGTGTAGGTGTTAATCGGGAGGGTTGCAAGGTACCAGGCAGGTCGCAAAAAGGTGCAAAGCCGTCATCTGGTTTCAAAACATCTCCACTGTATGCTTGAATAAGCATATGTGCACCCTTGATTATTGCTGCTCTTTCTACTGCTTTAGGGTATGGGTTCAAGCCCAGCAGACATGCAGACCATGCTACAGGGGATGATGGGCGGCATGGGCGCTGGAGCAGCAGCTGGAACAGGACCTGCTGGGGCTGGTGCTGGGACAGCAGGCACTGAGGCCTTGAACCCGCTGGCAGCGTTGATGGCAGGCATGGGAGGGATGGGGGGAATGGGAGGGTTGGGGGGCATGGGGGGTCTTGGGGCTGGCCTGGGTGCTCCAGCCCCTGTGGCAGATCCCGCCACTGCTTTTGCCACACAGCTGCAGCAGCTACAGGTGAGATACTGGGGATTTTTGGACAAGTAGTTGGGTGTTGATGTTGCTTGTTACCTTTGGACTGTTGGAGATAGAAGGTAGCAAAGAGGATGCATAGGAGTATGGTGTCAGCTTCTGCATTATGCACTGTGCTGCGAAGGGACACAGGAGCCCACACATGCTGTTGACTATATAGCAGCATGTGACACGTCTGAATTCAGTTCTTGCTATTGTGCACTGTTGCTAGCATGTCAATCAAAAGGATTTGTGCATGTGGTTCTTGAGAGGTGAGCATTCTACAGCTGAACAGAACAGGTTTGTACTGCTGCCAAAGCTTTCCCTCTACTCAATTGCTTCCATTTTAATGTGGCTCGGTAGTCATAAAAGAAGCATGTATCCATATCTTGTTCTGTGTGCCTGCAGGACATGGGCTTTGTGGATCAAGCTGCCAACATAAGAGCTCTGCAGGCAACGGCTGGCAATGTTAATGCCGCAGTGGAGCGACTGCTGTCTGGTCTGTAAAGTAGTTATTGCTGATACATTTATCCAGAGATCCTGGAGATCGTAATGGAGCAGTGTGTGGACCTCCCTGTATCTGGGATCGTCCAACTTTGTTGCAGTCGATGGCTTTGTGTGTGGTTGTACAATGGCAGGAGCAACGTGCCTCCAGCCTGGTTGGATGCGCTTGAACACTTGGTCAAAATTGTGTGTAGGTTGTCTGATGCATTGATATGAGAGATGAATTGGGCTGCTCTTGAAATGGCCGTGGTTTCTGAAGGTAGTTGCGGGGAGGGGCGTGGTTGGCGGGTTGGGGTGCTTGCAGGGACGGTGCATGTGTGCCTTCGCCAAAAGGCTGAGGCAGCCAGCAGCCCGGCCGGACCCCGCAGACCGACGGGCCTACGTCCTTTCCATTCAGTCGTGCAACAGCTACTACTACCCTCACCTGCTAGTGCATGCTGAGGTCGTTAGTTAGTTCCGTCCGCGATGGGTCTGCGGAGCACTCAACCTGGCCCAGCCTGCCCGGGCGGGAGGCTTGAAACATCTTGTAGTACAGTGGTAGGTTAAAGGTGCCTGATCAGGACAGGGCATATACATCTCCACGGTTCAGTTCGTACGTTTGGTTGTTTGTGTCCATCACCATGGATCTTTTACGGGATTTTGCTAGTGTTTTACCTATTGTGCTGGCACATACAACCTCATTGAAAGCTTCTGTTGTTGGCAAGCTACTGTGTGTTAATAAGGCTGTGTTCTAGGCTGTGACAACTAAGGCTAAGTGCCAAACAGTCATCTGTGTTCTGCCCACACTCAAGCACGTTGCTTTCTTCTCTTCCTGGCTCGGTCGATATGGAGACATCTTCAGCGGTTTGCAGCTGAGTTACAGGCTAGACAAACACAAGCTAGTGGCAAAGGAGTGCCTGAAGATGGGCCTACAGCTGGCAGCACGCAACGCAGAACGCCCGCTGCAGTTGTTGGAGTTGGAGAGCCTCTATCCTGGGTTTCTCGACATGGGTACTCTGGTCAGATTGGATGCATGCAAAAGCTTGCGGCGGCTGGGGGCAGGACTTACTCGCCCTTGCTGCGTATCTCAGCTGACCGACCTAGTGGAGCTTAGGGTACAAAGTGATCCGCTGGACAACCCTTCCGTGGAACACCTCAGGGGGATTCAGCAGCTGACGAGTCTTACCCATTTGGATGTGGACATCTGTTCAGTTGACGAGCTTAGCAGCTATCTGTGCCCCCTTCCAGATGCTCCAGGCATGAAGCAGCTTAGCCTCGATAATGTGCCCCTTATGTCCAGCATGTTCTCAACAATCAGCGGCATGACAGCAATGACAAGCCTTTACCTGTGTGAGAGCTTTAAGCTTGAGGGTGATGCTGGCAGCCAGGACTTGATCCGTGGTTTGCAGCCACTGCAGGAGTTGAGGTCCTTGTCCGTGCTGAAGCTCAGTTCTTCCAAGTTTGCCCTCACAGGTTTAGTGGGAGCCCTCAGCCCCCACTTGACGTGCCTGCAACTAACACTACCCAGTGCAGCGGTGCCAGTAAGCTGCATCATCAGGATGTCGGAGCGGCTTATTGCCTTGAAAAAGCTTCACTTTGAGGACTTGTCTTGTGATGACACAGCCATGATTGTGATCGTGGAGAAGTTGTCAACCCTTACCGAGCTGACAATGAATTCCAGCAACATCACAAGAGCCTGCCTGCCTGCCCTTAGCCAGCGAACCAACCTCCGTCCCAATGCTGTGGTACCTGTCACTTGCAAATAATGACGGCTTCAGCCCTGAGGATGGGGAGGAGGCACAGCAGCTGCTGCAGAGGACAAGGGGATTGGAGTTCTGCTCTTCCAGTATGGCTGGCCAGATGCCGCGAACAGCTTTGGTAGGTCTTGTGGCTCCTGCAGCTGCTGCTCCCCCTGTTGCTGCGGCTGCTGCTCCTGCTGTGCCTCCTCCCCCTCCCCCTGCTGCTGCTGCTGAGGCGGCGGCTGCTGGTGCTGTTGCAGCTGCCCTTGCTGCCGCAGCACCTGCTGTGCCTCCTCCCCCTGCTGCGGCAGCTCCTGCTGTGCCTGTGCAGCGTTTCTGTGTGATCTCCTGAATGCTGTTATAGAATTGGGGTGCAAGCATATTCCTGAAATGCATGTGCTTCTCTGTGGGGCAGCTTCCCCCAAGGTTAATGGATTGCATAAGGTTTGTTTGTGTGCTACATATCATAACCTTATCACTGACACATGCTGCTGTGGGGTACTGTAAGCCTGGACTAGCTACTGGTTCGTTGGGTTTAGCTTATGATGCATGGCCCCTGTGAATCCGTTGGTCAGAAGCGCCTGGACCTCTGCTTTCATTTCGCAAAGAAGTATGCAATTTCATTTGGTGGTGCAGCAAGGTTCATTGGCGGAGGAGTTCATTACAGGCGGACCATTTTCAGATGTGGTTTGTTTTGCATAAACATGTATGGTCTGTTAAATCGCGGGATAAGTGTCTTGGATATGAGCCACTGTTAAGGGCACTGCTGCAGAGTTTGAGGTGTCATACCACTACTGCACAGCCCTTGGTTCGGTGTACCTGCATGACGCTGTCCTCAGGACTTTGTCTCTTTGTCATTGGACACTATGGCTCTCTGGAACCAAGTGGAGATGGGCTTCGTCTTCTTGCTGGGCTTGCTTGCAGAGATTGTCGTAGGACATGGTCTTTGGAACGCGTAATCCTCATAGCATGGGGCTTGTTAAGGCGGCATGTTGTTCTTCATGAGCGGTTGTTGTGGTCTTGACTGTATGCCTGGGCAGAATGCGCATAGGCGTTGATGGTTAGTTGCCTGGGCCCTTGGGTATAGGTCAGTAGCAGCATGTATATGGGCTGAAGGCAGGTGGAAGGGAGCACGCTTAGCATCATTCTTCCATGCAGTTTGTGCCTCAAGCGCCGCCATGACCAGTCTTGCGATTTCAAGATTTCAACATGCATCCATAATCGTCTTTGGAGGTTGGGACCCCTGTATGGTCAACTTGTGGTATTGTCTTGCATGTACATGATGAGGTATGAAGAGCTTGTACCTGAGCTGTTAATAAAGCTCACGCTGGTGCGGAACGTGTTGAAGATATCTGCAGCCACGGCACAGCTTAGGTGGTGTCTGTGGTGGTGGTGCAACAGTTGCAGAGTGTAATGCCAGGTACTGCTAGATTGGTCTGGGCGTTGCAGGTATTGCTGTCATATGTTTATGGGTGGAGCGGAGCAAAGGGTGCTGAGCAAGGCCAGTCTGCTATGGCTGTTGGTCAAGCTGCTAATGTGGCTGATTTGTTTGTCAAAGCATGCTGGGTGTGCTCAGGCCATCTACTGCAACATCAAACAATATGTTTCTGTTCCAGCGTGTCAGGCTTCTTGATGTGTGGGGAGGTGATGGTTTTGGGGCCGCCTCCCTTCAAAGTTCACGGTGCTTGGCGTTGTATGCATGAGTGCTCGAAGTCCTTAAACCTGCATAGCTTAATGATATAGCACTCATCTTTCTGCGGTGTCTTATGGCTAGTGTACCAAGAGTTGCTGTGGTTTTGACTGGGATGTATACTTGATGAGTGCAATAAGTCCTGCACTATCAGGGGAGGCGGGTGTGGATTGCTGTCAAAAAGCTGGCATTACAAGGTGAAATTAGGGTGGCTTCAGCAGTTGGTTGCCGACCCGGTGCATGGGGTGCAAGGAAACCAAATGATGTTGTCGTGGCGTCTTCTGCGAGAAAGCTGTATAGCTTGGTGCAGGGGTTGTTTTACACTCAGGGGCTGCTTGTGTGTGCATCCTTTTTAGACTTGCGTGGTGTGTGTGAGCTCTTTTGGGACTGGTCTGTGAAGACAAAGCACCATTCAAGAGGGTTGGTGGCAGGCTAGATGGAGCATTTGGGTGGGCTTGCTTTCCTCCTGCATACGTAAAAGCATACAGCCTGGACAGTGTAAGCATTGCATCTGCTTTCTTTGGAGGGTCCAAAATGGCAAGCCCAAAGAGGACTCCGTTTTATCTATGTGTACACTAGGAGTGTGGTTGTTCATGTAGGTTTTCTTTCGGTCAGCAAGACACTTCATAAGCAACAGCTGGCCTGGTTCCACTCCTTTTCTTTTCAATCGGCCTGCTGCCATCACATTCTGCAAAGGACAGTACCTATGTTCATCTGTTGGTGCTGAAAATCAGCTGCATGCTAGTGACGTGAGCATGTGTTGCCATCCTGCGTCCCTCTTGTCGTTGCCCTTTGGCCTGCACTTGCACATCCGCAGGTTGTGTTCTAATGTTGGCACTTGTGGAAATGAGGATTGGATTGTGTTTATAAGACAACACCTGTAAGACTGCATTATGTGTCCTTGTCATGGCGGAACTAGCTGAAATAGGTACGATGAATGGTTCCTCATGTCTTGCTGGTCTGTCAGCATTGAAGTTGAATGTTGTTGACCCCTTCCTGCAGTGTTGTGGTTATGTGCATGGGCAGCAAAATGTTCACCTTCACGGTACTGGGCCATAGGACTTCATGTGCAACACTTGATTTGACTGCATAGTGCTTGCCATGCTCTCAGTTTCAGATGCCACAGTTTCAGATGCCACAGATGCCACTAGAAGCAGGGCGGGGTGTGGATTGTTGAGCAGACAATCATGACGGCAGGCAGGTATGGCAGCAGATGGTTGTGTCAACTTGTGGGATTATTTGCATGTCTGCTTGGGTGACCTCAGTGTGTATCATGTGTTCGTGATCTCAATGTGGTTGTGTGACAGAAAGCTTGCTGCATCTGTCGCATCATTTACATATAATGGCGTAGGCCTTGCTCTGCAAGGGCGATTGCATGATGAACGGGTGTGTTGCCACAGGAAAAGGTATGCCCCCTTGGGGATGTTGGGTTCTGCTGCAGAGGAGCAATGGCAGTACCATGGCATGCATTAAGCTGTAATGGAAGGCGATTAAGTTCAGGAGGCACATACTGGATGCAATTAATGCAAGGGGTTCTAACTAGGACAATTGCCGCAAGGTCTACAGCAATTGTTGTCCAATTCAAAAAATGCCGTTGATATGATATGGCTGCCCTGCATCCTAGTGCATGCTTTGGTCAGGGGAAATTGCTTGTAAGCGGTGCATGCTTCACTTCTGCTGGTTGAGTGGAAAGCAGCGCTGCACTGGGGGGGACGTCAATGGACCAGCGCCAGATGCCACATCCTAGAAGTATTGAGAAGTGGGGCTGCAAGGTGCTGCAGAGACAGCAGCAGACATGCATGGCAGGATGTTTGGCCAATGGCAGCAGCCACGTATGTCTCACTCATGGGATTATTGGCTTGTCTGCTTGTGTGCCCCTCAGCTGTATCGGCCCTAACATAACCTGTTGTGATCTCGATGTGGTCGCATGACTCTGGCATTTAGTGTGTTGCGATGGTGTCTAGTTTTCTGAGGTTGCATGGATGGATGACAGGTTGGAATGATGGCCCCTTGCTGTGTCTTCTGCTGCATGCCCAAGCTTGTATGGGGAGGTGGCACTCGCAGTGGGTTTGCTCTGGCTAATAAAAGAAATGCCCTTATGGGGATGTTTTGGTTCTGCTGCGGAGCAGCACTAGCAGTACCATGCATAGGCTTGCTGCAGACAGAAGATCAGGAGGCACGTACTCACTGCTTTTGGTGCAATGGGGTTGAAGTTATGTTGAAGCTTACTATGGAGGCATTCTGCTGTCCTCTATATGGCACAGCCAAATGTGCCCACAGCGAGGGGTTGTAGCGATGACAACTCTGTGATGTAGTGGATGTTACAGCAACTGTTGTCCAATTCAGACGTCTCTCATGTCTAGATGGGACTGTTGGCTTTGCATTCATTGGTCAGGGTGAACTTTCGTAAGGGGCTTCATCTACTGTTTCATTGGAAATAGCACTGCACTGTTAACGGGCATTGGCTGCCTTCCCCTGCTGGATCGTGGAAGCTTGAATACTCAGTCTTTGGCAACGCCGTGACTTTCCCTCTTTAGCTTGAGACCTTGGGAATAGAAGGGGTGGGCCCAACAAACCACCCAAGAAAATTAATCCAGAACACAATGGGCGGTCGTTTCTTTGTGTGTAGGTGTGGTGTTTCGCGAATTTGGGGGTTATGTTGTTTGGGGTGGGGTGGGGTGGTCTTTAGCTTGAGACCTTGGGAATAGAAGGGGTGGGGCCAACTGCTTACATGAGAGGGGAGGGGAGCGGTTGCGCCTGTTGATCCGGACCTATTGCTGTGCCGATGCTGGTGAAAGTGCGACCATGGTGGCTTGCCATGCTCTCAGTGCCAGATGCCACATTCTAGAAGCAGTGAGAAGTGGGGCTGCAACGTCGGTGTTGCAGAAACAGTGCAGGGGCTCCAAGCAGGTGGAAGAGAGCAGACTTTGTACTAGTCTTCCATGCCGTTTGCACCATGGGCTGGGTGAAAGTGAGGGTTTCTTACCCCATGCATGATTCTTCTCCTGGAGTAATAGGAGCCTGTGGTGTCAAGTAGTGTGGTATCTTCTTGTGTGTACTTGAGGTGCGAAGGAAAAGCTCATGCTGGTGCACTGAACGTCTTGGTTAGGTTTGCAGCCATTTCACAGCTTAGGTGGTGTCTGTTATGGTGGTCCAACAGTTGCGGAAGTTCACGCCAGGTGCTGCTTAATCGTCTGGGCGTTGCATTTACTGCTGTCATACATGTATGGGTGGAGCGGAGCAAAGGATGGTAAGCAAGGCCAGTATGCTATGGCTGTTGGTCAAGCAGGGAGACAGGGGTGGTTGTGGGGAGCTGCTAACGTGGCTGATGTGTTTGTCAAAGCATGGGGGATGTGCTCAGGCCATATACTCCAGTATGGAACAGTAAGTTCCGGTTCAGTAAGCGGTTTCTCTTGCAACCTGTGAGGAGGTGATGGACTTCCTCGCTTGAGGACAGTTGCTGCTTTCAACCAATCAGGAGGGTTGGTGTTGACCTTGAACATGCATTGGTTGATAATAGAGCACATTAAGCTTGTTGCAGCTGTCTTATGTTTATTATGGCTTGTTGGTGTGCCAAGTACCATTGACTAGTGGTGCTGACATGATGGGAGGTATGCCTGTTGAGTACAGCGGGTCCTGCACTACCAGGGATGGTGAATCTGGGCTGCTATTGTGCTGGCAGTACAATGTGAGGTGAGGCTGGCTTCGGCAGTTGGTTGGTTCTGCATCAGTGCATGCAGGGCAAGAGAATGACAAATGTAACGCTTTTGTGGCGTCTTTCAGTGTCAGTGCGTCTTAGAGGCTCTTGCCCCCATTGGGGCAGTGCAGGTTTTGGGTGCTTTTGACCTATCTGTTGGACCTCATGTCTTGTCATACATGCCGAGGACCAACACGTATTCTGTTCCACCTCGCTGGTTTGTGACACCTTGAGGTGCGGGGCCTATCGCACTATTTTGCTATGGCATATCATGAAATGTAGTAATCAGTGCATCTTTCAGCGGTCAATGCGAGACAGCTCAAATTGAGTCTCAGTGGAGCTTGGCGCAGCAGGTGACATAAATGTTTGTTATGTTATGTCATAAATTCAGTTGCTTTGTGCAACTCTCTTTAGCTCTCATGCAAGGAAGCATGTTCAAAGCATATGGGGTTTGACCCTGGTGTGTTTGCCGGGTGTTTGGACCTACCTGCCTTGTGTGCAGCCACACCTTCATATTTTGTTCGCTTGACTTTTCTCTCAGCTAGACTGCATCAGCATGGTGGGGAAGCATGTGTACTGAAGGCAGGTTGGCGCCAATGTGTGCTCCTTGCTGTCACTTTGTGCTGTCATCATGCTGTGCACATCAGGGGCAATTTAGGGCGCGTTTTGTTCTGATGTGTCAGCTTGCTGTGTTTGCTGCGTCTGTGCGAAGCAAACGTCATGGACTTGGGAGTGGGTGGAAGCGGATGTGCGGTTGGCCGTAGGAGAATGCAGAGAAAAGGGCCGGGGTCGTCTTATGTCATGCATGTTAACATTGTGGATTGCAGTATACGCAGCTGGCTTTGAGAGTTTGAGGGGAGACACGCAATTGAAGGATGCCAGGTATGATAGGATGGATGGATCGTAAGGGTCATGCAGGGCAAGGCATCGTCCCTAGCGGTCACATCCGGTCTTTTTGGGAGCCAGTACCCGCACGGCCGCTGCTTCTGGAAGGCTACCACTGCTGCAGTACAGATGGACCCTCACCTGTACAGCAGTGCCCTGCCCTGGTCCCTGGGACTGCGTGCGTGCGACCTGCGTAGCTGGCCAGCGTGCATGAGACCTAGTAGCACTCTCATCTCAGGATAGGAGTGCATGAGGCCTAATACCACCAACACACTAGGCGTGTTCTGACCTGCTTTGCTGAACATTCAACACAGGAGCATTACTGCCCTTCGTTTGATCTGCTGTGTGCCCGTTTGTTACTCAGTGCTGCGAAGGGCCTTTGCCAGGTCGTGTTGAGTTGTTGATTTAGATGGGTGTTCTGGCTCCCGCGGACATGGATGGCCTTATGCTTGCCGTTATGCTTGGCGTTGTGCTTTTCCTAATGCTTGCCCTCACGCCTCGCCTTATATTTTATACCCGCGACAAATCAGCAACGAGCTTTGTGGCTTTGCCGGAAGACATGCAAGTGGAGATCATGTCTCAATTTGTACCGCGAGAAATCGCCCTGGCGACGTTGGCCTTACATTCTACACGCTGGTCTGGCGTTCTCCCGCTCACAGAGGCAACTCTCGACTCTGAACACCTCACTTTGGCAGTGAGCCCTCACCTGTCCCGCTTGAGGAGGCTGCATGTCCGAACAACATCCCCTCTTGATACGCGTGCTTTGACACGATTGACAAACCTGAGTGAGCTGAAGGTATGTAGGCTCATGGGGGGAGGGGGGGGGCAGGGCCGTCAGTTTCGGACCCCATGCCCCAAAAGCTTTCAATAGTCTGTAAGTAAGGACTTTAGGGGTCTTACTTAGGAGCGTGAGATCTGTTCTAGGGTGTACTCTCGTGAGAACCCTGCCCTTGGAAGGTTGACAGGGAGGTCAGAAAGAGTTTACTGAGGTGGTGTGTGGCCCAAGGAAGTCCCTTTGAAGTTTTACCGAAGGTTCTCTTGTGGCTGATTTCTATCGACTGGGTCCTGAAAGTCCTGGAAGACTGTCATAGTGCAGACCATGGTGTGGATGAAGGCTGTAATACAGATGCTTCTGATAGGTTCAGGTTGACCCTACCTAACCCTCCTGAATCCTAAGCCTTAAACCTGTGCTAGCCGTCTGTTTGTCTCAATCAGTGGTTTTCAATGCAGATGTTGGCTTTACAAGCCGTAATGACATTGGTGGGTCTGACCTATCCAAGAGGTGTTTGAGGGTTGGAAACAAGGGTTTTCGGGGGTGCAAGGCGGGCGGGTGGCCTAAGGGCGCCCCTTTCAAAACTGCCGTCATGGTGTCTGCAAACATCTTTCTAGTGACCTTCCCCCCCCCCCCCCCCTCGGTAGGCGCCATTAGTCTCTGGGGCGGAGCCCCTCGATGCTCATGTGATGCCTTGTTTTGCCTGATATTCCATAGACCTGAGGCTTGTTTTATGGGCAGGCTGTTGGTATTGACAGCAGTTCCTTGTACTTCTCCACTCTGGGGGGAAACAATGTTCTGAAGCAAGCCATGACGCTAGAGGCTGCCTGTGATTCTCTGAAGAACTGATATCATCCTGTACTGAACCACTCAGCTTCCAAAAGATACATGTCAAACGCTGAAGTGAGCATGTGTTTTTCTGCAGGTGGACAAATACTGCCTCCCGAATGGCCCTGCCACCCTTCAGCCAACCTTTGGACAGAGCCTGCTGGTTCTGGACCTGTTGGAGAACGACATAGGTGATGACGGTGTGCTCGTGCTTCCTTTCTTCACCGCCCTGCGGCATCTGAAGCTGGGAGGTAACAGGATCAGTGCAGCTGGTGCTCGTTTGCTAGCCCTCGCCACCAACCTGGAGCTGCTGGATGTCTCGGGTAACAGCCTAGGAGATGAAGGGGTCATTGCGCTGACCACCCTGCCGCACCTTACTGACTTGGACGTATGTAGGCAGGACCCTGCAGTCACAGCAGTAGGCGCCAGTGCTCTGGCTCAGATGACCGGCCTGCAGAAGCTGTACATCTGTGCAGATGATATTGGTGATGAAGCAGCAGCATCCCTCGCAGCAATGCCGCAGTTACGTGCACTGGGGCTAGGCACTGATGGCCCTACGTCTGCAGGAGTACGGCACCTCACCCAGTTAGCATCCACCCTGGAAGAGCTCATGATATGGTCGGAAGGGCGGACTGTCCAGCAAGTCAACATGGTCTTCTCCGCTCTAGCCCAGCTTACGGGCCTGACATCCTTGCTTTGGTCGCCGGATGGCGTATGGCATCCAGGTGGATCGACCACATGGCTTACAGGTCTCACCCGGCTGCAGCAGTTACGCCTTCCTGGTTTGGAGCTTACTGATGGTGCTACTGGTCTGGCAGCCCTTACCAACCTGACACATCTTACTCTGCAGGACTGCAGCGGCCACATCCTGGTACGGTTGCAAGGGATGTCTTTGTTGCAAGACTTGGACCTCATGGCATTTTTTTGGTCTCGAAATTGGGAGGCACAGGCTCTCGGAAATCCCGCAAAACTTCTCAAAACCACCCTCTCGAAACTCTCGAAGTCCTTGAAAAAGTCTTGGAATGGTTCTCGAAACGCCTCTGTGAACAGGCTCTCAAAACGCTGTCAATTTCGAGCTCCCGCAAATGTAACCCAGGTGATGATAGCGGTGACACATTCCAAGCGCGCTTGCACGAGGCGGGTTCGGATGCAGAGTACTCAACTGGGCCCACAGAGTTGCCTTGTTTTTGGTCTAATGTGTTCCAGTACCTTTTGCGAACTGTTACCAACCTTCATTGTCGAGTTTTGCCAGCAAAATCCATTTCAACCGAACATCTGTAAGCAACATGCGCTCGAGAGGCAACGTTGCGAGTTAAGCAAAAGAACGTTTAGGACTCAGAAGGTGCTTCCAGTAGGCCTACTACGTTAATTTGAATGCTTTGGGATGCAAAGAATGTTCATCTGTGAACTCGGGAAAGGTAGCAGAACTGCATGGTTGCAACGAGTTAGCGTGAGCGGCTCCGCAGCCTTTCACCGGCTCTTGGAACGGCTTCTCGTAAATCTAGTAAAAATAGTTTCAAATCTCGAATACCTCGAAACTGTTCTCGAAGTCTTGGGGACTTCGAGACTCTGGCTCTTGCAATGCTTGTCTCGAAAATCTAGAAACGGTTCTCAGAAACACACCCGGTGACCTCCCAATTTCGAGACCCAAAAAAATGCCATGTTTGGAGTGTCACGTTGCCTCAAGGGGAACCGGGGCACAGCCTTCAAGGTCTTTCCAGGTTAGCTTCCTTGACAAGCTTAGGTGTCAAGTTCATGGATTTGGAGCGGGCTGACATGGTTGGTATTGCCAGTCTGGCACACCTGCGGAAGCTTGTTGTCGATCAATGCGAGTGCTCCAGAAAGGGTGCTGCAGCATTTACCTCATTAACATCCCTGGTAAACTTGCAGACCCTGCTAATCAGTGAGATCAAGATAGGCTGTGTAGGGGCAGACCTCTTTGGCAGCCTTACGCAGTTGAGGGAGCTTGATGCAAGCTGGTGCGGCCTTGGTTTTGCAAGTGCTGCTAAGCTTGCAAATCTGCGTGAGTTGACCAGCTTGAAGGTGGACGGAAATATGTTTGGCCCACTTGCTGCAGCACGTTTGGCTGCCTCAGTAAATCTGAGGGAATTGGCAGCTTTAGACAACCCGCTGGGTCTAGCAGGTATTGAGCGGTTAGCATCACTGACAAAGCTGACCAGTTTAGATATAGGGTGTAATACATTGCCAGCTTCCCATGTAGAAGTGCATGTTCCACCCCCAGGGTT
The DNA here is from genome assembly GCA_963556185.1 of Pseudopediastrum boryanum. Taxonomy (NCBI): domain Eukaryota; kingdom Viridiplantae; phylum Chlorophyta; class Chlorophyceae; order Sphaeropleales; family Hydrodictyaceae; genus Pseudopediastrum; species Pseudopediastrum boryanum. The sequence continues at coordinate 9,656,094 of OY744501.1, read as the reverse complement.
GCTGGCTCAGCTGTGGCAGTGGCCCCTGCAGCTATTGGGTCTGAGGGGGCTGCAGGGTGCACCTCGTGTACCTGCACCTAGCCCTGGGGAGATCTACAGGCCTTTGACCAGGTTGACCAGGCTCAGGGTCCTGTCAGTCGGTCCTGTTAGCGAGGAGGTGAAAGCAGCTCTCTTGGGCGCCTTGACCCTGCTAGATCATGACAGCTCGGACCTGGACACAATTTGAAGTGGCTATGCCCGGGTGTTATCCTTCGCCCATATGGCAGTAGGAGTAAGGGCTGCACTCATCACGCAGCCCTTTTCTCATCATGTTAATCTCATAGGGTGACAGCATGTCGGGTCATTTTCCTGACTACACCGTGATGGACATTGGGGGAAGCTCAGAATGGACTGTGTCGTGGCAGTGACTAAGTGGCAGGTTGTGCATTAGGCGGGAACATGTCTGTTAGGTGTGTATGTAAACCTGGTTTGTTTAAGCTGGTGCTGAGAGTGGCCCGCTGATCATTTGGGTACTGGGGTATAAGCGTAGGACAGGCCCCGCCGCTTTCTGCCCTCTCTGTCGTAGGAGGATTCTGAACACTGTATGAGGATGCTGCTGCAAGCTGTTGGCTGCTCTGAGCAGAATTGAACTTAGCGATGTTTATTGACCAGGACACTGAGTATGGTGGCATGGTGGTCTCTGCTGTAGTGTTTCTTGTGCTGCACTGGCTTGGAAACGGCAACACTTTTCTCTGCTTGTCCATAGGTGCATCCCTTAATGCATGCTACATGCGGCTGTGATTTGTTAGTAATCTTTCCGCGAGTGTTAGGCAGCAGCCAAGACGGACATTGCCTGTGGGCTGTTACTTAGTAAGCCTCCATCGATCTGTGCGTCCGTCAGGCCAAAGGACAGTACTGAGTTTCTGGTCCAGCCATGTTATGGAGCAACCAAATGGCACGTGCTAGCACAGGAAGTAGGGTTGCTTTTTGGGGGACTGCTTATGCAATCATTGCTTGGCTCTTTTCTGTCCATTTGGTCTGTGCAAAGAAGAAACGCTGTATGTTTCTGCCGAGATGCATGCAGTGTATGAGCACTCACAAAGTAGGTAATCCAGGAGTGTTGCATGCTCCTGTGTGTTGTTGATTGTGGCCATGCTTTCTGTTTGATGGGCGCAATTGCTGTAGCTTTCTGTACTAGATGGTCTGTTCTTTGGGACACTCAAGTATGCATGGGTTGGAATTGTGAGTTTTGGGGGCAAGGGCAGGACAGCATTCAGTATGAGAAGGATGTGTCATCTTTGGGCTCAAATTGAGCTGGGGGACCGAACATGCCATGGGAGAACGCTCCTTTTCATTTTTTCCCAAATGATAGGTGTGTTTAACTTTGGGGTATAAGTGTTCCTTGTCTGAAATAGTTTTGTTATGCATGCAATTAGCACATGTTTGGGCATTTGTGGCTCCCCCTTCCCTGAGGTTAGGAAGTCTCTAATGTTTGCCTACTGCAAATGATGGCCTTGTCACTGACATATGCTGCTGTGGGCTATTGTAAGCCTGGACTATAGCTACTTGCTGGTCTACACTATCAGGTGTAGGGTCTAGCTTACAGATTGACCCTATCAGTTCTGGTCAGTAAGCCCCTGGGCCACTGCTGTTATTTTGCAAGAAGTCTGCTTCAACATTCAGGTGAACATTAAGCTTCATTGGTGTGCGAGTTTGTTCCAGAAGACCATTTGCAGCTTGTGTTTCTTTGGCAAAGCTGACATTACTTGCATAATCCAGGATGGACTGTGTGTGGCAGTGATTATGTGGCAGGTTGCGGACACGGCAAGAGCATGTCTGTTGGTAGTGTTTCAGCCTGGTTTGTCTGATGTCTGGGCTGGTGGTGACAGTGGCGTGTTGTAGTTTGGGTGCGGGAGCGTAAGCGCAGGGAAGGCCGGTTTTCTGCCCTCTCTGTTGTGGGAAGAAACCAGACACTGCGGGAGGAGGATGCTGCAAGCTGTTGACTGCTTTGAGGGCACGTTGACATAGTTATTGACCAACATGTGTACGGCACTACAGTGTTCTCCTGCTGTGCTACTGCTGCTGCTGCTTGTGCTGCAATGGCTTGGAAAGCAGGTTTGTTTTCTGCTGCTGCTGCTTGTCCACGGCTGCGTTCCTTTGGTGCATATTACGTCCTGCTCACTTAGCATGACATGCTTCTGGCACTGGAATCATTCCGTGGTCTTGTTCAGTAGCTGCAAATGTGTATGTTTCTCCCGTGCATGCATGCTGTGTAATTATGAGCACTTGTTTAATATTAGTCCAGAGGTGTTGGATGCTCCTGTGTGTTGTTAAATGTGGCCATGCTACCCATATGATGGTTGTGTTTAACTGCAGCTTTTAGCGGTACAATGTCGTCATCTTTGATTGCTCTGCTGTGTGCAACGTCGGCCCTTGCACACTAAGGGATGTTGCATATGCATGGGTTGGAGTTATGAGCTCGGCGGCAATGGCATGACGGCTGTCAGTGTTATGTAAGTCATTGTAGAAGTGTGTATAGGTCTGGGGGTCATTGTTTGTTGTCCCCTGACTGTCACATTGATTTCTGTGACGCAAGCACATTTGTACATTGATTGGTGGGTTCTTTTCCTCTGAGGTTGAGAGAGCAGATTATGTTTTCCTTGCTTGCTTGGATACTGTTTGGTAGCTAATCAGTGCATACAATGATGTTGTCAGTGTGGGCTAATGTAAGCTTGGTGGGCTACTGGTCTGCGTCGAGCTACGGTTTAGCTTGTGATGGATGAACCCTGCGGAATTGGTCAGTAAGCCCCTGGACTACTGCTTTCATTTTGCAAAAAAACTGCGGGGACACTTAGTGGTACAGCAAGGTTTGTTGGCATAGGACTTTGTTCTAGAAGGCCATTTCCAGTCTGTACATTTTCAACATGATGTGGATTTATGGCCGAAATGTGGCTCATTGCTGCAGACAAAAGGTCTGCTGTTAAAGCACAGTGCTTCGGTCGATCGATGCCACCTGCATGTCAATCTCCATGCCTCTGTCTCTTCGTGCTGGACCACTTTGACACTGAAGACCAGCAAGAATCCACTTTATTTAACATGTCCCTCATCTAATTGTGTACTTTAGGAGTTGGCCTTATGGGATGGAAGGGTGCAAGCTAGGATGGGCCTTGTCTTCTTTCTGGACTTTGGTGCCGAGATTGTTATGGCTTGCTTGAATAAGGCTTCTCAAAGGGGGGGGGGGTACCCGGCAGATACCCTGGTAACACATGGCTTGTATTGACTGCATGTTGTCTTTCATGGGCTGCTGTCGTTGTGGGGACTGGAAGTAAGCCGTAGCCAGCTGTGCTTGAGCATTAACGTGCAGTTGCCTTGTGCCTTGTATCTTGGGTAATTATTTAGTACAGCAAGGAGGCTGCAAGCAGGTGAAGGTAAGGGAGCAGGCTCTGTGCATGATGTGTGAAAAGCTAGCAGCTAGAACTGTCATTGAAGGATGTTCATGGGTGGCGCAAAACGTGTTGAATTGATTTACAGCCACAGCACAGCTTAGTTGGTGTCTGAGGTGGTGTTATGCTGGTGGTGCAACCATTCATGTTGCAGAGTTCAATGCCAGGTGCTGCTTGATCAGTTTGGGCATTGCAGATGTTGCTGTCATACACTTATGGGTGGAGCGGAGGAAAGGATCCTGAGCAATGCTATGGCTGTTGGTATGTTGGGGGTGGCTGCTCTTAAACACCATCGGATCAAATTCATGGTGCTTGGCATTGTATGGGTGCTCGAAGCCCTTAGATCTGCATTGGTTGATACTATAGAACACTCAGCTTGCTGCGGCTGCGTTATGAGTTGTCCTTGTGCCGAGAGTTGCTTTGGTGCTGACTGGAAGGTATGTCTGATGACTGCAGCGCCTCCTGCACTAGTAAGAGTAATGGTTTTGGGCAGTCGTGCTTCCAGCCCTTTACTATATTGGTCTGCTGCCATCGCAACCTGCGGAGGATAGTATCCTTGTTCACCTGTCGTTGCTAGTTATTCAGCTGTGTGCTACTGACCTGAGCATGTGTTGTATTTCTGTAATGCTCCTGTCGTAGCGCATCGCTCGTGGCGGTGCATTGGTGCTGGCGTGTATGTTATGAGGAATGGACTGCGTTAGTAAGACAGGACCTGTAACACTGCATGATGTGTCGTTGTCATGCTGAAACTAGCTAAAAATAGGTAATATCAGCCCGTGCATGAGCTGCTTATGAGTCCCTGTAACAAGCAAATATTGGTGGGTGGCTTTGTCTGTGGGCTGGGGCATCATTGCGCATGGGTTTTGGATGCTTCAACTTGTCAGTGTTAGGTGTAGCCCTGGTAGATCTGCAATACGTTTGGAGGTAGCTCCAGTAACTCATGACAGTGCAACTACCTTTGATGGAACTTCCTGCTGTGCTTTTGGCATTGTTTCATCCCAACGCTTCAGGAACCCATGATGTGATTTTGCTTGCAAGAGCAAAGGTGGCATGTGTGACTGAAGCCCCTTGTAGTACTACCACAAGCTGGATGCTTCCTCATGTCTTGCTGGTCTATCACCTTTGCAGTTGAGTGTTGTGAGCACCTGCTGCAGTTTGGAGTGCATATGGCAGCTCAAAGGGCTGCGGTTGTGTTTAACTTCTCACGTTGAATTCTCATCATAAATGCATTACAGGGACAGCATATTGGTTCCTGTCCGTGATAGTGCCAGTTGGACTTGGGCCAGGAGGGGGGGAGCTCAGGATGGATTGTGTTGTGGCAGTGATTGTGGGCATGGCGGGACCATGGCTGTTCATAGCGTATCTGCCTTGTTTTTTTGGAATGATGGTGAAAGTGGCGTGTTGTAGTTTGGGTGCAGGCATAAGCGTAGAACAGGCGGGCTTCCGTGCGCTCTTTGTCGTGGGAGGATCCCAGACACTGTGGGTGAGGATCTTGATGCAAGCTGTTGTCTGTTGGCGGAGAATTATGCTTGCCGATATTGACCAGGGAAATGAGTATGGTGGTACAGTGTTCTCCTTCTCTGCTTATCGGTTGCTGCTTATGCTGCAGTGCTTGGCAAGCAACAACTTTCTCTTCTTGGCCAGAGTTGCCTCCCTTTGATGCCTACTCCATGCAGCATGGCCTTTTAGTAGTCTTCCCTATGTCAGTCTTGGCTTGCACCCAGTTTATACAGGGCCTTTTGGGTAGATAGTCTTGTGAACTGCTACCATCCATGCATTTGTCAGGCCAGGGGAAAGTGTTGAGTTCCTGCTCCAGCTGTCTTGTTTTATGGAGGAATCAGATGGAGTAGGCTAGAACAGAAAGTATAGTGCCTTTTGGGGCCTGCTTACCGGTATGCGAATTTGCATGGAACATGCGTCTGGTACTGGAACCATTGTCCAGTCCCTGCAAGTCTGTATGTTTCTGTGGTGATGCTTATAGTGTATGCACAGTTTATGGAATTGTTAGTGCAGAGCTGTTGCATGCTCATGTGTGCTGTTCAGGGTGGCACTGCTTGCCAGGTGATGGTTGTACGTACTGTAGCTTTGAATGCTTCAATGTCTTGTATCTGATTGTTGTGCAGTGTTTAGATTTTACCCCCAAATCTGACAACTGCATATCTTTGGGGCCTAGAGGTTTTTTCAGCATTCTTAGTGCTTTCTTTCTTTGGGGCTTTGAAGCTTTTGTTGGACAGCAGTGGCGGCCCCGCCCCGTTCAATGTATGAGACTTGGCATGACAGCCATACTGAGTGTGAGAGCCTTGTGAATTCTGTTCTAATACACCTTGCCGGCTGCATGTACTGTCTTCTCTGTTGAGCAACAACTCTGCAGGTCCATAAGAGGGAGATGAGAATCAGAGCTTGGATAAGTGCTAGCTGAGGGGAGGTGCAGTGCTTTGCAGGGGTGGATGTCCTACATAGGGCCGTGCATGCAACGTGCTTTCTCAGCCCCTGGTGCTGTATATGTCAGTAGTTTGTGTTGAGGCTTCTTTCATAACCGGACATGTGCAAGATCTGGTTAGTGCTTGATGGTGCAGTATAGTGTATGCATGCGCCCCTATGCCGCGCTTTGTGGGGAAGCACCAGTAATGGCATGGAGAAAGTGCAGTTGCGGACACCTGGATCATGCCAAAGCCAAACAATGTGAGCAAAAGTCTTCTGCTCATGGTCTTTTGGTCTTTAGATATATGCTGCCATGGCAGTCTGGTTGCAACAGGTTCTGCTGCAGTTTGGTTGTCACATAAAAGGATAAGAAGACACTGTAGCTTATATAATGGAGACTGCCACAGAGAGTGACATGAGCAGAATGTGTCTTTGCTGCACGATGGCTTGCGACATGATATGGTACAAATACAGTGGTTGCGATCAGTGGTGGATCTCCCATTTGCCTCGAAGTAGGCCTGCAGGCTAGTGCTGGGAGGGGTTTAAGTCCCCCCACTTGTATTGTATTGCCGTATCTTATTGCCATTGATTATCTGCCAGTGGGTGCCAGAGGTTTCAGGGACAGCAGCCTGCACTATGTATGGCAGGAAGGTATGGCAGGTAAATGAGCGACAGAGAGCGAGAGAACTACGCAGACAAGGGGGGGATTGCTGCCTGAGTGACATGATGCATTCACCTGTCTGCACGCAGGTGTTTGTAATGTATTCGTATGTATGGCTGGGCAGAAGGCTCTTGCGGCCAGTCTGAAGTGCATGGACGTCCCTGTACATTAAACACCCATATCTGGCATGGGAGAGAGTGTTTTTTTGTTCTCATCCGCGCCTCACTCATTGCTTGTGTTGTGGCATTGTGCTGTGTTGTAGCATCCATTGTGTTTCGACCTAACAGCCCTTTGCCACACCTTGAATGTTTGTTTGTTTGGTTTATTAGTGGTGTGCCTCCAACACATGGGACTTTTGGGTTATGGTGCGGCGGAGTGAGAACCAATGCAGATTAGTGTTTCTGGCTGTACTATGCAGAGAGTGGGTATGGAAATTGATTACTTGGGACAGGGCATTGGTTGCATGCAGTAGGCTTAGGTGGGGTCTGCCTTGCATGCCTGCAAGGCAGTAACCCCTTTCAAAGTTGTCAATTGTCCCTGTTTGACTGCCAGGGCACGGGCAGCCAAACTTGCCTGCCGTGGAGTCTGTATATTTCGATGTCAAATGAGAAGGATCGCGGGTGCAGTGGTACTTCTAACTGACATGTAACCGGTAGAGGCTTCCTCTATCTAGCCTATGGATTACATGCACGTGTGAGTACCATCTGATTACCCCTCTCATGCGGAAAGCTATGGACCCTGAGAGGCTTGCAAAGCCTTTTAAATTTTGGTCGTCACTGGGAGCTCCGTTGCCACTCGGTCTGATCTGAGGCGGGACCGACTGACCTCCAAGCCATATTTAGTTGATATGACAGGCTTAGCATATGCCTTGTGTTCTTGCACGATTGCAATGTCTCGAACCTAGCAATCCCTCCTCGTGGGCTTCTATTAGTGAGCGATCCAACCTGCTGCAGTGCTGCCCCTTTACTCTGCTGTTGGCGGGTTGAGGCGCCTGCGTCCCCTTATGTGCCCTCACGTGTACCTATCTAGTTCGTTTAAATGACTAGCGCTATCTGCTTACAACTTCGATGGAAGCCTCAGCAATAGGCTCGTAGGGCGGGATCTATTTTACTGCTGTTAGCCTTCTAAGCAACGCGATGGAGGTCGCTTGGGCTCACTTCATGACGACTTGGAAGGGAGAAACGGCGCAACGCTTGCTGTCTGGATCAGCATTACCTTTGCCAACTACCGGTTACTTCAATGTCCTCGCTGGCAGCTTCAGCGAACTTGGTGCCAGAATCCGCATGCATCCCATGGATCCAGCTGCTGCGCTCCCAGCTCTGAAGCTAGGTGCTGTAGGCCGCCTAGCAGAGATCCAAGCCTGGCTGCAGCAGCATCCTTGTCAGGACCTTCACAGCTTCCCCCCAAGCAGCAAAGTTAGACCTTTATGGTATCGTGTTACCTCGGTTCTGCAAGCAGTTGCCGCAGCCACTGTTGAGACCCAGGATCCTGAGCACAACAAGCAATGCGGCGAGGTCCTTGCACAAACAGAAGGTAATTGCTTTGGATGGCTGGGGCCGCAGAACCTGCTGCCTGTAGGTCCCTTCAAGCTTAGAGGACCTGATTTTAGGGTATCAATCACGCTTATAAGGTGTTCATGCTGTGATGTGCTTGGTCGACACAACAGCAGATTCTATGCATGACACTTGCAATGAATACCATCTTGAACCAATCACTTATGTCCCCTACTGTGTCATACTTCTGCTTAGGGTGGCTTGACAGCACCTACATATTGCTGAAGTGGTTCCTGACGGAGCAGCCTCCTGGCTTTGCCTCATCTGCACAGCTTCTATGGCAGCTGATGTCAGACATCATGTCCATAGCAGCTCACTGTCCTGATGTGTCACCTCTGGAGCTGCTGTGTGGAGAGACCGCACTACTACAGCGGTACATCCAGCACTTTACAGCCAGGCTCAATGGCCATAGCAGTACTAGCAGCAGGATGAGATGCCCAGTCAGCAATGATCAGTGCAAGGACATGCTGCGGTTGCTGGTGGAGGCAGAGATCAGCATGTGCAGGCTAGCTGACAAGCTCAACTTCAAGCATGGCAACATGCAATTGCTCCACAGCTTCGCCTTAGCTGATGCTGCCCTAGCTTGCGTAGCAGGAGCCTGCACGTACCTGCACGGGCAGTACCAGGCAAAGCAGGCAGAGGCGGCTTGTGAGGCAGGTTGCTGCAATCAGAAGCAATGCAGCAGTGGGAACAGTAGCAGACGCAGCAGTGGTACCAGCTCTTCCTCAACTCCCAGCAGCAGCAGCAGCAGCCACACCGTCGCCTCCACCGCTAGCAGTAGCAGATGCAGCAGTGATACCCCCTCCTCCTCGACTCCCAGCAGCAGCAGCAGCAGCCACACCGTCGCCTCCACCGCTAGCAGTAGTGGCAGTAGCAGCAGCAGCACCGCTATGACCACAGCAAGCAGCAGTAGCAGTGTCGGCAGTAACAGCAGTCGTTGGTGGGGCACCTCTGAGGGGTTTCCAGAGCTATTGCCGCCACCTGACCATGACCAGGTGGTGGTGGTGGGAGGGAAGCAGGCAGTAGCAGCACATGCAAAGAAGACTCAGCGTTCACAGCAAGCCGGCAGTGCTGGTGCAGTCAATCACCTTTGTTCAAGTTTGGACTGTCTCTGGGACTTCTATCGTTACAGAGCCGTCTCAAATGCTGCGGCACCATCAGCAACAGTGGGGAACGGCGCAGAGGGCTCAAGTGCATCAGCAGCAGCAGCAGGGGCGACGGGCTCAACTACAGCAGCAGAGAGGGAAGGGCAGGGAGCAGACTGCACGGCTGTAACAGCAGTCAGCAGTAAGGGCTCCGCTTCTACTGGCTCCTGCAGCGGCACCAAGCTGCACTCTGTAGCTGCTATGCAGCTTGTGCTGGAGGCTGTAGTTCTGGCTTCCTTTGCCGGGCGTGGCTGCATCCCGCTCAGTGTGTTCATTAGCCAGGTGGAGTGCATCAGCATGGAGCAGCGGAGGGTCTTCATCAAAGCTCGTGGGCATTTAGTGCTTGAGCTGGCAAAGTTCCTGGTGATGGGGTGGGCTGAGGGAAGGTGGCAGTATCCAGCCTGGCTGCGTATGCTGCAAGTTCTTACCACTCAGGAGGAGTCAGGTGAGAAGGTTGCTTTGTCACTTTGTAAATGGCTGGAATAGCATATCTGAATAGGATAGGCTTGGTTGACGTAGGTGTAGCATAATCCTATATATATGGGTGTCTCTAGAGAACGACTCTATTCTACCAACAGGTACTTGGCTGATGTAAGTAGGACGCCAAACTGCATATAACTATCATTGCCGGCGACCCAGGGTCCCAGGACAGGTGTCGCTGATGAACGAACTGAAGTCGCCATGCCTGTTACTTCATAGTTCTCTATTACATTTCATGATATGCCATAGCAAAAAGTGCCATAGGCCCCGCACCTCAAGCTGCCACAAAGAACAGCGAGGTGGAACAGAATACGAGTAATCTTTGGCATGAAGGGCAACATATGCCTAGACATGAGGTCCAGCAGCTAGGTCAAAATCAACCAAAACACCCACTGCCCCAAGGGGGGTAAGAGCCTCCCTCCTATCTAGAAAAAGGAGGGCTTGCAAGCCAACTATTGCTTGGGTGCAAGCAATAGTTGGTAACAAACCCCATTGGTTGGAGCTCATGCTACATCAGAAGGGTGAGCATAAGCATTCCTAACCTTCCAAGCATCTGAATCATTTCTGCCTATACACCTGAACCATTTTTGAAAGAGCCATGATTAAGACAGACTCATCATTGACGTCTACACTCCAGAACTATTCATTAAGCATGCTATGCAGCTTCCCCTCATCTGGCATTTGTCATCCAATATCTGACAATTTGCAGCAGTTAGCTTCTCCCACAGCTTTTGCCTTTGTGCCTGGTAAACCGGACTCTCTACTGAGGTTGTTCAGCAAATTCTATAGGCTAGGCCTAGGAAAGCAGTTGGTGCCCTGAGCAATACCCTGAAGTGCCGAAGTTTCTGCTACACTGGAATGCAGCTGAAGTGGAATGCTTGCTGCCACATTGCCTCACTGCAGACGGTCTGCCTAAACCTCCCAGGGTCCTTTCCGGCTGCTGGATGTTTTGCATTTGGTGCTGCTCTTTGTGAAGCTTGTAAGTGCGTGTGCACAGCATGTAGCCTCCTTGACCGCTGACTTTAAAGTTTGCAAGGATGCTGCTTTGCCAAACAGCTGGGCCATACCAAACATGAGCACAATGTTGCCTGCTTCTCACAGCTACTCACTACCGTATCTTTTGTCCTGCTGTCTTCCTGCTGCAGTCGTGTTAGATCCAGAACTGCTACAGGACCTTATCAGCAGCAACTCCCAGTCTTTCTACCAGGCTCTGGACATCACCTGCCGCTTCGGTAGCAAGGATGAGGTTCTCTGCGCTGGCAAGATGCTAGGCTATTACAGCACCTTAACCCTCAATGGGGTGCCGCGCATCCTACTTGCCCAAGAGGACTTCCGACCTCTAGCATCAGCTTATTGCAGCTACAGCAGAGCCTGCATGAAGCTGATTCCAGAAGCTGTGGCAGCAGCTGAGGCGGGCTTCTTGGGTGGGAGCAAACAGGAGGAGGAGGAGATCTGCAGCTGCTTGGAAGTGATGTCTAGGCGCTGGATACTAGCAGCTCTGGATCTCCGGGTGCAAAGAGATGAGCAGCACATTGTCGCTGCAGCGTCTCTTATGGTGCTGCTTGGGGTGTGTATAATGCGTGCTGCGGGAGCTTTGATAGAGGAGCAGCTGGGTGTGCAGACGGGATGCTGGGGCGGGGGCAGGATGGTTAAGGGAGGGTACCTTGGAAGCGGGTGGGCAGCAAGGGTGAGATTGCAGGTGCTAAACGCAGTTGGTGCAGCTGCTGCATTTCTGCTGCTGCTGCTACAGCAGATGGCTGCTCTGGCAGCTTTGCTGAAGTCCAAGGCCTGGGTGTTTGGGGGCACCAGCTTTGGAAGGGGTATATCTGACTTGTTCTTCAGGAGCAGGGTCTGGTCTGAGGCTCAACAGCTTGCATCGTGCAGTAGCTTTGTAGATGCGCGTCCCTGGCTTCTGTGTCAGCTGTATTGGGTGATAGGCATTGCTTGTTTATCCTTGCTGCCAGCAGGGATCAATGTTACGGCAGTTGCATTTTCGTGTACCATCATCTCGTTGGTCAGCCTGGTCACATGGTGCGCAGCTCTTTTTTTCATGCATGAGGCGCTCTGGTCGTTTCGGGTTTCCACATGTGCTACATGGCTCCAAGATGTGACGACAAGACCCATTCTGGGCTGGCTACTGATGTCGTATAGAGAAGCCCTTGCTGATTTCGACACGGTCATGAGTTTATCTTCTTCACTTAGATGCTACATTGGTGACCCTACATTACGCCCTACATAGCCCTACATAGCCCTACATAGCCCTACATTACGCCACTGCGCAAACATTGGTGACCCTCCTCGTGGGGGTGACGTAGGGGTTGCCTCCCTGCGCTCGATTATAACCAAAGGATGCGCATCCTGGTATCCTTGTGACGCCAGGCCTCGTATATCTGGGATGATTCTGCTGGAACTACCCATTCTAGGGCCAGTGGATCTTTCTTCACTCTGAGGAGTGGGACGTTACCGTGCTAGTTTAGTGCTGTAATGCCTGGTCCATCTCTATGATGGCGAGTACAACATGACTTAGATGCTACATGGCAAAGAGGTTAATCAGGGTTGCTAGAGGCGGCCCTTCTTGCAGGCTTGTCATGGGTTGGTGTGTCGGGCTTCTTTACCTCTCCTTTGTGCTTCCCTTGATCCTGCACATACGTGTGGGAAGGGATGTGTTAGCACTGGGGCTAAGGCTATTCCTGTGGTATTTTGCAAATGGTGAGGATAATGACTGCGACGTGGAGCATGGGTTTGTGTATGGAGCGGTTGTTGCTCTGCTGATGTGGACTCTTCCACCACTAGCCGTCTGGAGGGCAGCAGCAGCTTTTTATGTGCTGCTGCTGCTCCTGCCTGTGCTTGTACTTGGACTGGGGAAGCAGCTGCTGGTGCGCTCTGCTGTACCAATACCAGCAAAGGTCTGCCGCATGCTGCTTCGTGCCCGGCACCTCAGGGTTAATGCAGATGCTTCGCAGTTCCAGAACGTGCTGGAGTTGGCGAAAGCACAGCGCGACGTGATATCGCAGTGCCAGTCGCTTGCCGAGAGGAGCCAGATTGAAGTAGATTACCGCAAGGCTTTGGCAGCACTAGCAGCATTAGCACCAGCAGCAGCAGGGGGATCATCATCATCAGCAGCAGGAGCACCTAGAGATGGGGGGAGGGACAGTGGTTCTGCTGGAAAGCAACCAAACAAGTGGCTGCCTGTGTTGGCAGGGGAGGGGTTGGGAGCAGCTGTTAAGGAGCGGCATCATGCTGTTACCTCCAGGTGGTCTGACGTCCCAGCTGCATCAGGGGAGGGCCTCACTCAGCAGCAGCAGGCAATGGAGTGGCAGCAGCAGCAGCGAATGCATCTGGAGGACCTGCTGCAGTTGATCGAGCTGGTACTGCTTGAGGTGCCTGTGCTAGTGGGGTGCAATAACCCACACTGTGTGTTCATGGGGGACCAGTCAGAAGGCAGTATTCTGCAAGCTGTGTTCTGGCTGCAGGATGGCTGCCTACTGCAGCTCTGAGTGCCAGAGAGCACACTTCAAGCAGCACAAGGGGGTCTGCAAACGGCTTCTAGAGCAGAATGGTAAGAGTGGTATTTGACAGCATGTCTGTGCATCCACCATTCTAGCTGCAGTCTAGAGGTCTATGGTGTAGTGCCCATGGGATGACATGAAGTATGTTGTTGCAGCCCACGGGGTGCAAAGATGCAGAGTTGCTTCATATGCCTACAAGGCCTATTATTATTACAATTTATGATATGCCATATCAATAGATGCCATAGGCCCCGCACCTCAAGCTGTCACAAAGGACAGCAAGTGGAAAAAAGGGCTTTCTTCGGCATGTATGACAACATACCGGTATGCCTAGACATGAGGTCCAGCAGCTAGGTCAAAATCACCCAAGCCCTATACTATTGGTGGTCTGGATCTTGCCAGGTGTGAGAAGTGCGACAGTGGTGTTGTGTATATGTGCAATTATCTAACATGGTGAAGGAAGAGATGTTTTTGCTTTTGTAAGAGAGAAATTTTTGCAGTTTGTGTTGTCACGCAACTGTCAGACGGTACCCTGTATGTAGGATCCAGCAGCAGTGGGGTGTGGGTCCCAGGATTGCCTTAGTGAACAGCAAAGCCAAGTTACCTAACCATATGCGAGCAAGCTTTTCTACAGCAGATGCCCTAGGGTCTGGTTGCTGCATGTGGAGGCAGGGCTGACGGGGAGCCAGCAGCTTACAAGCCCTTCAGCGGGTAACTGTGGTGACGGTTACTAGTGGAGTATCAGGCACATCCGTTCATGAAGACGTATACTCATAAGAGTCGATTGCATCAGTTTGGCTAAGCCTTGCATTTGAGGTCATGGTGTTGGCTTGATGGTTGTGAGCAAATACATAGGCCGATAAGCCGCCTGTGGTACCGCTTTGATGGCTGAGTGAGTGGAATGCTTGCCACAGGATGGATGGAGCAGCTTATGGAGGGCACTGTGATTGCAATGTGATTGCCGATTGACCTCCAGTTGGAGTTAGCCTAACTTTATAATCAGAAAGCTTTTGTCCAAAGTCTGCTCTGGCTTGGGTCTCACATGTATGCATAGCAGAGTAGCAGGACTCAGTGAGCCAAGTCCGCTATGTCTCACCTCTGAGCAGTAGTAAATGAGAACGCAGTGCACATTTGGAATGGGCCGATACCGCCTTGATGACTCCCCCCGTGGGCTGCACTTCCCTTACCTCCCCGGTCAGTACCATCGAGCATACCAACTAATCATGGTTGATGGACAGCTTTTGGGCCCAACCGTCATTGCTATTGAGGGAGCAACTGGCTCCAAATGGGATGCCCTTCTGGGCTAGTTGGTAATCTGGATATTGCACTGGTGGCTCATCATGATCGGTCCCAGCGGTGTTGCAGTCAAACCCGGCTTTGTGCGCTAAGCGGAGTTAGCTTCCCGTCGTGTGATCAAGACACTACTTTCGCCCCTAGAAAACAAAAAAACAGAGAATGTCGGGACAGACTCATCCGCCAGTGTCGGTTCGGAGTCAGACAGACATGTGAGAAATGCAAAGAGCCCCGAGTGAGCACCGCAAGCTAAGAGCCTCCAGGCACTTCGATCGGGCTAGCAACCATATCGTGTTCCAGGAGCGACCTTGCAAAGTGCCAAAGCAGAATAGCCACAAAGCAGTACGACAGGCACCCGGTCAGTGGTGCTGGAAGTATGTTGGAGCTAAATATGCAGGCGTTCTGCTGTCCTCCATATGGCCAGCCAAATGACCAGCGAGTAGGCAGACCCGGTTCCTGCACGGTTGCGCGTCGAGCTGCTAGGGTGACCACCTGCGGGTGCTGGGGTGCTGGAAGTACTTACTCTTTCTTCTTCCACGTTTCGTGCCAACTATTCCCGGTTTCTTGACATTCTGGGACCAGCATGCTTCCCTTACGCATAACTCAGCGCAAAATGGGACTCACTTGCTGCAGTCAACATCTAGGGCTGGGGGCGATACGCGTGATGGGCCCATCACATGTGGCACCTGCCCAATCCAAGGTAGGAACAGCGGTCAGCCCTGCCCTCTTTGCAAAGGTCTCTTGCTTGCACCCGTGCAAGCTACGGAACACCCTCCAGCATAGAATATTTAAGTTTCATAAGGCATATAGGTGGCTGGGGCATCACATGGGATGATGTACTTAGCTGGGTGTGGCTAAGCTTTTCACATTGGCGCAGTCGGTTAGCATCCCTGGCTGTCACAGGACAGACTCAGGTTCGATTCCTAGTTGTAACGGTACTTTCTATCCTAACCATATATTTGCCTAGTCGATTCAGGATAGAACGCAAGTTCGATTCCTGCGATTGTAATGTCACTTCCTTCTAACTTAGAAATACAAAACATATAGCAACCGCTGATCCTGTGACAATTGTCAAATGCAAACCAAAAGCTTATTGCTGACTTTCAAACGGCGAGTCAGGACAGAAGCCTTCCGTAATCACCAAAAACATTCTTTGCACGGTTACCAAGGACCGTAAATGAGCACACTGCACTTCGTCTTCCCTTATCAGAATTGTCCGCCCGACACCGCTAGTAAACAACATAACATAACAAACATTAAGGTGTGGCCAAATAATGCCTGCCTCGCCCAAAAAGTGCATGGGAATCACAGAGGTAGCCTACTCTGGAATCCAGCAACAGCAACTTGGGGATGCCTCAGATCGAATCCCATTACAATTGCTGCTGCTCTGTGATTCTCCACATCTGGGTGAGAGTATTTTTGGCATTAAGTTGTATACAAAATTCTGGTATATATGCTGTTGCGTTGCTGTTTGTTTGCTGGATGTACCCCAAAAAATCAAAAACCCAAAAAAAAATTAAAAAATAAAAATTGTGTGTGCACTTTTCCAGGGCCAGTATTCTGCATCATTGTATGAGAGAGAGAGAGAGAGCTACGCAAGGAGGCTCGTGAGGCGGCCTCCCGCGTGGGGTTAAGGGACTGCACGCTATCCTGGAACATCCAGTGCTGCTAGTACCATTGGTGTGGGGGGCATTCCACCCGGTTCCCACAACCATGCCCACCCTGGGCCAGGGTCAGTGCCTTTGTTTCATGCAGCGCACTTCACCACACTGCGTATGACCACTGTGATCCATCTACTTGGATCCTTCTCTCTACCTGAGAGAGCTCTCTTATCCATTTTCTCCGGATTCGGACCGGACCGCACCCCTCCTTTCTCAAGGGAGACCCTCCTCAATGGGGACCATCTAAACCGCTCGAAAGTCCGGTTCAGGTGCGTTGTTTCGATGGAAGAGCCTGTGTGGGATCGGACCACACAGTGAGCAGCTTTCCATCTAGCGACGGTAGTGGGATTTGAACCCACACCATTCCTCGCATGAGGCGCCAAATCTTGCCGACAACGGGATTTGAACCCACGCCTGCTAGAAGCTTGCCATCCTAAGGCAGCGCGCTAACCAACTGCGCTAAAGCCGCATCCTATCGCGGTCGCTTCGAAGATTTGACGATTTGTACCCGGGGCAGGGATCGAACCTGCGACTTCACGGATGTGAATCCGGTGCTCTAACCAACTGAGCTACCCGGGGTGCATCATTGTATCTGCTTGGACATGCATGATCATGGAGTTCCAACTGGTGGATGGTGTTCAGTTTTTCTTGGTTCTATCTGTGTTAGTGGCTTTGCCACCCCTGTGGTGAACTGTGGCACCGCACGCGTGCCGATGGGTTTGCCAATGTAAGATTCACACACACACACACACACAAGAAGCTTGGCGGGCCCCATCCCGCCCCTCCTATAGTGAGGTCATACTTGGTACAGGGCCGCCCCAGGCACAGGAAGTCCGCAAATAAATCAGAACTGCCGAAAACATGTACCCGTCTGGAAGAACTAGGAAAACCGCCCGAGACATCCTACACTGAGTTCTCAGACTCCAATGGAATAATGTAGCTGTCACCCTCAAGCAGCATGGCATATGGTACCTCCGCTCATGACATCCTGTGTCAGCTCTATGCATGGTCTGAGAGACCTGACTCAGGCATTTCAAGCATGCATGGCCGCAATCATTGATGAGGCCAGCAGAAAGAGAACACAGAAGTTATGCAAACCCTCCTGCAGATTGAAACCCAGATTTCACTGATATGTGACACTGCAGTCTCTTACTACCCCCTTGCAGCTTGCTGTGGGTTCTGCTGCTGCATGCCATGCACAACAAACGAGATCAATGGCCCTTGGCTTGACACATGCACAGTCTAGTTGTATGGTTATGGTTACATGGTTCCGTCTACACACCCCATTTGTGGCATACAATAAAAGAAGTAGGCTAGTCATGTGCATGGGTCACAAACTGCAAGGACCGGCCTGAGAGGACAGACAATCC
Organism: Pseudopediastrum boryanum; assembly: GCA_963556185.1. Lineage (NCBI taxonomy): Eukaryota > Viridiplantae > Chlorophyta > Chlorophyceae > Sphaeropleales > Hydrodictyaceae > Pseudopediastrum > Pseudopediastrum boryanum. Next base: position 9,638,579 of record OY744501.1, on the reverse strand, counting down.
AACATAAACCTTGCAGCATCGAGATACCTCAGCAAGGCCGGCCGGCATGCACTGTATCAGCACCCTCAAGAGAGGTCCCATCTGCGGCTTACGAGTAGGACTATTCGTGCCTTGATCTGATATCAAACATCCGTTGCCGCAGCACTTGCAGTTGCTGCGAAGCATCCACGGGGGTACCGGCCATGAGCGCTGCTACAAACGTGACCATCCGGTGGTTCCCACACCTGGCACTCACTTCTTGTATTTGGGCCAGATCTGCATGCTGCAACAGCTTAGCTCCAGGGAGTCTGATCAACATCATCTCGCCCCAGGCATCCAAGCATGGGGCTTCTGCAGCCGTCTTGAGCAGGCCCAAAACGGTGGCAGGCCCCAGCTGCTGTGCAGCAGGTATGATCATCAGCAGACGTCCAAGCCTATTGTTCAAGCCAAGGTGTCCTAAATTCCTTGCTGACTGCATAACATCATCAATGAGAGAAGCCACTTGAGCAGGCTGGAGCTTGGTGGCAGGACCCCTGAGCAGTAGGTCATCATAGCAGTATTGAGCTTGGTTAGGTCCAACCACAAAGCAAGAGGATGGAGGGTTTGGCTGTGGAGATCTCATCTCAGCCTTGAGTTCCTCACGGTGTTGCTGAATTCGCTCAATCCTATCCCGCAAGGATGCCAGTGACCGTGGTGAGGGCTGAGTGGAGACAGTCGTCCTCGCATTGCATTCGCTGGAAGCGGACAAAGCAAAGTGCCTCGTTATATGCTGAAGCAGCAAGAACAGCTGCTCGGATCTGATTCCCTGAGACCTGCTGAGGAGCTGAAGTAGGAACGAAAACCTGCTGCTGTTGCCATCACTGTGCATGAAAGCTTCCACAAAGCTGATAAGCTGAGAACTTTCTACGTAGTGAGCAGTTGACAGATGCCATCCCTGGGGAGTAGTCTCAGGCTGAGTATCAGCAGCCTTCCCCAGCAGAGGCACAAGCTGTGTGGCGAGGGAGAGGTCTGTGCTGCTGGAGGAGGCTGCTGGAAATTCTGAACAGCTGCGAACTACGGACTGTAGTACTTCCAGCAGTTGAGAAGCTGTGAGCTGCTGTGCTGCTGGTAGCATGAGAAGACAAGCATGGAGAGCCGCATCATCTTTGCAAGCAACTGCCCATCTCAAAAATGGCATGAAGTCATCAGTCATCTGCCGGGCAGACAGGCGGCTGAGGAAAAGGTAGTGAAGCAGGGTGTACGGGCTGCCGCAGTTGCATGCCAAGATGACGAGATCAGAGAAATGCTCTGGCTGCTGCAGTCTCCTGAGCTGTACCTGTAATTTGCATTGCGAGGTGTCAGTACCGTAGGTAGAAATAACATAAGGACAAGTAAAGAGCGGAGTCGTACGATGCAATTTGCCCAGGGCACACAGAAACAAAGCTAAACCGTGCAACGGACCAGAACATGAGGTACAACTCCCTGAGGACTGCTGTACGTACCTGCAACCATAACTGAGTGCACATGGACTTGTTGCTGAGGTCTGCACAGCAGATATCTTCCACTAGCACGCCAAAGCTGCTCGGGATGCCACATGACAGGTAGGCCCTGGCCCAGACCACCACTCCAGGTACACAGTCCCGTGCTGCTTGCATGAAGTCAATGAATGGGATGTGGAGGGAGCCCTTGGTGATGAGCAAGATTGCTGTATCCTCTGGCATATTGGGGATTTTGAGGAGGGCGCTGATGTTGGAGTTTACTGTAGCGGCTGGTTCTTGGGCATACTCAAGAAGGTACTGCAACCCCTGCATGTGCTGATGGTGGTTCTGGGGATCAGCTGCGGCTGTTTCTGCAGCCAGGGTGGCGGACTTGAGTATGAGGCTTTCCAGATTGTCCTGTATGTGCTGTTGGGCAAGCTGCCTCAGGCCCTTGTTGCATCCAGAGAGGCGCAGGATGTCCAGGACAGTATGGCATGACAGCACCTTCTGCTGCAGGTCTTCGGTCAGTGTATCAAAGGAGCCCATGCCTGTAGTTGCTGACTTGTGGAAGGGAGGATAGGAGGCTAAACAGGCAAAGGGCTTCGCCGAGGTGGTCTGGTAGTAGCACCAAAGTAGAATGGCCACTTGTTTTAGCTGAGTCAAGAAGGCGTCCATGAGACGCAGTGACCGGCAGTTGCAAGCGATGAAAAGCTGAAGGAGTATGTAGTTCCCAACTCGCACACACTGCAACCGTCTCATGGTTTCCCACGCAGCCCATGTGAAGGCGAAGGCAACCACTGCTTGCTGAACACGAGGTGCCACGAGCGCAACATACGAAGCATGGGCTTTCACGATGTCTGCTGTTGGTTTAATGCCACATCGCAAGCCGATGGTGCTTAAGCAAGTACCCATTGGCTTTTACAGTCTTTCGCGAAGGGTGTCTGACGCTGTCAGGTTCTGCATGGGCGGTTGCCTGCAGGCGTATGATTATATTGTGACAATTTTCAGCCAGTACCTTAGAAAGATTTGGCACGCTTACATTGAAAAGAATACCCTGCCCAGGAGATGTAGACATGAAGCATCAGAGGATGAAGCCTTTCAAGAAGTTTGAAAGCCGAGGATGTACGTCTCAGTGCGTGGTGTCAATCGAGCTGCCTGGCCGCTGTGTAAGACCGCTTTGACTTTTCGAAGCACGCCTGAACAATTGCTATCTTATTGGATGGTGCCTGGAGGAGCTTGCGTTGCTGCTCGGCTAGTTGCTCTTGTCACATGCATACACCCTCGAGAGCGTATCGTCTGCGCACATCTCCTATCTGTAATAGCGAGTAGCCGCGTATTGATCACAAGATTCGCAGCACGTGCGTTGGCACACAAGAGTGGGCTTGAGTGCTCGCGTGGTTCCCGGTTACCCTGATCACAGGCCGCCAGCGCCAGCAAAGGTAGATGCTATAAGAAATTTTGGACTGGCATACGTGCCATTGAGCAGATGGTGGATAGCACGTGAGTTGCATGGTAAGAGGAGATCAGGGAATCCTGTCTTTGTCCTGAACCTTGACACAGATATGGTATGTCGAAAGCCAGGTGAAGAAGTGTACGCCTGCAGCATCAACTAATACCTTGCAAACAGGTGTCCGTGCTGTTCTGTCGATGCGAGAGAACGCGCCGCACCAGTGGCCACACGATGAACCAATATGCAGGCATTATTTACATGTACCCTTTTCTGACAGTCTACAAGGCTCGAGAACTAGCCAAAAAAGACTATGTCAGGATGTCAGGACACTAATGAATGCACATAGATTTCATACAGAGCATCTCTTGCACCCTTGGGATCTGTGAATTGAGCGGTTGCGACCTTATCTGAGCACTGCCTCGGCCTTGTATTCTGCGCAGGACAAGCACTGTATCCCCCCCCGACAAGCACTGTACCCCCCCTGCCTGCATTTCTGCCATGACAGAGCAACAACTCGGGACAGCAGCGGCAGCGCTAGCAGCTGTTGCCCAAATCCTGTCAGCTGCGCCAAGAGTGGGACTTGCAGCTGCTGAGCCAGGTTCTGGATGGTTAAACTACGCTCTCAGCAACAGCTGCAGCAAGAACAGCCGCCACCTCATTCACAGGCGGAGCAGGTGCAGCAGCTACAGCCTCAGCAATCAAACCAGCTTCAGCCAGAGCACCTTCAATAGATGGAGACACACTAACAGCTACAGCTTCAGCCTATGCCAGCACAGCAGCTACAGCTACAGCAGCTCTCACCAGAGCTGCGGTCACAGCAGCCACAAATGATACGGACGCCCGATTGAAGCACCTGCAGCTGCTGCAACTCCGGCAACCGCAGCTACAACAACAGGATCCGCGGAAACTACAGCAACAGTAGGCAGGACTTGGACTACAGCTGCAGCGGTTGAAGCCAGCATTCCAGGTGGCTGGACGTGGCTGCAGTCGCCATGTCCAATCGCTGCTCCAATGCGAGGTTGTAGGAGTCAATGCAGCTGACAAGATGAAGTTGCTGAGCTCCTGCTGAACGCTGGTGCTAGCACAGAACTCACCAACTACTACTTGCATTCACCCAGCTCCTCCTCATCTACCACAAGTGCTGCTGCAGGCAGTACTTTCTCGTGCTCTAAAGGTGCGGGTAGCAGCAGCAGCAACAGCGAGCAAGCTAGCAGCAGCGGTGTAGGTGCCAACATGGTCGGCAGCAGCAGCAGCAATGGTGGAGACAGCGTCGGTAGTACTTGCAGCACCGGCAGTGGCACCTGCACTAACAGCAACTTACCAGCAGCCTCGCGCTCTCTCCTGAGATTGGGGCCAGGACTGCTTTGCACTTGGCTGCTAGGCACGAACATGACAGTGTGGCGCAAGTGCTTATTGTTGGCAAGGCAAACGATACGATCTTTGTGCACCCACTATGCCGGTCCCACTGGGGACCCAGGGCCTGTGCCTATGGAAGACATCATGTATTCCTGTCTGAACTCCAAAATCGCATGGACTTTGCTGGGAGCTGTAAGCTATACGCTTTATAAGCGTAGGTAGTGGGGTGAGCAGCAAAGGATAGATCTGACGGTAACCTAGGCCTGACACCTGAATCTATTGAAGTGCATGTGCCTCACATCCCTGCATGCTGCAGGCTTCTCCCTGCGACCTTTATTGGGTCTGCAATTGCTCTACCTGGGAACTCTCACATGGTCCCTCTACCTGATTCTGCGAGTTTGCAAGCTTCAGTTGGACTATCTCCCTTACTTCATCTTGCCTTGCCTGCAGGCCCAAAACTGGAGCTCTGCAAGTCCTTGGCGAAGGGAGATCCCATGACACATTCCTAACCTCAAGAGAGCAGTGCAGTGGGGCACGGCTCAGCAGCGGACAGAGTGGTGCCACACCAGCCAGCAGCAAATACCCTCTTCTTCTGCATAGAGCTGCTGCTTGTGCCCACCCTGCTGTCAGCAGCAGGTTACCAGCAGCGGCTCCCCACTTGGCAGCACATCAAACCTTCTGCGTCGGCCATCGCCAGCTGCTGCAAATCACGGATGAAACTTTTCCAGTAAAAAAGTTGGCAAGGTCATTTGGGGCTGGGCTGAGCGTCGGTGGCAGTGAAGAGCAGGATGCCAGAGGTTGCCCCAAAGCACAGCTCCCATACCAGCAGCTGAGTGCAAATTACTCCTGCAATGTGTTAGAGTTGATCCTGATGCTGCAGCTGTCATGGCTTGTGGGGCTAGCAGGAGACCTGCTCGTGGAAGTCTTGGCTAAGAGCACTCCTTGCAAGGACGCTACAGCCACCACAACTAGCGGCTGCTGCAGTAGCTGTTCCAGGTGCAGGGAGGCGAGCGGGTGCAGTGGAGTGGAGTGATAGTCCTAAATAGTAGCAGCGGCAGGGAAGTCACAAGTAGCAGCGGCAGGGAAGTCACAATTAGCAGCGGCAGGGAAGTCACAAACAGCGCCAGTAGTGTGTTTGCCTGGAGGAGCTGGTGGAGGGGGTTAGCGATGGTTTGTGGGAGGGTACGGAGGCAGAGTCCCCTGGCACGCAACCACCAGCATATCATGAATATGAGAGAATGTTCCAGGTGGTGCGGAAGTGTTGCAATTGTGTACAGGGTTTAGGGTTTTTAGGCTTTAGGGTTGATTGGAAATGCAGAGCCTGCAAGCAGCAGCATGCGGTGGGGCTTGCTGCGTTTAATGTGATATTGCTTCGAAGGTCCAGCAGCAACAACCACAGCAGTAGGATTGCCAGGGATATCTCCTATGGCTGCTGGACCAAAGATAGATTTAGTGTCAGTCTCTGCCTCTAAGCTAACATCTTAGCCCTTGTAACAGCTGAAGATGACCAGGCTACCTGCAGCAGTGGGCAGCAGAATGGGCGGAGCAGGGCTTTGCCTTGCCTCCAGAGCAACAGTGATTACGACTGTTTTTTGAGAGAGAAATGTGTGCAATGGGAAGGAGCCAGGGAACTCAGAAGCAGGAGGTATGGCAGGATGCATGCTGTGTGGGGTTTGCTTACAGGAGGAGTGCTTGCTGAAACTAACTACAGCTCTTTGCCTATTAATCAACGTTTTGCCGTGAGCTCAGTCAGGCCATATGGTAGTCCCGTGTCATGTGCCATTAAAGCGCCATGTTTATCATCTGCACTTGCTGGGGGGTCACATGCCATCTGCAGTGCATTGTCTGGCGGGTCTTGGGTGTCACTTGACTGCGCAAAAAGTTATACTCATGGTCTCTGGGCTTATCACTTACAAGTGTCTTGGGTCCATAGCAGCATGCTGCACGATCAATGTGCAGGGTCTTGTGGCAAGCTTGGACGGGTTGCAATCCCCCCGTGGTGCCGTATTGTTGTGTTTATTGGGAGTAGGGGGTCCTCTGTGCACAAAATCATGTATGTGTGTGCATGTGGAAAAAGTGACCTTATACCTGGGACTCTGGGTGGAGCAGCATGCTTTGTTGCAGTTGGTCTTACTCAGCATTTTAAGTACCTAGGCAAATTGGATAAAATGGCGGATCTCAAGCCATGGCATGAGTTCAACACCCTATGAGCCTCTTGGGCTAGTTGGTAATCTGGTAATCAGCAGAACTACTTGCATGCACGGCGTCCCTGCTGTTTTTAGTGGGAGCACTGCCAATGATGATGTTGCAGCTAAAATCGGGAAATGGTCTTTGTCAAATGCATGTCAGTGGTGATTGGACAGTATCCAGTGACTTGATCAAAGCCTCATTGATAGTGCAGCGCCCTATCAATGAGGCTTTGATCAAGTCACTGGATACTGTCCAGGGGACAGTGCAGGAGTTGCAGGGTAAGGTGGAGGCGTATGAGATCCGCTTGTCCATGAATGAGCTGTTCATCTCGGGCCTCCCCGAGACTGAGCTGGAGAAGGACACCCCTGGCCGCTCCCCAGCCGAAAAGGAAGCGGCTACGTGCTCTGTGGTAACCCAGTTTCTCACGGAGGACATGCAGTTGCAGCTGGGGACAGGGGCCAACATCATGATCTGCTCAGCTTACAGGGTTGAGAAGTCAGCAGGGGCAGGTGGCAGACCACGCGCTATTGTCCTGAAGGTCGGCAGTGCTGAGCAGCAGCAGGCCATCTTACGGCAGAAGAATGTAGTGCAGCGCCTCAAGGAGTAGAAGGTGTGGGTTGACCCCTCACTGACCAAGAGCGAGCAGCAGCGGAAGAAGGAAATCAAGGGAATGCTTGCATTTAAGACAGCAGCTGAGGGCCACAGGGTGACTTGGAACAGGGCGGTACCTATCGTGAACGGGGAGAAATGGGCTCCTCCCCCTCCCCCCCCTCTTCCTGCACTTGCATTGCCAGTGGCAGGTGTGGATGGGTCTGAAGCTTCTGGCAGCGGGGGCGCTCAAAATGGGAGCAGTGGCTAGGGGGCTTCCGGGGTCAATGGGGGCATGGGGGGGTTAATTGGGGTATCAGGGATGCAGGGCATGCCTGTCAAGGTCTTCTATCTCAACTGCAATGTGTTGGGGCATACAAAGCTGGCTGAGTTGCAGAGCTTGCTATCAGATGGTAGCTATGATGTTGTTTTCCTGGTAGAAGTAGGGCACCACAGATGGGATTTGCAAGGGTATGTACGCTATGGTTCAGAATACACTGGGCATGGAACTGGAACTGGTAGGGGCACTGGAGTTTTGGCGTACGTCAAGTGCACACTCAGCACACATGTTAAGAAGGTTAAGCACAGTGAGCGGTCTATATGGTTACAGTTGTCACATGAGAGCTTACGGTCTGATCACTACTTAGGAGGCATATACATGAAGCCGGCATATTCCTCTGTATCTGGGTCTGCTAGGTTATATCATGATTGGTTTGAGGGGTTACAGGAGGAGGTCACAGGTTTTGCTGCTAAGGGTTCTGTCTGCATGTTTGGTGATTTTAATGCCCACACTGGGCAATTGGCAGATTTTGTTGAGGTATCTGATCTTATCAGTGAGCTACAGCTTGAAGGGGTGATCGATAGTTTTGCTCTGCCACTCAGGCACACTCAGGACAGTAGCAGGCCAAATGCATATGGCAGGGCCTTGGTCGAACTTTGCAAAGGCACGGGGGTGTTTATTGCAAATGGGAGGTCTTGTGGCGATGAGGCTGGTGCCATCAGAGATGATAGGGGGCGTAGTATCATTGATTACTGTGTGGTTGACCAGCGTATGTTCTCACAGCTCCAGGTGCTTCGCGTTTTGCCTAATGTTCCTTTGAGTGACCATCACCCTTTGGAAGGTCAATTTATCTTTCCTATCCACCAGCCGTATGATAATGGCCTGCATGAGGCGCCCAGCCGACCAGCCAGGGAGGTACCCATCCCAAAATATGTCCCTGAAAAGCGCGAGGAGTATGGTGCCACTCTGGATCTGGATCGGGGTTTTACCAGGCAAGTTACAGATGGTGAAATTACCAGAGCTGAAGCTGCCGAGCGGTTGCGCACTGTTATTTATGGTACAGCATGCAGTGTTTTTGGAACTGTCAAGAGCTCGCCTGGTGCCAGTGCTAGAGATGTCAATCCTTGGTTCAAACACTGTAAAACAGATCATAAGGCTTTGAGGCGTGCCATTGAATTAGGGGACACACATGCTGCTCGTGAGTATCGGAAGGCATTTAACCATGTGAAGAGGCGATGGAAGCGATACTATAGCAACAAGCTGTTATCTAGGATGAGAGATGATATCAGGCATAACCCGCGTAGGTTTTGGTTGTACTTTAAAGGGGGCAAGAGGCGTGAGTTTGTGCAAGATCTAGTTTCGTGGTCACAGTACTGGGAGAGTCTGTTTGGTGGTGGTGAGCAAACGTGGCTCCAGCAAGGTGCATCTGATGTTGCTGCATTGGTTAGTGAGTTAGGACTTGACACAACCCTAGGGGCTAAGCATAAGGCGTCCAAGCTCAATGAACCTATTGAGTTGGATGAGATGGCTGTTGTCTTCAACAAGCTAAAGCGCGGGAAAGCAGCTGGTCCAGATGGTATTCGTGCAGAGTTCCTGAAAGATGTGTAGTTAGGGAGTTTGAGGATGAGGATGGCTCTCACCCTGTATTCCGCAATGTGCTACTAGAGCCAGTGCATGCTGTAATCAATGCATTTTTTGAGTCTGGAGATCCACCTGTTTCATGGTCTGAAGCAGCAATCTCAGCTGTGTTTAAAAAGGGTGACCCTACATGCAAGGACAACTATCGGGGTAATAGCGGTGGGCAATGTGTTTGGGAAGGTGTTCAGCATGGTGTTGGAGCAACGCTTGTCAAAGTGGTCTGAGGAGCATGGGCACAGAGCACAAGCGCAAGCTGGCTTTTGTAAGGGCATGAGAACCACAGACCAGTTATTCATCCTTAGGCATGTGCTTGATAAGTACCGCCTGCAGAAAAAGCCATTGTTTTGTTGTTTTGTGGATTTCAAGAAGGCATATGACTCTGTTGATCGTAGGCTCTTACTCCAGCAGCTTGCGTCCCTGGGTATATGGGGAACGATGCTAACATCCATTGCAGCCATGTACAGAAATGTCCCCTTGCATGCCCGGGTTGATGGGAAGGTAGGGCCCGCTTTCCAGAGCAGTATTGGTGTGAAACAGGGGGACCCGCTCTCGCCACTGCTGTTTGGTTTGTTCATTGATGAGCTTGAAGATTTTGTGAGGCAAGGTTTGCCAAATAGTGGTGCGCTGGTGGGTCCTTCTAAGTGTCAGCTGCTTCTGTATGCGGATGATGTGGTGTTGTTTGCAGAGACAGCTGCGGAACTGCAGTCTCAACTAGATGCCCTGAAAGAGTTTTGTGACCTAAAGCACATGACAGTCAATGTCCAGAAAACACAGATATTGTCTTGCAGGTCCCGGGACGCAGTAGGTTGCTCATGGCAGTATGCAGGGGAGGCCATTGAGGTTGTCAGTACCTTCAAGTATTTGGGTATCACTGTGGAATCTGATCGTGGTTTTAAAGGTGCTGTGGATGTTATGAGGTGTGCTGCAACCAAAGCTATGTGGAGTGTGGTACGCCAGACTCAGGATCGGGACATCCAGCAGATTGCTTTACGGGTACTGTTGTTCAAATCGATGGTTATTCCAGTTATGTCATATGGGTGTGAAATATGGTCTTTGCCCTTTCTCACGTCAAACTTGCCATTGGTAATCCACTCCAGAAGGTCCAGAACATGTTCTTGAGTCAAGTTAGTGGGACTTGGTTGAGGAAGTCGGTATCTCAACGACTGTTGCATGAGGAGCTGGGGTGCATGCCTGTATCATTTACGTGGGTTAAAATGGCTTGTGGCTTTTGGAATAGGTTAGTAGCTCAGACATCTGCGCCTATGCTACGTGCAGCGTTTACAGAGAACCTCGAGTTGTCGATTGTTGCTGGACATGGACGGCTGTGGTCTGCTGAGATGATGAAGTGTCTTAAAGATGTTGTTCCGGATTATGCTGAGAAGGTAACTTCTCTTGTGCTGAACAGGTCAGTAACAGAAATTGAGCGTGTAGACACAGAAGTTGTCCTAGGCACTTGGGGTAGTAAGTGGACTGCTTGTTGGTGTGACCTCCCAGAGGATCCTAGGGTTGCATCCTCGGATCAGGTAGCGTATGCGACCTATTATACGTGGATGGCTGAGTGTGTTTCACAGCCTGCTAGGTATGTTGATCATGACCGTTGTATAAATCCAGAGCATCTTGCTGATCTCATGAGGTTTGTTATGTTATGTTATGTTTAGAGTGGGATCTCACTGGCTGAGTGTTGTGACTGGACGTTGGACTGATGGTGGTACTGTGAGGGCACAGAGGTACTGTAGGAAATGCATGGCATATATCGTTGAGGATAAAAAGCATTTCATGCTGGAATGCCCTGCCTACCAGGAAATCAGATCGGAGTTTGGTGAGTTGTTTGATTACTGTGAAGGTGATTTAAGGAAGCTTATGTGTCATCCAAAGCAGCATATGTTGGCGAAGCTGGTACATAAAATGCGTGTCTTCAGAGATGAAGATACTGAGTGGGTGTTTGATCTGCAGCTTGACAGATTTATTTGAATCGAGTGAAGATGAAAGTTGTGGTGATGTTTCTAGTGATGAGTATGAGAACGAATTAGTTGAAGTTGATGATTTTAGTCAGTTTGGTTTTTTGGGAGCCCCTTGAGCCTCGTGTTGGCTCCGGGTTTTTCTTTTTCAAATTTAACATTCAAAAACCGATTTGACACTTAGTCCATCGGTTCCCATCTTGTTCCGGGTGGTTAGCATGGAGGATGTTGCAAATATCCTGATGGATCTGCAGAAAGGGCCTGAGTGCCTAGTTGTAGCACTGGTTGTAGTTACAACTCCAGTGACTGTATAGTGACACAATGGTGTTTAGAGATCCTTGGCGTAGCGTGATTGCATTGCGTGTATGAATGCATCGCATACCCAAAGCTACCCTCTCTTGCCAGTGTGTGGCCACAGCATGTACGTATGTAGTTGCATGCTTGTGGCCTGGCATAGACTCTTTTGGTGCCATCGCCAGTCGTTGCGGTAGCACGGGGCGCTGTCCTGCGTTCTCGTTTGCTTCCCTTCATTCTCGGTTCCGTGCCGTCTTTGGTTGAGTTAGGTCGTGTTAGGGCTTCATTCACATGTCTGGCGGAGGTGCTCCGGCAGCAGATGAGCCGCGGCCAGACCTGGCGGAACGGTTTCAGTTACTGAGCGAAGAGGTCTCATCCCTGTCCGAAGAGGTCTCATCCCTGTTGGATGGGGTGGTAGACCTCGCCCATGAGGTGTCAGAGCTCCGTCTCTTGGTGCGTACTACCCTGAAGACTGCAGCGATTGCGCAGGAAGAGCAGACTGATATTCTGCAAACTGGTGAAAGCAGCGGTTGTGTGCTTGGAGCCGACTGTAAGTTTGCTTCCACGCACTGCTGCATGCGCTGCCTTGCGGCCGATCACGGTTTTGGGCACTGCCCTCAGGGCGGTGGTCTGGCCTGATGTCTCCCGACCGCTTGTTTGGCTTGCCAGTGTTCTTGAGGTAGGCAAGGCCAATGGGTGTATGCTTTGAAGAGAGGCAGGTGTGCAGCCCTATGTCGCTCATGTAGAGCAGCGGCTTGGTGCTGGCTTCGAAAGAAGGTGTTCATTAGCTGTGATGTAGTGTCTCACGTCCAGGAAGTTGTGGCCTATGGCATGTATTGTTGCATACAAGGTAGTTTGTGCAGGCTCGGTCTCCTGCTGTGTGCGGATCGCATGCCTTGACCCTCCTGGTCTGCATGCTTGTCTCTGGCAGTTTGTGAGTGGCATGCCATGCCATGCGGTTGCACATAGGCTAGCGATGCCTTCCCTTTGGCAGTTGGTGTTTTGCATGGCCTGCGGCTGCAGGTGGACAATTGCATGCCGCTGCTTATGGCCGTTGATCGTTTGCATATCGTGTTGATGCAGGTACATCATGTGTGCCTTGCCTTTGGCAGTTGGTGTTTGCATGGCCTGCTGTTGGGAGTGGACCTTTGCATGCCGCGGCGTCTAGCCGTTCATCATTTGCATACCGTGTTGACGCAGGTACATCATGTGGGCCTTGCCTTTGGCAGTTAGTGTTATGCATAGCCTGCGGGTGCAGGTGGACGAGTGCATGCACGGCCTCTGGGTGTTCATGGTTTGCTTATTGTGTGGGTACAGGTACATAATATGTGCCTTCAAGTTGCCTCCGGCAGTTAGTGTTTTGCATGGCCTGCTGTTGCAGGTGGACAATTGCATGCTCTGCCTTTGGCTGGTTTTTCTCTGCATATGTATTAGGCACCTTTTGTGTGCCGTGCCTCTGGCAGTTAGCGTTTTGCATGACCTGCTGTTGCAGGTAGACCAGTGCTTGCTCTGCTTCTGGCTGTTCATCTTTTGCATATCGTGTCAATGCAGGTACATCCTGCATGCCTTGCCTCTGGCAGTTAGTGTTATGCATGGCCTGCTGTTGCAGGGGGACAATTGCATGCTTTGCCTTTGGCTGTTCAGTCTTTGCTTATTGTGTTGGTACAGGTACATCATGTGTACCTTGCCTCTGGCAGTTGGTGTTTTGCATGGCCTGCTGTTGCAGGTGGCCCATTGCATGCTCTGCCTCTGGCTGGTTTTCTGTGCATATCCTGCTGGTGCAGGCACATTAGGCATGCCTTGCCTCTGGCGGTTAGTGTTTTGCATGGCCTGCGGTTGCAGGTGGACAAATGCATGCTCTGCCTTTGGCTCTGCATGTTCTGCATATACTGCCATGGCGGGTACAGTACGTACAAGGTGCCTCTGGCAACTACTGGTTGCACGGCATGCTCTTGCAGATGGGTTGTACTACAACTGTGGCACGGTCGGCCTCTGGTTGTCCAGTCTTTGCATACTCGGCTGGCGCATTTGTATGCTCTGCCCCTGCTAGTGGTGTTTCGCATGCCCTGCCTATGGCTGTCTTTTCTTCGCATACCCTACTGTGGCAGGTGCATTAGGTATGCTTTGCCTCTGGTAGTTGAGTCTTTTGCATAACATGCCTTGCATGGTTTTGCATGCTCTACCTCTGGCTGTCCCTTCTTGGCATACCCTGCTATTGCAGGTACAATTGGTATGCTCTGCCTCTTGTCGGCTGTGTTTTGCATACCCTGCCGTAGCAGGTGTACCGTGCATGCTCCGCATCTGGCTGTTTGTTTTGTTGCATACCCTGTTGTTGTAGGTTCAATAGGTATGCCATGCCTCTGGTAGTTTGTGTTTTACATGCCTTGCTGTTGCAGGTGCACTATGCCTGCTCTGCCTCTGGCTGTACATTCTGTGCATACCCTGCTGTTGCGGGTCTATTCTGTATGCCAGCTCTGCCTTTGGGCTTTGCATTTTTAAAAGCCCTGCTGTTGCGGGTCTATCATGCAGGTTCTGGCTCTGACGGTTTGTTATAGGCATGCGCTGACCTTCCACGTCTGCATGCTCTGCCTCGGCCAGATTGTGATTGGCACGCCCGGCAGTTGCAGGTGTACAGTATGTATGCCGTGCCTATGGCAGTAGTGTTTTGCATGGCCTGCTGTTGCAGGTAGACAATATGTGCTCTGCCTATGGCTGTTATTCTTGGCACGTCCTGCTGGTGCAGGTACAGTATGTGTGCCGTGCCTATGGCAGTAGTGTTTTGCATGGCCTGCTGTTGCAGGTAGACAACATGTGCTCTGCCTATGGCTGTTATTCTTGGCACGTCCTGCTGGTTCAGGTACAGTATGTGTGCCGTGCCTATGGCAGTAGTGTTTTGCATGGCCTGCTGTTGCAGGTAGACAACATGTGCTCTGCCTATGGCTGTTATTCTTGGCACGTCCTGCTGGTGCAGGTACAGTATGTGTGCCGTGCCTATGGCAGTAGTGTTTTGCATGGCCTGCTGTTGCAGGTAGACAACATGTGCTCTGCCTATGGCTGTCATTCTTGGCACGTCCTGCTGGTGCAGGTACATCATGCGTGCCGTGCCCTTGGCAGTAAGTGTTTTGCATGGCCTGCTGTTGCAGGTGGACAACATGTGCTCTGCCTCTGGCTGTTATTCTTGGCACGTCCTGCAGGTGCAGGTACAGTATGTGTGCCGTGCCTATGGCAGTAGTGTTTTGCATGGCCTGCGGTTGCAGGTAGACAACATGTGCTCTGCCTATGGCTGTTATTCTTGGCACGTCCTGCTGGTGCAGGTACATCATGCGTGCCGTGCCCTTGGCAGTAAGTGTTTTGCATGGCCTGCTGTTGCAGGTGGACAGCATGTGCTCTGCCTCTGGCTGTTGTTTATGGCATGTCTGCTTTGCCTCTGGCGGTTAGTGTTTTGCATGGCATGCTGTTGCATGTGGATAATTGCATGCTCCGCCTCTGACTGCTCATTGTTTGCATACCCTGCTGGTGCACGAACTTACGTATGCCTTGTTCTGGCAGTTAGTGTTTTGCATGGCCTGCTGTTGCAGGTGGATAATTGCATGCTCTGCCGTTGGCTGCTCATTCATCTCCTGTTGTGGCGGGTATATGACGTTTGCCCTGCCTCTGGCCGTTAGGGTTTGCATATCATTGGTTGCAAGTGCGTTAGGACCGCTCTGCCTCTGGCCGGTTAGCCTTGCCTTGTTGTTGCAGGTGCGTGCTGCACACTCTGCCTCTCGTCGTTGAGGATGTTTAGCATGCATGTAGTTGTTATGTATGCTCTGCTTCTGGCAACTCGTTACATGCATAGCTTGGTTCATGTATGCATTGGTTCATGTATGCGCTGCTGGTGGCGCCGGTTGATAGCATGCTCTGCTAGTGAGTGGGGATCGGTTAGGCGATACCTGCCCAAGGCTTGCGGCTATATGCATACGGTGTCCATGCTGTTTCTGGTAGATGATGCATGTGTTGCCTATGGCATTTACTCATTAGGATAACATGGCAGCTATGCTCATGTATCCACTTCATCCATGTTCATTGTATACCTTGTACAGGGGCATACGTCATGAATGCAAAGTGACGTTGTGGTAGATATGGGTCACTTTTGCTTGCAGGTGACTCGGTATTTTAGGAAGAATGCACGGTCTGGTGATGTTGTGCATCTGGCGATTGTAGTGGGGTGCCCTGGGCACACTTTGGATCCAGTAGCATGGGGGTGTGATTCTCCACGCCAGTTGCCGCACTTGCTGCAGCGTTTGGCCACATGGAGCATGATCGGTTGGCTCTATTCGTCCAGGCTGGGACTGTGCAATGGGTGGAATTTGCTCAGTGCGAGGGCGTTGATGCTGTGGGGTATACAGGGCACAACTTGAGAGTGGGGCAGCCATGGTTTTCTTCTTGGTGGGCCTGCCCGAGTTCTTTATTGAGCTTGGCGCAGTCTGGTGTACCAGGTTAACTTGGAGTTATTGCTGCCTCAATGGTTTGTGCCGCCCCGCAGATGTTTTTACGGTTCTCCTTTTTGGCTTGGGCCTTTGGTCCGGGCATGTTGTTTGGGGTTGGTTGGGCAGTAGGGCTGTTAGCCGGTTGGTAGAAGTGCAGTAAGAGGCTAGGCAAGGTGCCTGCTTTCTCTATTACTTGCATTTGACTGGCCCCCTGCTTGCTTCTGCATGGTTGGCAGTGTGCATAGCCCAGGTGCCCCTCAAACACTTCTTGTGGTTCTTTGTGGTTGGACACAACATGGTGGCGCTGTAATGCATGTGGTGCATGGTTGAGCACAAATGCATGGTGCCTCCCTGCATGGGTCTGGTTAGGGCTCCTGGATGAGCCCATGTGAATTGAACCTCAGCCAAAACAAAGCAGATCCAGTTCCCATCTGCTCGGATCAGAGCGAGTGCAACTCCAAACTCCCAAACGAAACGAATGCGATAGGACGCTTGGCTTTGGAGAGAATTCGGGTTTGCTCCACGAATTGGACTGGACCGAATAGCCCAGGTGGGACGACATGTACCGACACCACTGGCGACCAGCTGGCGTCCCTGTACACAAATACATGGCACCGGCGGAGTTTTTCTTGAGCCTTCATCATCGATATGTTACGACGTATGGCCCTTTCTGGCTCAATGAGTCGAGTCACAGTAACCTGCGGTGTGTGCGGTGTGTTCGGCGGAGTGACCCCCTTGGAGCCATTTGAGGCAGAGTTCAGACACGTTTCAGATATTGTTGATAATCTTTAATGGCACCACTGCTGGGATGCTACAGCATAACAAAATTCTCGCTCCACTGGCAGTGGCCTGGAGAATCTTGCCAAAGTGCATGTTTGCACATGCTGCACACGTCACAGCTGGAAAGGACATAGTTTGGTTGCCCAAGCGTTAAAATTCAGTCGATGCACTAATCTGTCTGTATAGGTACGGTGGCAGTCCTTTGCTTGCCATGCTTGGCCTTATTGGAGTGTAACAGAACCTGGTCTCCAGGCACCCGTTGCACCCGCTGGCTTCAGCAAGTCTCGTGACCGACCTGAAGAGCTTTTAATAGCGTTCAGCAGTATCTGGTAAGTTACCTTGCCGTTGCTTGCAAGACTGGCACGCATAGCCATATTAGCAAAGGTGAGCAAGTACTTTGCGAACCAACTGCTGTTACTACTTGAGCAGCCAGGCGTGTGCTGTCTGCAATCAGTGCCACCGTGACATACCCTTTCCTCTACCATCAAAGAATCGGGTTAGCAGCCGAAGAGACGCCACCACTCTGCTGTAGCACCATCGTGCCAGTATTCTAGTAGAATCTCCTGATGCTTTCGCATGGCTACTTCTATGCTTGTGGTCCTTCCTGACCTGATATCTATGATAGCATGAGCCACATTGCTGCTGTACTCCATGCAGACTGAGCGCACCGAAGAAGGCGTCTGCTGGCACCACGAGAAGCAGAGGTAGGTACGGGCCCAACCAGCTGCTTTAGGCTTGTTATGAGGATGCAAGCAGGCTTCCTAATTCAGCTGACAAACCCCCATGCTGCAGATGGAGAACGGCAGCAAGGGGCAGGACACTCATGCTGCTGCAGAAGGTGGACTAGCTGGCTCCACATGTACGACTGCACAGGTGTGTATTTCCGTCTTATGGGCTGAACCTCCCATCCATCCACCCTATCTCCATTGCTATGGGGTCTTCAAGGTCGTGCTGCTTATCTTTGGGCATTCCAGGACCGCTTAATTGCAAGACGGTGCAAGGATATATGTAGCCCATATTAGCAGAGGACAAGGGCTAGCTGTAGGACCATCTCCAGGTCACTAGGTTGTTTGTTGCTGCTACCAACTGCTCTTCATATATGGCGGCGCCGTGTATGCAAGGATGTCGCGCAGCTACTTGCTTGTCCGTGCAATGTGTCTGTCTGCAGAGCACTTTCTCATCCTTTTCTGACCTCTATCCGATGCTGCAGACACATCACCACAGCAGAATCTGCCTCTTCGTCTTGGTCCTCACCTGTGCTCCCCTGATGATCAATGTAAGTGCCACTGACTGCAGCAGTACTCATGCATACAGCAACCCTCCGGCCACCTTCCTTATCGAGAGATGGTACATGTGTATCTGCCCTGCAGCAAAATGACAAGTCCAGATGTGCTGCCAAAGGCGTTATGGTATGCTTTCACCATTGGTGTGATGTGTGGCTTGATGATGAAGTATCTGCAGTACATGGACTTTCTGCTGCTCCTGTCAGAGCCCAAGGGCAGGATCAAATAGCATTCGT
Organism: Pseudopediastrum boryanum; assembly: GCA_963556185.1. NCBI lineage: Eukaryota > Viridiplantae > Chlorophyta > Chlorophyceae > Sphaeropleales > Hydrodictyaceae > Pseudopediastrum > Pseudopediastrum boryanum. Next base: position 9,620,621 of record OY744501.1, on the reverse strand, counting down.
CTGGGCATTGCTAGCTGGTCTGTATCAGCAAGGAAACCTTTAAATGCTCACGCCATCTATTCAAAGGCAACCACCCTCGACCACCATCAACTTTATCTGTTTACACTTGGTCAGCTTTCTACCATTTGTCAGGTTTGAGTTGACTGGATACTCTATGAGGAGGTCTATGTTTGCTTGCAGGCGCCGCTCTCAGCGCTGATGTCTCTAGATCTGGCTAGCTGTACATCTGAACATACCAAAATCGGATACATGCCCATCTCTGAACACCCCAAAACCCCTCTTGCAGGCTGTTCTGGCTCCAACTCCCAACAGCTCCCCACCACTACCCAAAGATTCTTACCAGTTCCTGCCACTGGCTCCATCTGCTCCCTTGAGAGAAGCGACCTGTACAAATTGCCAGGTCCTTGGGGAGCAACGGCTGTTAAGTTTCAGAGATGGCAACAACCCCGCCAAGGTCGAGAAAGTGGCAGCTACTGATCGACCCATCCACTTGCTGCTGCAAACTGAGCATGGCATGCAACAGGAGGAGGTGACTCCCCATATGGACTCACTGCAGGTAGGGCCACAGGGAGACCTTGATTGCAATGCTTAGCATTGAAAGATGCCCCAATTCCAGAGTTAATACTAACCTCGTGCCATTGATATGTGTAGCCCATCCGTTGATGACATCCACACATGTTTTCCCCTTAAATGGCTCTGTTACATGCTCCAATGATACTTGCTGGCTTGGATGGGTATCATTATTGCTTAGTGGTATGGAATCCATTGTCATGGGATCCATCCGATGGTGTGTTTGGTCGATTCCACCTAGCAGCCCTCTCAGAGGCTTGCGGTCACCTTATGTGTTTGTTTGCTTGTTTGTTACATGGTTTGTGTTCTGTGATGTGCATATGCTGATTTGCTCGTGGTTATCACAGAAGCAGCGATTGTACCATGTGATTGCATGCGGCCACAGCACACATTGTAATGTCACGCAGCAATCCAGCTTAGTGATGATGAGCAAGCTCATAATGTTGCTGTGCTCACAACTCTCCTTGCCACACCCAGCATGCTCCTAAAGCTGGGTCCCCAAGTTTACTGGTTGCTGCATGCAACTATCCCTTTGTGGCCAAAGGATTTCCTTTGTGAATGGGATGTACCACAAACTGACAGCCCGGGTTTGGAAGCCGTGACCCTTCAGTCGCAAACTCTTTATGCTCTGTTGAGGCGTGTTGCTCACATTGATTCCCATGCCAGAAAGCTTATGTGCTTCAAAAGCACAGCCCACCACTGCTTACGCATCTGGCTTCCTGCATGCGATCGGTAAACTCACAAGCAGGGCAATTCAGCAGCTAGTATGCGCAATGAAACTGCATGTCAAGAGCACATAGCTTGAGTGAGGCTTAATGAGTGACGGAACCGTTTTTGTCATGGCGCAGGGATGGTTACTGTTTACTCTGGCAAGTGCTGCACTTGCAGTCGTGTTCACAGCATGCCTTGAAATGCTATCTCAATGGGTCTACTCGGATGAACCATGTGAAGAGAACAACACTGCAGCCGCCGCCGCAGCTGCTGCTGCTGCTCCTGTTGGCAATGAGGCTGGTATTGCAGACAACAATAATCATAACCAGGAGCTTGAGGACTTGCGTCAGCAGGTGAGACAATGTTGTCGGTACAACTCGAGAGTTGGAAAAGCTATGCGTAGTATGACTCCTACCGAGTATGGCAGTGTTCGTGCCTGGCATATGTCCCCAGGAACATAATTTCCTCCACAATGTCACTGTCTGCCATCCCAGTCCTGTGGCCTAGAAGATGCTTACTAATGCCTGCTTATGCATGTTACAGGACACTAAAGGAATGTCAGAGCTAGCAGCCATCTCCGAGGTGCCTCAGCTCGACCACGATGCCTTAGCAGCGATTTTCTGTCGTCTGCCCTCCAACACTTCAGTCCTTGCAGTCAAGTCCCTCAGCAAGTGTTGGCATGATTGGGCCAGGCAGCGGCTAGCGCATGATGCATGCACCATTTCTGGCATCAAGTGGATCCCGTTGTGGGCGCTTAAGCAGCATGGTGTAGCCAACCTGACAACAAAGCAGCAGGACGGCCTGATGGCCAACTATGCATCAGTTGGCGACCTGGAGGCGCTTGACTGGCTCTACTTGCAACTTGGCAGGATCCCAGAAGATGTGGTCACGGAAGCAGCTAAACATGGGAACCTACCTGCGCTGAAGTGGGCTAAGGATCACGGCAGTGACATAATCTATCCTACCATGGTCGCCGCTGCTAGCAGCGGGAATGTGGAAGTTCTGGATTGGCTATTAGCTACAGAGCAGATTGGACACCCTGCAGCAGCACCCTCGACGGGCCCTGTTGTCAATAGAGCAGCGATCAAAGCTGGCCACATCAACGTGCTACAGTGGGCTAGGGATAAGGGGTATCCATGGGACCCTGCGGCCTGTGCCTTAGCCGTACCTCGAGGACAGCTAGGGGTGCTGAAGTGGATCCATGAAGAGGGCCTGGAGTTAGGTGGTGCTAAGATCTGCGGCTGGGCAGCCGAGGATGGCAAGGTAGATATTTTGAAGTGGCTGAAAGAGGAAGTCCCTGAGCATTGGGATGCAGAGCTATGCATGGAGCAAGCTGTTTATTTCAATCAGGTGGAGGTTTTGCAGTGGGGTGTCGGTGAGGGTCTCCCTCTGGCGGAGGATATTTGCAAAACAGCATCTTACTTGGGGTGGTTAGCGGTGCTGAAGTTTGCGAGGGAGCAGGGCTGCCCTTGGGGTGATGGCCTTTCAGAACAAGCAGCCATAGCGGGTAATTTGCAGCTGCTGCAATGGGCTGTAGAGCAGGGTTGCCCTTGGAGTGAAGATGCACTGTTCCTTGCAGCGCATGAAGGATCTGCAGAGGTAGTGAGGTGGGCTCAGGAGCAGGGTTTGCCAGGGGATGAGCTGGATTTCTGTCATGGAGCAGCCATTGGAGGTCATTTAGAGCTGCTGCAGTGGGCTAGGGGCCAGGGCTTGCCCTGGGATGAAGATACCTGCATGCTAGCGGTGGATGGTGGGCACTTGGAGGTCTTGAGGTGGGCCAGGGAGAATGGGTGCCCCTGGGATAGGGAGGCATGCATTGCAGCAGCAGCAGAGAAGGGATTAGACCTGACTGGCATACCAGGGTTCTAGTTGGGGCCTGCTTAAGCCTCATGTACGGGGGTAGCTGTGGAGATAGACGTAGCGAGTGCGCCTCTCATTACTGGGTCGACTGGTCAGCGCATGGCAAGACAATCAGGGCTGGCCTGACATGCATAGGCTAGCAAGGGATTAAGGATGGGCTGGTGGGTCATTGTGAGGCTCTTGCCGTTGGAGCCTAAGTTGTGGGTGGTGCTGCCCCCAATGGCGCCCTGCTTTGACGAGAGCCTTTAGCAAATGTGGTATTTGCTTGCATACTGTGCTCAACGTAGGACATGGGGACCTGCAGACGTCTTCTCATCAGCCTGGCTTCGCACTTTGGACTCTGTGCGGGGTGGCAGGGTAGTTGAAGTGGAGTTTTGCCGCCAGTCATTGGGCACGCTGCGTGTCCATACACTTCTGCTTAGCTGCAAGTAGTTTTCTAGGCCTGTGGATGTCTGCTTGTCTCCATCTCTCGTGGCCTTAGCTCTCAGTCTCGGTTTTTTCTTTACACTGTAGTAATGATGAATTGGTGCACTTGCAATTGAAGATATAACATTGAGACTGAGACTGCGAACGGCTGGTAGCCTACCTTATGGGCTTGTGGGGAAGGATGTCTCTTGAAGCAGGTGGGTTGCTGTGTGTCTGAGTGTTGCTTCAGGTAGCTCGCCCTGTGCGATGCACCTATTCTCAATGTCTGCTTGGTAGGCAGATTTGCTGGACAGCTTCCTGAGGTGGGCACGGTGCTGTCTTATTACAGGATACAGACAAGCCATGGCGACAAGACTTGTTCCAGTCCAGATGAAGTAGAAACACTGAGTGCTTGGGAGATCTTGTGTGGGGAATGCATCGATGTCACATGCATTCTGACAGTATGTGTGTTGCCAGGTGTGGGCAGTTATTGGTGTGGCATCGGCTGAGCTTTGCTTTTGCTGGGGCTGTTCTTGTATCCTTGCCTGAAGTCGAAATGTGAGTTCTTGCAGGTGTGTGCTGGCAGATAAACAGGGCAGGTGGAAGGGAGTGTATAAAGTGTTGTGGCTGGGGTTCTGCATGCTAGGGGCAGTGCATGGCTGAGGCTGGAGGAGAGGTGAGGAATGAGGGGCCCTATGGCAGGATTCTGGGAGACGCCATTGAGTTTCATCTATGGTTGCTGGGACTGTTCCTGCTTTGGTGGTTGTGTAGTGGTTGTCCGTAGGCACTCTGTGGTTACGGGTGCTGGGCTATGGTGTGGTGGATACTCGTCTACGCAAATTCTGGATTGTTTTATTGCTAGTAGACATGCATCGTGTTCCCCGTATTTGTGTTAGGGTTTAGGATTTAGAGGGCACGCATTTTTTGAGATCCTTGAGGTCCTGATAGCTGTGCCTCGAGCAAGGCAATTGGCGGAGCTGTCGGACACCAATGCTCACATGTGGGTCAGAGAACAACCAACATGCCCTTGATGAGATTGACATTGTGACAGGAGGAAGGGGTTTGCTATGCCATTTGGTGGTATTTGATGGATCATGGCTTTTTTAACGTGGCTGCTGCAGCGCATCTGGCTGAAGCCTGCAACAGTGATGGGTCATGGCCAAAGTAGTCATGAGTGGCTGTAGAACAGGAGATGCATCTGTAGCCGTAAGCGTGCCAGTATTGGGCGTGCAAGGGAGACAGGGGGTTTGCTTCCAGTGCCTGTCCTGGTGCTTACATGCCAGTAGTGGGGCTCAGGACCGACATTGTGCTGGCCTCATATTGCAAAATCACATGTGCCACTGACAGGTGATTCATGTTAAAGGGGAGGATCCCCTTGAGTGAATCTGTAGGTTATGTTGGCTGTTGTCATCCTCATGGTTGTCAATGTCAAGGCGGTGCAAGTCTGTAAGTTAGGGGTCTGCAAGTTGAAACCTTCTTCATTGTGTCAGAGGTGCAAGCTTCTGTACCAAATGTTTCATGATGTTATATGATTGGATTGCTGTGTACATTATAAGATGCATGCCAGGTGTCCTGGGATGGTGAGGGATGCTCAATTTTTAGTCTAAGAGTACTCACTGCCTAGCGCGTCCTGTCTGCATCTGCATGACACCTAGAATGTATTCTATTATGGGAATGTGGAGCAGCTGTTTGTATGAGCCATGCAAAATGAAGTGAGGAACCTCTTTGCAGTCCACCCACGCAGTACTTGTTATGGCAGGCATGAAGTGCAAGTTGCGTGCTTGAAAGTGGGTGGGGAGAAAAAAGCAGGGCATGTGGGAGGGAAGTGTATGATGAGTGGTGGTCAGAAGATCGCAGGACGGAGAATTGGAATATGTCTAGTTGTAGAGGAAATGGAAAGAATCAAGGGCTTTCTATGGCTGGAGGTCTGTAAGCCAGCATTGTTTTCATCTGCAAGTGTTGGAAGAAGCATACTGTGGGCGATGCCGGTGTGGTTCATCTGAACTATTGCTGCAAATCTGGCCTTACAAGCTCTCCTTTGTCCCAGGGAGGAGGGAAGGCTTTCACCACCAATGAGGCAGCAGAGGTTATGGGTGGTTTTTTTCTACCTGCTGGACTCTTTGTTTAGGCATATGTCGTCATCTGATTATCGCTGCATACAGAAGCCATCTCAAACAGTGTTCCACTTCGCTGCTTGTGTGACAGCTTTGTAGCAGTGCGGGGCCTTTGGCATGTGTGCTATGGCATCTCATCAATGCAACAAAATGTGGTCATAAGTGCTGAACCATAATGCAGCAGATGCTATGTTGATTCCTTAAGCTGCAGACTGCAAAAATATGTGGGCATGCATGCATGGCTCTGCTCTGTGGGCCAGGTTGGGACTGGGGATGGGGTGGGAGGCCGTTTGCCAAAGCACAAAGAGGGTGGGCTGGGGGTGGGGATGGGAAGGAGGGAAAAGGAGGGTGGGAGAAGGGGTGTGTGGTCAGCACCATTTCACCAGCTTCTACCAATTTGGCAGCACGGCAATGCTTGTGCATCAGCGTTTCCAAGCTGCTGCAGGCAAGCCCACCAGGGGCTGGACTGAGTGTCGTTGGCAGCGAAGCGCAGCATGGCAGAGGCTGCAGCAGAGTGCGGGGTACTCCTGCGGCGTGTAGCAGTTGGTGCTGATGCTGCAGCTGTCACGACTGGTGGGGCTAGCAGGAGACATGCTCGTGGAAGTCTCGGCTAAGAGCACTTATTGCAGGGACCCTACAGCGGCCACAACTAGCAGCAGGCTCCAGCAGTTCCAAGGGCAATGAGGCTGGCGGCATTATGGAAGACAGCAGCTGCAGCAGCGGGTGCGGGGGAGATTTGTCTCAAGTAGTAGCAGCAGCAGGAAAGTCACAACAGCAGCAGTAGTGTGTTTGCCTGGAGGAGCTGGTGGAAGGGGTTAGTGATGGTTTGTGGAAGGGTATGCAGGCAGAGTCCCCTGGCACGCAACCACCAGCATATCTTAATATGAACGGGTGTTCCAGGTGCTGCTGAAGTGTTGCAACTGTCCGTGACAGCGGGGTTTAGGGATCTAGGGTTTAGGGTATCAGGGTTTAGTGGAAAGGCAGAGCCTGCGAGCAGCAGCAGCGGCATGCGGCGGGGCTTGCACCTGGCCTTATGGGTGCAGATAACCAGGACCCTGCTGCTGTTGCAACTGCTAGTAGGGCTGCTGATAGAGGCGGGGGCCCAGCAGGTCTGCTGCTGCAGCTGTTACTGCTGCAAGATCGCTTCAAAGGTCCAGCAGCAACAACCACAGCAGTAGGACTGAGTGCCAGGGATACCTCCTATGGCTGCTGGACCAAAGGTCAGCCTCTGCCTCTAAGCACATATCTTAGCCCTTGTAACAGCTGAAGATGACCAGGCTACCTGCAGCAGCAGTATGCAGCACAGTGGGCGGAGCAGGGCTTTGCCTTGCCTCCAGAGCAACAGTGATTACGAGTGTTTTTGGGAGAGATGTGTGTGCAGTGGGGAGGAAGGGAACTCAAAAGCAAGAGGTATGCGTGCAGGATGCATGCTGTGTGGGGTTTGCTCACAGGAGGAGTGCTTGTTGTTCACCTAATTCAGCTCTTTGATCAACGTTCTGCCGTGAGCTCCGTCAGGTCGTAGTCCCGTGCATGTCATATGCCATTAAAGCACCATGTTTATCATCTGCACTTGGTGGGAGATCACATGCCATCTGCAGTGCATTGTCTGGCGGGTCTTGAGTGTCACTTGACTGCGCAAAAAGTTCTACTCATGGTCTGTGGGCTTATCACTTACAACTGTCTTGGGTTCATAGCAGCATGCTGCATGATCAATGTGCAGGGTCTTGTGGCAAACTTGGACGGGTTGCAGTCCCCCGTGGTGCCGTATTGTTGGTTTTAATGGAAGTAGGGGGTCCTCTGTGCACAAAAGCATCCATGTGTGTGCACAACATGGACTGCGGCTGTCATATGGAAGCAAGTGACCTAGTTATACCTGGGACCCTGGGTGGAGCAGCATGCCTTATTGCACTTGGTCTTACTCAGCATTCTACAGTACGTTAAGCAATTTGTCTAAAATGGCAAATGGCAAGCATGGCGTGAGCTCAGCAGGCCTATGAGCCTTCATTGGCTGCAAGGGCTGCGTTCTTGGGCTAGTTGGTAACATGGTGTTCAGCACAATTACTTGCATAGACGGCGTCTATGGTGTCTTCTGTGAGAGCACGTTGCAGCTTGTATTGGGAAGTGATCTTTGTCAAATGCATGTCAGTGGTGATTTGACACATCAAGTCCACCGGTTCAGTTCGGATCGGTGGTCAGCCAGTTCCCAACTTCCCATTTGCTCGGGTCAGAGCGAGTGCAACTTCCACACTCGGAAATCACGAACGAATGCGATAGCGCGCTTGGCTTTGGATGGGATTGGGGGCCGTGAGTTGGACTGGACAGCCACGGTGGGACGACATGTACACCACTGGCGGCCAGCTGGCGTCCCTGTACACAGATACAAGGTACAGGCCGAGTTTTTCCCGAGCATCCATCAGTATTCTACGACTTATGGCGCTTTTTTGGCTCAATGAGTCGAGTCACAGTAACTGCGGTGTGTTCGCGGAGTGACACCCTTGGAGCCCGCTTTGAGGAAGAATTCCGACGTTTCAGATCTTGTTGATAATTTTTCAATGGCACCAGTGCTGAATTGCTAGAGCATAGCAGATATCTCGCTCCACTGGCAGTGGCCTGGAGGAGCTTGCCAAAGTGCCTGTCACACATGCGGCACACGTAACAGCTGGAAAAGGGACATAGTTTGGCTGCCCAAGCGTAAAAATTCAGTCGATGCATCAATGTATGTATATAGGTACGGTGGCAGTCCTTTGCTCGCCATGCTTGGCCTTATTAGAGTGTAACAGAACCTGGTCTCCAGGCACTCGTAGCCTCAGCAAGTCTCCTAACCGACCTGAAGAGCTTTTACTTACGTTAAGCAGTATTTGGTAAGTTATATTGCCGTTGCTTGCAAATATGGCACGCATAGCCATGTTAGCAAAGGTGCTCCTTGCTGAGAGTACCTTGCCAACCAACTGCTCTTAGTCTTATAAGCATGTTGAGCAGCCAGGCGTCCGCTATCAGTGCCACAGTGACATACCCAGTTTCCACCAAAAGACCTGGTTAGCAGCCGAACAGACGCCACAACCTGCTGTAGCACCATTTTGCCAGTAATCTGCTAGTTCTCCTGACGTTCTGCTAGCAGCAAAAGAGGCAGAGGTACGTAAGGGGTCCAACCAGCTGCTTCAGGCTTGCCAAGAGATGCAGGCAGGCTTGCTTATAGATCAAGCTGATAGCTCCCCCTGTTGCAGATGAGAAGCGCCTGCAAAGGGCAGGACACTCGTGCTGCTGCAGAAAGGGGACTCGCTGGCTCAACATTTACGACTGCACAGGTGTGTTGGTTCTATCCTATGGGCTGATACTTCCATCTTTCTCAGTTGCTAAGGGGTCTTCATGAAGCTCGTGCAGCTTATGGAAAGTTTAGGTGTTCCATGACCTCTGGATTGCAATACGATGCAGGGATATAAGCAGGCGATAATAGCACAGGAACAAAGGAGCGATGTAGAACCACCTCCAGGTCAGGACCTATGTTGCTGCTACAGCTCTCATTTCATCGTTCAGTGACTGTAGAGGTATGGCTCAGCTAGCTGTGTCTCCATGCAAATAAGTCTATCTGCAGAGCATCTTCCTGTGGACATATCTGGCTTGGCTTTTCCTAGATGTGGGTATCCTGCCTGGTAACGTGCTGGGGCGGCCTCTGCTGGGCTGGCTGTCTAGTCTTTTTTACCAGTACGATAGAATGTGGTAACATGTTGTAGTTGAAATGCCAGCTGTTTGTAGCGGGTAGCAAGTTTGTCATTGCACATCGGTCTTTTCTATGCTGCTACTTATTGACAACAATGCTTAAGTTTGAATGCAGCATGCTGGGCTAGCAAAGTCCTAGGCAGCATTATGGCTTGTCCTTCAGCACAGCCAAAGCAAGGTATTCGTCTTGGCAGAACCTGCATGTAAAGTTAACTTTGGAGTTGGCGAGCTCATGTTTATTGGGAAGCCCATGTTGGGATTATAGAGTACACTTGTCCCCGGATGGATGCAATTGTTTATCTTGGTTCAGCACTCTTTGTCGCACCATGTGGTTGTTGTATGCTAGCACCACAGCTTGGCTAACCAGATGTACTCCCAGGCAAGTCCGGGGCTGAACCTGAAGCGCATTGCAATGTTTGTTTGAGTGCTTAAGATTCCCAGAGGAGTGTAGGCTGGCAATCGCCAGTTTTCTTGCTCAGCAGCAGGATGTTCGTTTTCTATACATGCATGTGCCTGCATGCATGTGCATGCATGCAGAAATTCACCGCCAAATCAACTGTACATGGTCATGGCCATGCTGCATGGGAGCTGTTCTTCTGCACCTGTCATCATCATTTCTCATCCTTGCCTGACCTCTACTCTGATGCTGCAGACCCAGGGCTGCAGCACAATCTCCCTCTTCGTCTTGCTCCTCATCTGTGGTCCCCTGGCCATCAAAGTGGGTGCTATTGACTGCAGCGTACCCGTCCATACAGCAATATCTCGGCCATCTCCCCTACCCAATATAAAATACATTTGTGTCTGCCCTGTACAGATATCCATGTCAAGCATAACCATTGCGGCTTCAAGCAAGCACAACATGCAAGTCATATATGTGCCTCGTTTTAAGTGCGTCGCTTTCAGCTTCATCAAGCAATCAGTATGCAGCATCGGCTCTCTCTGCTTCTGTCAAAGCTGAGGGCAGGGTCGAGTGGCATTTGCCTGGGCATTGCTAGCTGGTTGGCATTACAGGAAAAGCAGATAAATTTCATATGCAACCACGGTCAACACTGTCTGTGCACATTTGGTCAGCTTTCTACCGTTTGTCATGTCTGAGCTGAGTGGATACTTTATGAAGAGGACTATGTTTGCTTGCAAGGCGCTGCTCTGAGCGCTGATCTTTCAAGATCATGCTAGCTGTACATCTGAACACACCTAAGATTGTTTAATACCCCTCTTGCAGGCTGCTTTGGCTCCAACTTCCAACAGCCCCCCACCACAACCCAGAGCATCCTACCAGTTTCTGCCACCGGCTCCATCTACTCCCTTCAGAGGAGCAACCTGTAGAAGTTGCCACGTCTTTGCGGAGGAAGGGCTGTCAGGTTTCAGAGACGCCAGTAACCTTAAGTGTGAGGAAGTCGCAGATACTGGTGGGCTTATCCATGCGCTGCTCCAAATTGAGCATGGTTTGCAACAGGAGGAGGGGACTTACCATATGGACCTCCTGCAGGTAGGGCCACAGGGAGACCTTGACTGCAATGCTTAGCATTGACAGATGCCTCATTTACCAACTCAACATGGACTTGCCATTGATGTGTGCAGCCCGGCTGATGGCGACCTTTACACATGTTCTGCTCTCTTGCATGGTTATTATCCTATGATGTGCATATGCTAAATTGCTGGTGGTTATCACAGAAGTAGTGATTGTACCATGGGCTTGCATGGGGCCACAGCATACTTTGTAACAGTTGCGTCATGCAGCAATACATAGTGCGGACTATGAGCAAGCTCATTATTCTGCTGTGCTCACAATTCTCCTTGCCACATCCAGCATGCTCCTAGGCTGCATCCCAAAGTTCAATCTGTGCTGCTTGCAAATCCCTTTTTGCGGCCAAAGCACTTCTCTTGTAAATAAGATGACCACAAACTGACAGCCCCGGTTTGAAAAGCGTGACCCATAAACTGCTAGCGTTTAATGCTCTCTTGAGGCCGTGCCATTCACACTGATTCTCTAGCTGCAAAGCGTATGTGCTTGAAACTGATGCACAGCCCACCACCACTTGCCCATCTGGCCTGCTGCATGCAGTCTGTACCCGCCAATCAGGGCACTTCAGTAGCTATGCGCAATGAAACTGCATGGCAAGAGCACACAGTCTTGATTGATGCCTAATGGGTGACAGGACTGATCTGTATTGGCGCAGGTATGGCAGTGCTTTATGCTGGCAAGTGCAGCAAGTGCGGCACTTGCCGTCATGTCTACAGCATGCATTGCAATGTCACTTCGATGGGGCGACCTGGATGAACCTTATGAGGAAGACGTCGCTGCCGCTGCTGCTGCAGCTTCTGACGCCAATGCTGCTGCTGCCGCCACAGCTGCTGCCGCCGCCACAGCTGCTGTTGCCGCCAATGCTGCTGCTGCCGCCACAACTGCTGCTGCCTCCAATGCTGCTGCTGCTGCCGCCAATGCTGCTGCTGCCGCCAGTGCTGCTGCTGCCGCCAATGCTGCCGCCACAGCTGCTGCTGCTGCTGCTGGTGGCAATGCTGATGCTGGTGCTGCTGATGCCAATGCTCCTGCTGATGGCAATGCTGCCGCCGCAGCTGCTGCTGATGGCAATGCTGCTGCTGATGGCAATGCTGCTGCTGATGGCTATGCTGATGCTGGTGCTGCTGATGCTGGTGCTGCTGCTCCTGTTGGCAATGAGGCTGCTATTGCAGACAATGATAATCATAACCAGGACCAGCAGCTTCAAGAGTTGCGTGGGCAGGTGAGACGATAAAGTGTGGGGTTAGACCAAGTACTACTAACTCATGGCAGAAAAGGCGATTTCACCAGGAGACTAGAGCGGTTTAGGCAGCAAAGGATGCCTGCTTGGCAGACTAGCGGGGTTTCTGCATGGTGGGGCATGGCATGGTGTGGGAGGACATGACTGTCTCCAAACTAGTTGCGGGCTCCTGTTCAGCACACCCCATGCTAGACTAGCGAGGTTTAGCCACTGCTGGCCCTTAGGCTGCCAGACTAGCAAGATTTAGTGCTAAGAAGGCCCAATTAGGGTTGTTACAACAAGCTTTGGCAAGTTAAAGGTGTGGCCTTGCTTTATGGTTACAGAAATTAGAGAACCCTTGGCGGCGTTGCTCTGTGTCTGTCACCACTCACCAGCCTGCCGACAGCCACTTGCTGACAGGAATGCAAATCGAACCCCATTATGCGTCGTATTTGCTGACCTTCCCTGCACTTTGCCTGCTGTGCAGCTGCAGGCGGCAACAGCAGCAACAAATCAGGCCAACCACGAGAAAGACTTTTACTGGCACAAGTTGCGGTGCGTCGAGCTGCTCTGCGCCAATCCAAGCCTTCATGATGTTGCGGTGAGTATTGATGCAATGGCTGCGGCACTGTGGACCAATGTTCCTTTGAAATGGTTGAAGTCAGTATTTTGGTCTTCCACTTGGATAAAGCAAGTAACGTTTATAGTGGGAGGCTGAACCCTTACTCACAGAAGCATGTATTGGCTAACGCCATGGGGCGCTGAAAAAACACCAATTCATTTTTCATGCCGGGTGGCTACCGTTAGTGCCAAAGGTGCCGGCATTGTCCATCAGAGTCTGAGCAAGTGCACTTATTACTTCAAACAGCCAGTACTCCAGGGGACCATGAATCCTGTCCATCTTATCATTGTTTGATGATATGCCATAGGGCCCGCATCTCAAGGTGTTACAAAAGAAGAGGGGCAGAACAGAAAAGGGATTGTTACCGGTATCGGCATGCAACCAGACATGTTAACGAGATATGCCTAGACATGAGGTCCATCAGCCAAGACAAAAGCACCCAAAACCTGCATTGTCCCAATGGAGATAACAGCCTCCCGCCTACTTGAATAAAAGGAGGGCTTGTAAGCCCATGCACAGTCAATGTTTGCTAATGAACCCCCATAGCACTATGATTGGTTTATTGGACCCCCCACACATCACAAGGGTGAGCAGAAGCAATCCGGACCTTCCAAGCAGCTAAAACAAATTTTGGTAAACGCTTAATGCATGTTTGGAAGTGCCACACAGTAAGCCAGACTCCTCATCGATGGTTACACCCCCTAACTCCACATGAAGCATACTATGCGGCTTCTCTAATCAGATTTGCTTCTGACATTTGGCATTTGGCAGCAAGATCAGCGTCAAGAGTCAGTTTCTCCCATAGCTTTGGCCTTAGTGCCAGGTAAACAGGACCGTCAAACAAGAAGTATTCAAAAGATTTAGCTTTCCCTGCAATTGCAGGGCCGAGATCCCAAGATTTGCAGCACTCTCTACATGCACTTTGCCTGCTAGGGGTCTGCCTACCAAAGATTTTCGTCATTGTGCTGAGAGGATACCTGGCCGCAGCTGCCGGATTAGTTCCATGCCTTTTCTAAGAGGGCCTGTGGTGTACAGATATACATACTGCATGTGGTGTGCTGGCTGCTGCACAGCCCGAAAGCTGTGCAGTGATCTATCCCATATATGCATGGACAACTCCTTTAATCTTACGCGGGAGGGCACTACCTCACGCCCCTCCTTGCGTAGATTGAGGTCTGCCTACACCTATGCTGCAAGAAGCAGGGCACTACTTCTGCTGATATATGCGCGATTGCTGTTGGTGTGCTGTCACAGGAGCTGAGCTTTGTGCAGAGTATCTTGTATGTAGTAAATGATCTTGAAGCGACTGAGGAGCTGCATCTTGCAAATGCAACCCTGAGTGGAGAGCCGCGGAGAGATGGATACAAGCGATCACGCCGGTGACTGTGTCAGGGGAACCCTCACTCACTGCCAGCAAAACTGCAAAAGTAAGGGAAATGGTTAGAGTTTGATTTGAGGTGTTGGTTGCCTGAGGAAAGATGACCAGATCCTGCCCAGAAGAGCATTCCTTGGGAGCCAGTGAAGGCTCAAAGAGCCATAGGCCCTGCTGCTGAGTGGGCTATCGTATTGGGCGTGCTGTTCAGTTTTGTAATTGCCTTGTTAAGCTAGATGTTGCCTCAGTGTATTGGGGTGTGCTACGACAGAACATTGAGGATGCTCTCTCCACTAGATCTCGGGCACATTATTTTAGTGGGGGCTCTCTTTCAGGGGCTGCGGTTCCTTCTGCCCCGGGAAGGTGGACTTTCCCGCACCTTGCGGGATTGCCTGCCTTTGGACGTTGATGCCATTGAAAAGGCATTGTCCACTCGGTACACTGAGCACATCCAGCATCTGTCCCAGGTTAAAAATGGTACTGGTTCCCGTATTGGTCTGTATTTCGGGTTTGTGGGTACACATGCTTTGGGCATGGTCCCTTCTTTTTACTCATGTAGACGGCTCTTTCATGGTGTGTTGGTACGTCATTTTCGTCTTGGCTGCCATCATTTGTGCATGCACACCGGACGTTGGCAGCAGCCCGTCCTGTTACGTCCTCAAGGTACTTGTCTACGCTGTAGTTCCACAGCCATGGATGATGAGGCTCACTGCCTTTTCTTGTGTGAACACCCCACAATTGTTGAGGCGCGAAATGAATTCTTGTCAGCTGTTGTACCACCTGTGACCTCGCTGTCTTGCCTAAGGTATGCTGATTTTTGGGCACTGTTCTCCAATGGAAGGGTTCCTCTCAGCCTTGGTCAAGTATGTTGCCGTCTGCGTTCAGGTCTGTAGGTGTTGCCACCAGTCGGGTGGTACTGATAGTGGTGGACTCTGCGTTGTTCTCTTGCTCTCCCTCTCTCTTTGATAGTGCCGGTGGACTTGCCAGGCGTCCGGAAGGTCCTTGCTGAGTCCGGAAGGTCGTATTTAGATATGCCATATCCCCTTGAATCGGAGTCGGATTTTTCTGGTAATTTATCTGATGAGGAATTGGTTGAAGTTCCCTAGACGGATCCATAGTATGGTCTTTCCGTCTATGTTCGTGGTTTGGGATACATTGTTTTTGGCTGGCCCCAAAGGGGCCACTATAGTGGTAATGTACGATAGCAGCGGAAGAGTGCCAGACGTTGGTTACTCACTACGGCCCGCGAACCGATCAGTCGAGCAATCAGGTTTGATCAGCGGGGGCTTTGGCGAGCTCCAGCGCCTCTGCCTTGCCCTTGTATGGCGATATCTGCTACCTATAGCATTGCCAGGTTTGTTGTTGTTGCCTCAGAGAAGTTTGCAGGACACGGAACGGTCCCGTGTGGCCTAGGTTGCGCAGCCGATGCCTGTCGGACCCGGTCAGACCCTTGGCCGGTCTTAACGAGCAGCACAGCCATGCACCTTACCATGCAAGGGTACGATAATGCTGCCTGCTTGCTCTCTAGTGCACATGTCTTCTGCTGGCCGCTTGAAGCTCTTACAAGCAAACTGCGATGTCCCTTCCGTACCGGGGCAGAAAGGTTTGGAGCTTGCTGAAATCTCTGGACATGGGAAGCATGAAGGGTACCGAAGCAGTGGTCGAAGATTCCAGTATAGGGTTTGGCAGAGGTCCATGCTCACTGTACCGTGCCGGGCCTGGGCATGTTCGATGCTGCGTGAACCAAGCAGACCACGCGCTCGTTTCCCGGAAGCAGAGAAAGGCTAATTTACTTACAAGCATTGATAATGCTGCATGAGAGAGGTCTGCATGACGGGAAGCGTTGCTTTCCTGCGTGTTCCACGTTCTCACGCAGTAAGCTTCGTGCTTCACATCGGCAAGCCCGGACCTGGCTAGCCACCCGGTTCGGCCTGGCCTCATGGATCATTTCGGCACTATGCTATGTAATAAATGTAGCACATTCCTGGCAAACATGTGAAGCTCTATCAGGCGCCCGTTCCTGCAAGTGTGCTAAGAACATGTCTGCAATAATGAGTCGGTTCCTTCAGCAAATTTCTCCTGCCACTGCTCCTTTTTCACAAGCTAGCCTTCCAATGCTATACAGATACTCTGAATTGAACGTCGCGCCATCTGCAGGCATCACCCACCTCTATTCCAGCAGCGAGTATACAGCAGTGCAAGAGCAGCAGTTGCCAACTGCCGGGGGCGGCGGGTGTCCATCTACTGACTGCTGCAGCAGCTAGATTTCAAATAATGCATGCCCCTTGTTGCCAGGGAAGCACCCATAATGGGGCCAGCCTTCATGGGGCGAAGCCCTTTATTGGTTCCATCCGATAGATGGTGTGTTTGATGGGGGCGCCCCCGGTGTGGGGCCAACTTGTAATCTGATTATATTGATGAGTCTGGCATGGTGTATGATGCCCATGGAGCCTAGTTTGGCTCCGTTACGGGCGCCCCCTTTGTGGGGCCACTTTGTAATCTGTAATCTTTAATCTGTGTTTGGTCGTTTCGACCTAGCAGCCCTTTGCGGTTGCCCGCACACCTTAAATGTTTGTTATGTTATGTTATCACGCGGACCCGGAGGGATAGTCATGCATGGAATGCCCCCCACAATTGCTTTGATTTTCTATGTTAGAAGAAAGTGACATTACAATCGCAGGAAACGAACTTTGTATCGGTTAGGACAGAAGTAATTGGCAAGTCCTCCCGCCCCCCCCCCCCCTCCCATCGCGTGGACGAAGTCTGGCCACGGCACCTCCTGAGAACATGGCTGCACAATACAACAGATATACGGCACTCACAGAGGTGAGACTGCGGAAGTTCTACCATACTTCAACTGCCATCATTCAACACGCTCTTTCTCACACGTGCAACTGGCTTTCGAAGCGTACGAGTCTGCGCCGCCTACTCATCAGGCTTCAGGCATCTACAAGAAATGGCATGTATCTTAACAACATGCTACGCCCCTATGGTATCCTGATCCCTATGGTATCTTCTCTGCGTAGTTCTCTCTCTCTCTCCTGATCCCACTACCTGTACAACACGGGCGCCGCTACTACCTACTAACTCTGCAGGTTACGTTGCTGACAAGTGCAAAACACACGACCAAAGCACGGTATCCAACAAACAAGTCTCCCAAGCTTCCTAGCAGCATGCAGATTACAATTCCCACCTGAGATCATGTCCAACATCTCCAAGAATAATCTAACAACGTGCAGGTGACAACTGCTTTCTCTTACCATTTGTGCACCCGCACTGATGAGTGGGACCCGTCTATCTCCGCATCCTCCACAACAGAAAAAGGTATATCATCTGCACCTCCTATACTTCTCAGCCGAAGATACAACCGCCTGACCTCCCACTATTCATTATGACAGTTTTTGCTACACTTAGGTATAACACTACGGGCACCAATGACATATTTTGCAGCATCAGCCGGAATGGGAAGGGCCCCTTAGCAGACCAGCTGCCCCAACAATCAAATGCTGCACCTCTCTCCTCAACCGCTGTAGCTGCTCCACCACTTTCTGCAGTGCCGCCTTCCCCTCCACTACCGCCGTCCACCCTTCCTCCCACGCGGCAGTCAGCTGAAGGATCCCACTAAATGGCCCCGACTCCTGCATTGGCATCATTACGCCTGCAAAACACACTTCTGCGCTTTCGTCTGGCCCGCGCCTCTTTGCTAAAGCCCGCACTACAGCAGCCCAAACCCCCATAGAATTCTTCCACTCCGCACTGTCCCTGTCCCCTACCGCACGCTCCACTGCTAAGTTGGCTGCCCTAACCAAATAATAGCGTTCATGCGTACCGCTGGGCTGGGGAGCGGGAGAATCGGGATGTTGCCCAAGCAGCAGCTGCACAACCTCCAGGTGTCCCTTCCTTGCAGCAAGCGTCAGTGCAAGGCCGAAAGCAAGATCAGCCCCAGCTGCAATCAACTGACGAGCAACACCGGCCCATCCAAGCCCAGCTACGCATTCAAGAACAGTAATACCAGAAGGCCGTGTGGTGTTTGGATCTGCACCCGCTCCCAAAAGCACCTTCACTACTTCCTTCTCGTTATGGTCTGCAGCTAAAAACAGTGCAGTATGCCCCTTGTGCGTCTTGGTCTCCAACTTGGCCCCAGCAGAGACCAGCAACCGTACTACTTCAACATGGCCGTCATCTGCTGCCAATATAAGCGGAGTACGACCGAACGCATCGGGCAGCTCCAGATCCGCCCCCTTAGCAATGAGCTGCTGCACCACAGCAGCATGCCCATCCCAAGCAGCGAGCTGCAGTGCTGTGTTCTGTGTCATATCTAGTATGTCCAACTTAGCCCCCGCAGCCAGCAGCAGCTTTGCAACCTCATCATACCCAAAGCAAGCTGCTAAATGGAGTGGCGTGCAACCATCCGTCCTCATTGCGTTCACATTTGCCTTGGCGTCAATAAGCACTTGCACTACATTGGCATGTCCATGCGTAGCAGCCAAGTGCAAAGCAGTCCTGGCCCCAATCTCAGGAGAGAGGGCAAAGGCTGCTGGTAAGTTGCTGCTAATACTGGTATTACCGCTCGATTCGGAGCTGGAAGTACTACCGACGTGGTCTCCACCACCAGCAGTACTGCTGCTGCTGCTAGCTTGCCCGCTATTGCTGCTGCTGCTACTTGCACCTTCAGAGCAGGAGGAACTACTGCCTGCAGCAGCAGCTTGGGTAGGAGAGGAGGAGCTGGGAGAACGGGGGTAGTGATTGGTGAGTTCTGTGCTAGCACCAGCCTTCAGCAGGAGCTCAGCAACTTCATGTTGTCCTGTGACAGCAGCACAATGCAGCGCGGTAATGCCAGACACATTGGCTGCATTGACTCCTACTGCCTGACGTTGCAGCAACAGCTGGACAGCTGCTGCATGCCCCGACATGGCAGCTGCATGCAGGGCTCTCCAGCCGCCTGGGGTGCTGGCTACATTAGCTGCTGCTGTAGCCAAAGTCCAGCCTATTTTTGATACAGCTACTGCGGATCCTGTTGTTGTAGCTGCGGTTGGAGGAGCTGCAGCAGCTGCAGGTGCTTTACTGGGGGCGTATGTTTCATTCGCGGCTGCTGTGACCACACCTCTGGTGGTACCTGCTGTAGCTGTAGCTGCTGTGTTGGCAGGGGCTGAAGCTGGAGCAGTTGCTGTGTCTCCCCCTAGTGTTATTGCTGTGGCTGAAGCGGGTGTGGTTGCTGGGGCTGTAGCTGGAGCAGCTGTGACTGCTGAGGCGGCTGTTCTTGCTGCAGCTGCTGCAGCTATTGCTGAGGGCGTGAGGAAGTTATCCAGAAGCTGGCTCAGCAGCTGCAAGTCGCCTCACCTCTGGATGCAGCTGACAAAAGTTGGGTAACAGCAGCTGGTGCTGGTGCTGCTGTCCCGAGTTGTTGCTCTGTCATTTTGGGGCTGCAGGCAGGGGGGTTGCTTGTCCTGCACAAGATATAGAGATGCACCCGCAGTACTCAGATGAGGCCCCTACGGCTCAATGCACAGATTCGAAGCATGCAAGAGACATTCTGCATGAGCTATTATGTTTGTAGATTAGTCTCCTGAAGTCCTGCAGCTTAGCAGCCCCGTCAGCTGTCTCTAAGTGCCATGACATGCCCTTGGCATGGATGTCCTTAGAGACGCGTCTTTCCAGGCGGATGTCAAAGCCTTACAGACTGTCGAATGCGGCTCTATGCACACTTCTAGCTTAACAACGGTCCGCCATGTGGTCGCTGTGGAACACTATGCGTGTTCTTCCGATCATCAGAATGGCACTGACTCTTGCAAGCTTGCAAGCTACTCGCTGCTGCTGTCAGTTTCAGGCAGGTTCTTCACCTGGGTTTCGACATGACATATATCAGCATTTAGCACAAATACAGACTTCCCTGACACCCTTTACCATGCAACTCACGCGCTATCAGCCATATTCATCTCTTCCAAAGGCACGTATGGCAATTCAAATTCTCTTGTACCGGTGCTTATAGCATCTCCCTTCTCTGTAGCGCTGGCCTTGAGGCTGCCTGTGATCACGGAGCCATGCGAGCACTCAAGCCTACTCAAGCGCATCCTTGTGTGCCGACGCACATTGCTGTCAACCTGGTTATCAACACGCAGTTGTCGCTAGAAAGTTCAACATAATTTGGACCGCCAAAGTTGTGTGCAGACCATACGCTGTGGGTCCGACAGACATGTGACACCAAGTGTACCTAGCCGAGCAGCGCCTCCAGGCACTTTCAATCATAGACTAGTAATCGTAAGGCGTGCTTCGAAAACGGAAAAGGGCAAGCGACCTTGCAATCGGCAAAGGACCCCACTCCAGGCAGGTCGACCGTCGACGGTGACAAAGGCACTCCGTACAGTCTCACTCCAAGTCCATCACTTCATGTGGGACACATCTCCTGCCCTAAGCACGGCATCTCCTGGAGATATATCCAAGGCATAGCAGTCATTTAAGTCCTTGTAAGGTACTTGCTGAAAAGCGCCACAATAAATACACGCCAGCAGGGAAACCGCCCGTGTAGTCAATCAGCCAGAAGTGCTTTCCAAAGGCTTGTGAACGCCAATGGGTGCTTGCATAAGCATCGTATCACAATGTGGCATTAATCCAATAGCAGACATCGCGAAAGCCCATGCTTTAAATGGTGCACTCGTGGGACCTTGTGTTCAGCAAGCAGTGGTTGCCTTCGGCTTGACATGGGCTGCGTGGGAGACCATGAGACGGTTGCAGTCCGTGCGCAGTTGGAACGACACACTCCTTCAGCTCTGCATCGCTTACAGCTGCCATTCACTGCATCTTATAGAGGCCTTCCTGACTCAGCTTGCCAAAGTGGCCACTCTGCTTTGGTTCTACTTCCAGGCCACCTTGTCCAAGCCCTTCGCCTGGTTAACCTCATATGCCCCCTCCCAGTTACATCTAAAGCTTCATACACCCACCGCTCCCTGTACATTGGGGCCAATTGCAATTGCACGATGCATGAGGCTCAAAACGCCCTCAGTGTCCTCGCACATTGTACCAAAATTTTGACATTTTAACACCCAAAGGCCAGCCGGTGGTAAACAGTGACTGCTGAGACTTGCTGTTGGTAGCCTTCGTAGATTACTCAGCATGCATATCTGAGTCTGGGAATTTTGACATTTTAACGCATCTGAACCCTCAGTTACATCTAAAGCCATGGGCTCCTATGATACGCTGACTGAAGACCTGCAGCAGAAGGTGCTAACAAGGCTGTCAATCCTGGACCTGGTGCGCCTGTCTGCATGCAGTAAGGAACTTCAGCAGTTTTGCCTCCAGAACCTGAAGGTCAACTTCTCTACCAGACTACTGGTCGTTACCAAGCTAGCTGCACAGACAGCTGCAGCAGACTCTCAGGGCCACGCTCAGCACATGCATGAGCTGGAGTACCTTCTTGACACGGTCAATGATACAGCATCAGTTGTCAACTCCAACGTTGAGGCCTTCCTGAACATCTCCCCCATGCCAGAAGACACGGCAGTCCTTCTCATCACCAAAGGGCGCCTCAGCATCCCTTTCAGCAACTTCATTCAAGCAGCGTGGAACTGCATACCCGGAGTGGTGGTCTGGGCCAGAGCCTATCGTTCAAGTGGCACTCAGAGCAACTTTGGCCTGCTGGTTGAAGACGTCTGCTGCTCGGACCTGACAGATCCGCACGTATGCTATGCAATAGGTAGAAAGGTGTGTACCAAGACTGCATGGAATTGCACAGCATTGCAACATTGAACAAGAAGCTCTTGACAAGCCGCTTGCCTCGTCCCATAGTCGCTCTGCAGTCTCTGCTGCAAAGAAAAGGTGGAAAGATGAAGTCTGAAACCCATTGGCAGAGTGACGTCTATTTTATGAGAGCATTGATGCATAACTTAAAGTGCACATTTTGCATTGCTCGTCTTTTGAGAGTTTCGTTGCTAATCAGTGAAGCCTAATAGTAATGTGGTTCGCTATACAGGTAGATGATCAGCAGCTTCTGGTCGACCTCATCATCCTGGCCTGCAACAACCGTACGGACCCTGATTGCCGGTATCGGGGCTTGGGCCTCCTCCTTTGTATCCTATCAGTCATGGAGCCAGCTGCTCAGATACCAGCATCCCAGGCATTGAAGCTTGTGTGCTGGGCCTGGGAAAAGCTGAAGTGCAAGGTCTTAGTCAGACTCCTACTGCGGGTTCCAGCACTCGAGGCTCTAATGAAGGCGCAGTTCATGGAGCTCTTGCAATGGGCTGCCTCTATTGATGCCTATATGTACACACGGGTGTATGAACTGCAACTTCCAGCAAGTGAGCAGTTGAGCGTGCTAGATTGGGTGAAGAGTCTCAGCAGCCTCAGCCCCGGTCGGCAAACCCGCAGGACCCAGAAGGACATTGTATCTGAGCATCTCTCCCTGAAGGCAACCACTGGGCCCCAGCTTATGCCCGCACTCATATGGGTTGCTAATGAGGGGTGTGCAGATATCATGGAGGACCTATGCAAGCTCCCAGCAGCCCAGGAGCTACTTCCATCGCAGCTCCTGGAGCTGCTGGGCCGGGCAATGCAGCGGAGCACAGCAGGTGTGGAGATGATCAGCTGCTTATGTCAGCTTCCAGGTGCCTCGCAGCTACCGGTATATCAGATAATGCCACTCATTTTGCAAGCCGTTCGGGATCAGCAGCCCATCGTGTTCTGGGCCCTCTCCCAGCAGGCTGTTTATGCGGGACTACTGCATAATTGCAGAGCTGCCCGCATGTGGCTGTATGCTGCTTAGTTCCCTGTTGTCCAGCTGCTGAGACTTCATTAAGTGTGCTGTCTCTCCTTGAGGGCTGTCCATCAGACCCAGGATCAGGTTGCTAAAGATCAGTGTCCTGTTCACTTTGCAAGCTGCTGCCAGTGGCAAATCGCTTGTATGAGACGCACCTGTGCAGGTGCAGTGTATGTATGTTCAGGGCCACAGGCTGATCTACTTAGGCAGATTCTGATGTAACGGCTGTACAAGCGAGGATTAAGGAGGAGTCAGATATGCGTCTGTTGTGTTGACTAGTACAGTGCGAACTTGACCTTGGTGTGAAACTTGTGATGGCTTCGCCATAACAGGCTGCCTGACTTGTTGGTGAAGTGTAGCGACTGATCAGGGTAATGGACACACTCATGACTCTTTGTGTGACTCTGGTCATTGGGGGCTACGGGCTGTTGGTGTTGGAGCCTGTCTTGATGAATGGTCCTTTGTTTATGTTTAAGCCATGCACATGCTGCCAGATAGGCTACTAGCCCTGAGTGAGCAAGGCATGAAACTGCTGGGGTTTTCTGCTGTTGACTCGGTCAACCGGTCAGCACTTGGCAAGTCAAAATCGGCTGGCCTGACCTACATTGGCTAGCAAAAGATCTAGAGTGGGCTGGTGGCAGCCATTAGAGTGGGCTGGTGGCAGCCATTTTGGATACGTGTAGGTACTGACATTGCAGTGGGTGTTTACCAGACGTAATAAAACCCCAATGTTCCCTTTAGGGTTTTATGGCCTCTGGTACTTACAGTGCCCTCGTCGAGTAGTAATTAGTTGGATGTTTTAGATCCCAGTTTGACATTAGTGGGTTTTGTCGTTTCGACCTAGTTGCCTTGTGTGCAGCCGCCCCTGATGTGTTAATTTCTTGTGTGTTGTTTATTTGCCATAAGTGTTGGTGACCTAGATTTTAATCGACCAGAAAGACCATCGGATGAGGGAAGCACAGTGTCTTTGGATTTATCCAATGGTTTGTTTGGCCGTCTCTTACTGCTGCTGCAAGGTGCTATGGGAAGATCTGGCGGTTTATGTCCAGTCCCTGTTTGTCTGCTGTGGTAACTGAGAGGTGCTGATGGGAACTTAGGAACCTCTGCCCGCGTCATAGTCTGGATGATCGGAGTCTCAGCTCCGGAGCTGAGGCTCGATCGGGCTGGACTGAGCTTGGTCTGTGGTGCCCAGTCCGATGCGAGGGCAGGCACTGACTATAGACAGACAGAACTTTTCCTATGCACCAGGCCGCCTCACGAGTCGTGCATTAGATGCATGACGGCCAATGCCAATTAATTGCCATGCTAGTCTAGGTCATGTCGTCACTCAGCTCGCCGGTAGTGCGCACCCGAGTGCGATCAGCCGTGAGCAGGACATGAGGATGCAAAATTTTGCGATTGAGAACGTATCAGGGCACTACTATGTGTATATCAGTTGCGCTGTTCCTCGAAGCCCCTCGTGGTGGCAGCTCTGGTTCTCCATCGTCCGCTTCCTTGAGGAGGATCGTTGAAACTATTGATACGGCCTTTGTGGATTTATACCAGCAGCTATCGCAGCTTCCAAATGATCATACCAGTTTTGACTGCACATGATACTGCGGGGTGCCACCACCAGTTCACTTAGGGAACTGCAAAACGCCAGCATCAGCATAAACCAGACCGGACTCTTATTGCGGCTCAATTGACCAACAGAGCATGAAATACGTTCAGCGATACTTAGGTGGCTGAGCAAAGTGGAGGCTTGCAAGCAGGAGCACAATGGCTGGGCCGCAACCACCACCACTGCGCACCGCCCAAGGGAATGCTCTCAATGCCATCAACACCTTTCTGTCCACGCCCAACCAGCGCAATGGTCTTGTTAAGATGTTCTGTGGTACTGGCAAGAGCTTGGTTATGTATCACGTGGCCAATCGGAGCGCTACTAGCCTCAGCACCACCAGCAGCACCGGAACTAGAAGCAGTATATCTGTGATCGTTGCTCCCACCATTGCTCTCATTACGCAATTCGCACTGGACTACGTGCTGAAGTACAACATGCCACAGCAAGCAGCGGTGCTCTGTGTATGTTCTGAGAATGAGATTCCCAGGGGGCATGCCCGCTACAGCAATGTGGAGTACAGCACCAACAAAGCCCAAATCAGCACTTTCCTAGCACGCAATGGCAGCAGCAGAGCCTGCACTAATCCGGTAGCAGCAGCAGATAGCAATGGTTCTGCTCCTGCTACAGGCAGGGGCAGTTGCAATGGTGGAGGTGGTGGCAGCGGCAGTGGCGTTCAGAGGCGAGCAAAGGTTGTTCTTGTGACCTACCAGAGCCTGCCCAACTTCATTGCTGTTGTGGGTCAGTCAGGTGTTCAAGTGGATCTGTGCATGTTTGATGAGGCTCATCACATCACTGGTCCAGAGGTGGGTGACACCGCAGACAATACTTTGAAGGATAGCGCACTGGAAATCAGTCTACCACTTGCAGAACTAACCTTATGCTATCCATGTGGGTAGTGCACCACACTTTTGTGAGAACAAGCTTGTCCAAGCAGCTTTGCGTTCTCTAAATACCCTGGCAGCACCAAACCACGGATGGAATTGATGCAAGGGAGCGAAGGGTCTGCGGCTTGAGCCCGGCACCTGCTGCCTTCTCAACTAAGTCGTCCTTGCATGTTTAGCTGTATTTCAATGCGCTCCTACATAGACGGAAAATATACACATCCAAGTAACCTGAACATATTCCTGCCTGTCCCTGCCAGATCTCCAAGCTCGTCATCCACGACCCAGAGTTCCAGCATCATGTGAGGAGGTGCCTGTACTTCACTGCCACACCACGTAACATGAATGGAGTGCATATGACTCCCCACCAGTCATCTGATGAAGCTGCTGCGGGGGAGGGACACTGCGGACCAATGCTGTATAGCTACTCTCTGTACCAGGTAAATGGGGGCAGGCACAGTAAGGGGTCTGGCTGTGTCCAGGTGCAGCAGCAGCAGCAGTGTTTGACTGAGAGAGCAACATTTGCATGTCTGCATGAACAACAGAGACGTCTAGAGTTAATAAGCTTTCTTTGGACTCTGCAGTAACTCCTTGAAGGCGGTACGGGCTTGTTCCTTAACAGACATGCACTTAATGCCTTGACACGTCTCTCTGTCAATCTCACTTGGAAATAACCCAAGGCAACATAGTTTGAGCCTGAGTCTGAGTGTATCACAACCAGAGGCACCCAGGTTGAGACTGGCAGTTGATGTGCAGATTGTGTGCAGAAAGGGGAAATTTGCGTACACACTGCTAGTGGTTCTGCCTGGGTATGGATTAGTGGCGGTAATCGCCAGCACCAGATTCTGATGTCAACTGGTGTCAAGGGCAAGCTAATCTGCCTTTGTGCTTGCTGTTGTTGCAGGCTGTGAAGGATGGTGTGTGCCGTGACTTCAAAGTGCTGGTCATGTTCTACACTGGGGGACCTCTGGTCACTTATGGTCAGGAGGCAGCAGAACAGGGGCATGCAACAGGTGCTGATGGGGTTGAGCCTACAGGAGTTGCAGCTGCTGACAGGAATGTTGTAGCACAATGCTTGCCTGGAACGGCCGGTGAGGCAGGAGGAGCGTGTGTCATAGAACAGCAACCCCAGCAGCAGCAGCAGCAGCTGCAAACACCTGCTAGAGCTCATGCAGCTGCTGCTGCTACTGGTGGTGGTGGCCGTAAGGGTGGCGCTGCTCCTAATAGCAGTGGGGTGGGTGGCAGTGTCAGAGCAGCAGCAGCAGCAGCACCACCAGCCACTCAAGATGCCTGTGCTGGTGGTTCTGGTGGTGATCCTGTCGGTAAACCCAGCCCACTCCTAAAGCAACTCCGACAGATTCATTGGAGCTTGGGGAATGCACGAATATGCAGCCACAGCAGCAGCAGCAGCAGCAGTAGTAGTGGCTCTGCGGGAGATAGCGAGGATGAGTGTGACAGGCAGCATTGCTTAAACCGCGCAGGTGATGGTGGTGGTGGTGGGAACGGCGGTGCTTGTGGGGGAGACGCGGTTGGCAATGGGGCTAAACCCGTTGCAGACAGGACCAATAGCAGCATTAGGGAGAGGAGAGAGTTGGGGTGCAATGTGAGCACCCCTAGGAACAATGGCAGCTTGGGTCGTAAGGCAGAAGCAGAGGGCAAAAGCAGCCTTGCTGGGGATAGCAGGGAGAAGCAAGGTGATGATAACAGGGGTAGTGAGTTCATGCTCAGCAGCAGCGACAGCGACAGCAGTGATTATGATGGTGGCTACGAGGGTGATTGCAGCGACAGCCTGGATAGTGACTATGAATCTGATGAAGATACGGAGGAGGCCAGCACAGCTAGCGGCTTTGAGGACTGGGAAGCTGCAGAGGAGCTTCCTGATGAAGACCTCTTTGAGGACACTGGGCCGGCCTTTAGTTCCTCCGATACAAGCAGCTCCGAAAGCGGTGATGATGACGTCGGTAGCAATGAGGAATCGGTAGATGAGGAGGAACCAGATGACATTGAAGTGCTTCGTGTGCTAGCTCGTGCAATCGCCCGTACTCGTGCCGGCCGTGTACTGTCCTTCCACAGTCGCGCCAAGGCGGGTGCTGGCTGTGTGAACGCCTTTGCCACCCCTAGCAACCGCCTAGTCCTGCAGCGGCTGCTATTGGAGGAGTTTGGGGCGAGCTGGGTTAAGCGTGTGACATTGAGGGGGTTGACTGCGGATGATACTGGGAGGAGGGCGGTGTTGGATGAGTTTGATGCCACTCCAGATGATGAGGTGTATGTGCTGGCGTCATGTAGGACCATAGGGGAGGGGGTGGATACCAAGCACGCCAATATGGTGTTCTTTGCAACACCTAGAGGCTCACATTCAGCTACAGTGCAGGTAGGTGGCTAGGAGGGCGGGAAGGAATGGGTGGGGGCTGTTTTGGAGTGTGTGTGGAGGTCCGTTGACAACAAAAAAGTGGGTTAACAACAAGCCCATCACATGCAGATGTGATGTGCTTGTGAATCTGGGAAGAAAGGCAATAGCACATAGCACCCAGCGCAGTGCAAATTGTGCTCCAGCAATAGCTATAGCCTGTACCCAAGCAAAATGATAGCAGAAATAGGCTGGGCTTGGGGGTGGCAGTGAGCTCTTGCTTTCCTTTGGGAGTATCAGTACCCCTCAGCATGAGTCCATTGGCACTGCTGAGGCATAGCTAGTGTTTACCCAGCTCTTCAGAACCACTCCTAGCTACCCGCCCTCTCAAACGCATGTGTCCATGTAGCCATGATGTTGCTAAATGTGGGCTCCTAGAAGGCATCAGCCAGGCATGGTGATAGCAGAATCCCTATTAGTTTTGTCAAAAGTGACCCTTACCTTGGCTTAATTTGAGCATGATCACGTATCATTCGAAGCTCCTGTGGCACTGCAATAGCAGGATTTGAGAAATCGTCTTTGATACCTACATCCCACTTTGTCATATTTTAAAATCCCATAATACCCTTTCACTTGTGAAACCAAACCAAGTGCTCGTACATTGGTGTCTGTCCTTGAGACTGCAGCTGACAAAGCTGACAATGCCCTCTTTGACACCCTGTGCTCTCCTTAATGTGCACTGTTTTTCCCTCCAGTGTGTAACTGACTCTCTTTCAAGACAATGGTCTTGTAACCTGTAAATGTTCCACTTCCTTACTGATGACACCCAGCAAATGCATGTGTGTCAACCATTGCTTCAAAACCTATCTTGCATGTTCTCCCTGACCACCCTCTCCCCTCCACTCTTGCAGGCTGTGGGTCGCGCCACCCGCCGCACCCCCCGTGACCTGCCAGATGACCATGGCGTAGTGGTGCTAATGTGCCATGTCAACTTGGACAAGTACAAGGCTTGTGGTACACTGGATGCGCGCAACTTGGCCCTGCGAGATGACCTCGCTTCCTCTGCTGGAGGTGACTTCCAGTCCGTGGCTGAGTTCCTCTTAGCGCTTAAGCACGAGGATGAGCACTTCCAGCTGGAGATGCTCCAGCAAGTCAGGCGGCGGCGGCAGAGGCAGCAGCAGGACAAGAAGCATGGTGCAGCAAAGGGTGGAGACAGCAGCAGCAGTAGCAGCGATAGTGAGGATGAGGATGACAAGGAGGGGCGGAGGAATGGCGTCAGCAGTGGCAGGTTTAAGTTTGACTTCTCCTTGGCACCAGGGTTCCAGCAGGCCTTGATGCTTGACGAGGAGCAAGCTGATGAGGGCAATGCAGGAGCAACACAAGGCAGCTGCTTCCTTAATGCACTGCTGCTGCAGACCTCTTGCACTCGCAAGGAGGCCATGTTGCAGCTGCTGCAGCAGTTTGTTGAGGAGAAGGACTGCATGCCGGCGCGGTTTGAGGTGTACCGTGGGGTCAAGCTCGGGTCCTGGTGTCAGCATCGGCGTACTTTGTACCGCCGGCAGCAGCTCAGTCAACGAGAGATGCAACAGATAGAGGCAGCCGTGCCAAGATGGCAGTGGCCCAAAGAGGCACGCATCTCAGCACATAGCAACCCCCAGGAGATGTTGGAGTTGTTGAAGCAGTACGTGGCAGAACATGGGGTACTGCCTATTGGTAATACGGTGGCTGATGGGGCACGGCTGGGGAGTTGGTGTGCTTACCAGCGGACCAAAGAGCGGAGGGGCCAGCTGGACAGGGAGATGAAAGAGGCGTTGGAAGCTTTACCCAATTGGAAATGGGTGGTGAGTGATGGGATCCTGGGTTAGGTGGCTACTAGTAGGCAGGGAAAGCGGCCAGATGTCAGGTGCTGGAGGTCCAAGCATCAATGCCGCGGTTGGTATGTGTTTAAGCATGGACATGACGTAGCGTGCGCGGGGGCCGAGGCTAGTTGGGGCCGTTTGCAATAGTCCAATGCAATAGGGACCTGAAAGCACTGTCTTAACAAGGGTTGCATGTTTCAAGGTTACCATCCTAGGCTGTGTCTCTGCCCTGCATGTCATGGAAGATGTGACATGTGGCAGAAGATACTTTCCATTAGATATAGACTTGACTGTCTTTTTACATCAACCATCTTTGCTGCCAGGGCTGGGGCGGCCACAGGGTCTGCGTCTACAAAACTAGAACAAGGCCAAAGGGCTCCTAGTCTGGGCAGTGTTGCTGATGCTACTGTATCTGCTGTTGCTGCAGACACCAGTTGAGGAGGTCTCAGAACAGCGGCGACTGGAGCTGCTGAAAGAGTATATGGCACAGAATGACAACATGGTCCCAATGCAGAAGTCTGAGTGGGGGCCGTACCAAGGGGTTGATTTGGGCAAGTGGTGCTGCAGGATCAGAGACAGGAGGCGCAAGGGGGAGCTGACTCAGGAGCAGGTGGAGGAGTTTGAGGCCATCCAAGGCTGGTGGTGGAAGGTGCGTGAAATGATGTGTATTTGTCATAGGAGGCAGAATGAGGGACATGATCAGGTAGAGAAGTGTGTTACCCTGAATTGGTTAGCAAGTTACAGCAGTTAGCTGCCGGATGCAAGGATATGGTGCTCCAAGGGATCAGCTGGCTGCTGCGCCGACGGCTGATGGCAGCTGCGACATGATAGGTTGCTGGTCAGCTAGGCGATGTTAGATCTGCTGGGGCAGATATACTTTACCAGGCACACCCAGAGTACTGCTGGGGGAGTCTGTAAATGCCACTTGCTTGTTCTGTCTGACAGAATGACACACAGATTACAATGTTGTCACTATCATATATTCAAATTTTGTCTTGTGATCTAGCTGCCTTTGTGCGCCGCCACACTCAAATTGGCTTGTCTCTTGTACGTGTTTGTCCTTCTGCAGCGTCCTTCTTGGCATCGGACGATCTTCAGTGAACACTGGAGCAGGAAGAGGCTTGATAAGGTATGCAAATACACTCCTAGGGATGCTCCAATGATATGCCAATATGCTTGCAAGTGGGTCAACTGTGTCATGGTTTAAAGTGCCTGGGATCTTATAGCACAATACTGGCACTCCTTGCAGCCAATTTCTGTATGCAGAAAGACCTTGGCGCAGTGGAGCCCAGCACTTTCTCTCTAAATACTTACGAAGACGCGATATACAGTCGTGGCAAATTGTTGACTTGGTATCCGGCGAGATTAGGTGAGAGATCTGGGTCCCAGGCGGCTTTGTTTTGACCTAGGAGGTTGACTGGCCATGGCCGCCTGGGCGTAGGCCCTGGTCAAACAGCACTTGAGCTTGGATATAGAATAATAAACAAATCTTAAGGGTGGTAACTGCGAGGGGATTGCTAGGTCAAACAGACCAAGTACACTAATCGATGGATGCAAAGACAATAACTACATACTAGACTACAAAGCAGCATTGAGACCCAAACATGTAGCCCCTCAGAATTGCATCTGTGCCTCTGACGTGTGCGACATTGCCACCTGCTTGGCAGCGTAACCTCCTCGTGCTAATCTGCCAATGACTTGGTCAGAACCGCCTCACCTGATGTGAACTGCCGCCTCTGTGCAGAACTTAGAGCTGCTACAGCAGTTCCTGACTGAGCACGACCGCCTACCTCACCCAAGAAAGCGGGGTGAAATGTACCATGGCATCAACATTGGGCGTTGGGTCAAAGCCCAGCGCCAGAGCAGGTATAAGCACCAGCTGGCCCCAGAACAGCAGAAGGTGCTAGAGGAGCTGCCTGGATGGACTTGGGAGGAGGAGGTGGGTTGGGGACTAACTTGGGTATGACACATGGAAAGATGAGTTGCCGCCTTTATATCAGTAGCAACTAAACATTTCCATTGCATGTAAGGTAGCTGGCATATGTGTTGGACTCCCACCTTCCAAAAGTCCCTTCAGCTGATTAGTTGCTTCAAGCTTTGGTTGGACGGACCCTTTTAGCACTGGGTGGTGTCCCTTGCGAAGAAGTGTGATCTTTTGAGAATCAGATTACTTATGGGGACAGACTAGGAGTTGGCCCGGATATAATTACACATCGCCGTGCTCTGCAGAACGTGCATGAGGGCAAGTGGCAGAAGAAGTACCAGCAGGTGCAGCAGTATGTGGAAAAGCATGGGCGCTTGCCATCAGGGGAGGGGGACAGGCTGGCCTCCTGGTGCAGTGCCCAGCGGGGCAAGCACAGCAAAAGGAAGTTGAGCAGTGAGAGGCAGGAGGCACTGGAGAAGATGCCCGGGTGGTACTGGAAGGTGCGACAAAGTTACACAAGCTAATGGAGCTGGGCAGTGGGCACGTGGGCACAGAGTTCTTACATCTGCGTCCTTCGAATTGCCAGATAGGCATCTGTGTGTTGTGCATACAGTAAAGTGAAGGCCCTGCACTGTTGTGGCTTAAGCGACGGCAAGCATGACTTGGTGTTTCTGCATTGACAACTACGCATGTGACAAGTTAAGGTCCATGACACCTGGTGTAACGCTCTTGCACACCAATGCTCACTCCTATAGAACATACTAGAGCCACCTGCCCCATGCAATATGCCGCGTCACTGCACATATGTACCATGCATTCTGGCACAGAAAAGCGGAAGCACTTTGAATGCTGTTTTATTGGCCAATGGCAGAATGTGCATAGGGGAATGCAGAACAAGACGAGCTCTTGTGAGGGTCTTGGGAGTTCAGGTTCTTGTGCAAGCAGGCGCCTCCTTTTGTATGGCCCCCTGCTTTATGCATTGAAGGCTGTATCATTAGGACTTTGTTAACTGGTCCATTGCTGCTATCTCACATCGTCTTGTTTAATAGCTAGGATAGCTCTCAGCCCACATTGTCCCTTAGATTCGCGGTTGGGTCATTGGGTAAACGCATGTGACTATGGTAGTGGCGTGTGAGGGGTTTAGGTCCTACGACATGCTGGGCCCGGCAACAGTCACACACTCAAACCACAACCTTCGCAAGCATCCTTATAAGTAAACACCTGACGGTCCTTTCTTTTAACCGTATACACTGAGATGATAGCTTCTCCTCCTGCAGGACCCCTCCCTACACAAATTCCAGTCCTTTGTGTCTGAGCATGGTCGCCTGCCAGGGCCCCAAGATGAGCGCTACCAAGGTCTGGACCTGCTGTTCTGGTACAAAGGCCAGCAGCGCAAGCACAGGAAGGGGAAGATGACCCAGGATCAGAGAGAAGCCCTGGAGGCAGTGCCTGGATGGACATGGAAGGTAAGGCTGGGGGTGCAGGCTTGGGGTAAAGTTGGCCATATTCCAGCCAGGTTGGAGCTCCCTCTTGTACTTGGGCACGGTGGTACTCTGGTAGTCTAAGATGCTTGGTGTTTTCATGCATGTTGCCTTATCTGTCTTCTGACTGGCCATGCCTACAATCCCTGTTTATATGCTTATCCCTAGTACTTCTTCTCTGCTTCCTTGCAGGAGGTGGTGGTTCAGAAGATGCCTCATGAATGGATTCGTCTCTTGCAGCAGTATGTCCAGGAGCATGAGGCCCTACCCACATGCAAGGTGGTCTACAAGGGCCAGAGGCTAGGGACATGGATGAATTCCATTCGTAACAAGAAGCGCCAGGGTCAGCTGCAGCAGGAGGTGCAGGAGGAATTGGAGAAGGTGCCGGGATGGTGGTGGGAGGTGGGTTTCTTGGACTACTTGTCACAAAGCTGCATGTGCTTCTGCGGTACCTGTTATGGCATCGGCATGGGCCTGTTCTTTGCCCCAGACATGCCACGCAACAGATCATATGAGTACTGAATATGTGCTCTCAAGGGTAATGCATGATTAGGGGAGCATTGACCCAAGCAAACCCTACGTGCCGCTAGCAGCGGCTGGAACACTGCGGAGATGTTGTAGATTGCAGTCCATGACTTGGTGCAGAGATCAGTTGAATAATTGAAAAGTTGCTCGTGCAATGTTGCTCTGAATGATCGCACTGGATCTTGCGTCCAGGACATTCATCGGTGTCGGACTGAAATGACATGATGTCCTCCATTGTATGCAAGTAGCCCCTCACTTGTACCTTTCAATTCTGCAGCCACCTCCAGACCGCCATCAGCAGCACCACCAGCAAATGGTCCAACTCCTGAAGCAATTTGTGGAAGAGCACAGCCGACTGCCCAAGGGGGGGGAGCAGTACCAGGGGACCAGCATTGCAAACTGGTGCAATACACAGTGCAGGCGCTACCGCAACGGAAAGCTTGATACAGAGTTGCAGCAGGAACTAGAAGAGGTGCCGGGGTGGACATGGTGGGTAAGTACCTACAACCAACCTTTTTGGTAGCACCTAGACCATAACACCTATACAGTCAAGATGTCTGGGATCGGCAGGGGTAAAAGCATTCAGTTACGGCCGCTTGTCATCTTGTGATTTTCAGCAATGTCACAGTCACATTGAAGTGTTTTGGTCCCAGCTGAGGTCCTTAGTGAACATGTTGCTGGTGTTGCTTGCATGCTAGTCAGCAACGGTTTTTGGATCCTTGCATGTTTTTGTTGCTGTGTGCCCTAAGTGCTTGTGTAAGGATAGGTAGTACCCCTCTTCTTCAGGGCCAACTGTCTCACACACACTCAGATCATCAACCTACTCAGGGCCTTTGCAGGAGGTTGTTGTGAGAATGTTTGCTAATCTTGAATTGCCCATCTTGCTGGATAAGCCTCCGTTCTTTCAGAAATTTCCAGTTACCTGGAAACCAGTGTACTCTTTAGGCAATAATAAATGTTTGCCTTCGGTGCTGTTTCTTTGCAGAAGCGTCCAAGTACGCTGATCCAGAGCAGATATGTTGGTGAAGGTGGCGGTACCATGCCAGGCAGCGCCAGGGGTGCTGCTGCTGATGGTGGTGCTGCACCTGATGCTGCTGCTGCTGGTGGTGGTGGTGGTGGTGCTGGTGGTGCTGCTGCTGCTGCTCTTGAGGATGCTGCTGGTGGTGATTGTGCTGCTACCGGAGATGCAGGAATACTAGTAAGTGCAGTGGTGGTAATTTTTACCAGGGCCAGACATGCAGCAATGAGGTGGGCAGTGCATCTTATGTGGCAAACCTAATTCATAATGTTTAAATACTGTACTGTACTGTACTGTGTCAAACCCTTTACACGGTAGTTGGTGGTTACACTTGTATATCGTCTGAACAAAGAGTGGAAAAACCTGAGATGGAACATGGTTTGACTTTGGAGCCTCCTATACCCCAGGTTTTGCCTGCCAGAGGACATGCGAGTGAAACCATTCTTGACACAGAGAAACCTTCTCATATTGACTTGCTGACTCAAAGCGTACAGCACCGTACAGAGATAAACACTCTTTTGGTAGGACAGTGGTGACTGACCATTGCCCAAGCAGACTTCGCCCATTAATAGGCCACCACTACCACCACCCCTGCCCCCTGCCCTTGCCCTGCCTGTTATGACTGTGATGGAAGGTGTACACAGTCCTGCACGTGTTTGCAAGGTGGAGGATCCCTTGTCAACACGTGGCTCAAGGACCACAACAAATGAGCTGTCAACCCATGTTGTTGTGTTTGTAAGACGCGGAAAAAATGCTACGCACCGAGCTCCTGTGGAAATGCGATACCGCGTTCGCCAACATGTTAAACTTGTTTGCTAACAGCACCGACTTCCTTGCCACAGGAGCTCCACTTGGCCACTGCCCCTTATGGCTCTTCTCCTGCCACCGGTACCGCACCAGCCCCTCAACTGACCTTGGGGACCAAGCAGAAGCGCATGTCATTTGCAGAGGTAAGCTTTGCAAAATCTGCCAACGGGAAAGCAGACTGGACTCTTGACTGCAGAGCTGTTACCAGTCTCTGCTCTGGCACATTGTGCCAGTGCAGAGTGCAGTCCAGATGACTCGAGCTTACATGGCTTGCTGGACCATGGTTATTGCCTATGTGGTAGCTACCTGTTCACTTGTAGTACACTGATGCAGTTGCAAGTGTTTCTCGATGCTTATGCCCTTCACTGGCATGGGACTACATCTGCTTTATGCTGCTACATTAGGTTTAGTTGTCTCACCCCATATGCAATAGTAAGTGTATTGTTTCGTCCATAGAAGGAGCATGTGCTGGTTCATGTCAAGTAGGTGGGTTGCTCAACAATGGAGCAAATCACCTTTGCTGAAGGGGCACAGCTACCCACCAGACTTCTGAGAACCATTAAGGAGGAACAGATACAAAGTTGCAGCACGCCTGGTTTGCCATTCTACAGGTGCTGCCGTTACTGCAGAGCTTTGTAGCAGAGCAGGGCCGGTTGCCCAAGGCCATGGATGACCGGTATCATGGTGTGGACCTGGCCGGTTGGTGCCAGAAACAGCGCACTGCGCACAAGAAGGGAACCTTGAAACCTGAGGTGCAGCAGCAGCTGGAGGAAGTGGCTGGATGGTACTGGGAGGTGAGGAGGATTAGGCGGAGAGGTTTAGGGTTTGAGGGTACAGGAGGAGGGGTCAAAGGAGAATCGGGGACCTCTGCAGAAGGCTGATTGCTACTTGGCAGAGGATGTACAGGTACAATGTAGTGTTAGAGGTAGGGATTGCCCACACAGCTTGTGCCAAGCAGCTGCAAGGCAATATTATTACATTTCATGATATGCCATAGCAATAAGCGCCATAGGCCCCGCACCTCAAGCTGTCACAAAGAACAGCAAGGTGGAACAGAATACGGGTAAACTTCGACATGTATGACAATGTTGTTATATGTATGGCAATACTGCGCACACAAACGTAGGGTTGTGCCTTTTTTGCATGACATGGTACATCATTGTGCAGCTTGCTAAAACTACGGAATCACAGCAGAAGGTTTTGCGTGAGATAATGTAGGCTCATTCACTGATATGGATTTGCAGTGCAGGGTTTGGGGCACAGCTGCAAATTAGCCCATGGACCCCAAAGCCAGATGGAGCTCTGACATCTGGACTTTATCAAGGCAGAGCCCGGCTCTGATGAGAAAATGAGGGACAATTGCTCTTGTTGTTGTTTCACCATGGATGCCACGGAGCACTATGCGCAGACACTGCACTCATCACATTAAGGTGTGTCGGTGCATTGCACTAAGTAAATTGGTATCTGCTGACTGGCATGCTCCTGCAGGCAGGCCAGGAGAACCAGAAGCAGAAGCTTCAGTTGCTGCGGGAGTACGTGGCAGAACAAGGGGTTCTGCCCAGGGCCTCCAGCAGGTACCAAGGTTCCAGGCTAGGGGAGTGGTGCAAGTATCAACGTGAGAGGTACAGCAGTGGACAAATAACCAAGGAGTTGCAGGAGGCTTTGGAGGCAGTTGCATTATGGAGCTGGCAGGTGCGTTTGTAAAAGTGGGGGGCTCTTTCTAAGTTTTGGAGCCATGCGGTGCTAGCTACGACCCTCGTAGAGTCACTGAAGTTTGCCAGGTGTTGTGTTGTGGGTGCATGCTACCATTTTGCAAACATGAAGTAGAGCTCGTGGCATGAAGCACATGCAAGTTCGCTTGCAATGCACCCAAAAGAGCTTGAGCTCACACATACAAGTAGTACAAAGGGAGGTCCGCCTTTCGAATTTGCTAAAGTCAATGCCTCATTGTGCTCTGTTCTGTTTTTGCATGGTGGATCTGCTGATGGCTCAAAAGTCTACAAAGAATAGGTCGGGCACCATACCTGCCTGCTGTGCAGCAAAAATACCATTAATTTCTGGTTGCGTATGCATGTGTTCCTTAGTACTTGTGTGGACTACTTGTCACATCCACCGGTGTGCCAACTTAAACTTTGGTGCTGTGAACATAGGACCCCTGGATCTGGAGACCAGATGCTCAACAAGCGCCTGCCTGCATTGAGAACATAGGACCCAGCAGTGCAGCTGCAGCTGCTGGTGGCGGCTATGGCGGTGGAGAAGCTGTTGCTCCTGCTGCAGCTGCTGACGCTGGAGGCAACGATGGGGGGAATGGGATGCTTGAGATAGGTGGTGGTGTCGGGGTTGCTGGTCAGGGATGTGAGGAAAATACAGCAAACCCTTCCAAACCTCCTCACCAGCCAAAACCAAAGGGTGTGCAGGTAAGAAGAAGCCCTGGTATGCCACTCTTAGCAGTTACAATAGAATTTTGGGTTAAGTTAGGACTAGACTGGTAACAAACTCTGGAGTATAACCAACTTACATAGATTCATCTTCATTGGTAGTTACAAGGATTTTCAGATGGTGATGTGGAGTATGCTTTTTGCAAATGGAGAAATCTGATGACGGTGGCTCATGTGCAGGCATGTGGCTTTGAAAACCATGCTTGCTTCATATGTGTCATCTCTGTGATCATGTTTTCCACTTACAAGGTCCAATCGCCATGGCAGGTGAAATCATCTTATGCTGTTTTGCAGCTTCACAGTTGAAGATGCTGGTTGCACCTTTACGCAGCTCCATCTTATTGGGACATAATGAATACATTCAAAGAGGCAAGAATATACTGCAGCTCCAAGAGATCATCAGTGCTTACGCGCTTCCTTGGCATGCCGCATCCGCTATGGTGCTATCCTTTGTTTCACCCGTTATGAAGCAGCATTGACCAGTGCGTAGAAGGGACCTATGCTGCCCCGCCTCAAGTAGGTAGGCTGATCATAATAGAGCTAATTACAATTTCTGGAGGTGCAAGGCTATCTCACCCACCAGACCTCTCAGAACTACTAAAAAGGGGCACCAGCGAGTCTGCAATGCTCCTGCATTGCCTTGCTACAGGTGCTGCCATTCCTGCAACGATTTGTAGCAGAGCAGGGCCGCTTGCCCAAGGCCATTGACAACGGGTATCAGGGGGTAGACCTGGCGGGGTGGTGCCAGGCACGGCGCTCTGAACACAAGAAGGGAACACTAAAACCTGAGGTGCAACAGCAGCTTGAAGAAGTGCCTGGCTGGTACTGGGAGGTGAGGGGGATCAGGTGGAGGGGTTAAGATTTTGAGTGTTTAGGAGGAGGGGCCCAAGTCATGTTGGGGACCTCTGCCAATTCCCAATCATCATTCTGCAGAGGATGAACCGAGGGGCTCTGTAGTGCCAGAGGTGGGGACGAATCGTACAGCTTGCAAGCAGGTGCAGGGCAATACTGCACATCTGGTTGTACCCTGTTTTCTGACATGGTGGATCATGTCACAGTTTGCTGAAATAGTTACAGAATTACAGGATAAAGAGTTTGTGTGATGAAGAGTTTGTGTGAGGAAAACTCAATCACTGATAAGATTCCGCAGGGGTGCACAGCTGCAAGGTAGACCAGGGACCAATCGAGACAAATCATGCTTGGGAACTGGACCCTAAAGAGGCAGTAGGCCGCCTGTGCTGACCAAAGGAGGGACATTTGTTCTTGTTGTTTCACCATCAATGCGTTGGAGCATTGACCGCAGACGCTGCATCCATCACATTACGATGTGTTGGTGCATTGCACTAATTACATTGTGATCTTCTGACTGGCATGCTCCTGCAGGCAGGCCAGGAGAACCAGAAACAGAAGCTTCAGTTGCTGCAGGACTATGTAGCAGAACATGGGGTGTTGCCCAGAGTTTCCTCTAGGTACCAAGGTTCCAGGCTAGGGGAGTGGTGCAAGGACCAGCGGGAGAGGTACAGCAGTGGACAGATAACCAAGGAGTTGCAGGAGGCTTTGGAGGCTGTTGCGTTATGGAGCTGGCAGGTACGCTGGAAAGGGTGGGGGTCGTTTCCGAAAGGGGGGCCTTGCGGCGTGTTTGTAAGCCGTTGCAGGGCTCTAGATGCCTGCAAAGCTCTGGACTTGCCGCTTGCTGGTACATTATAGGAAGCGCAACATACGGGTGGTTTGCAAAGCGCAGTTTGACTTCTGCGCTGCATCCATAGGAGCTCAGGTACACATACATAGATCTATTAAAAAAGGGGATCTGGCTTCTGACTACACTTACCATATAACATTGCCATGTGCATTGTTATGTTTGTGCATGGTTGAAGACTCAAAGTTCTGCAAAGGAGCAGGGCAGGCACCATATTTGCCGGCTTAGGAGCAAACATACCATGCCATCCGTGTTTGCTATGCATGTCTCCCTAGATGAACATGGCAACCGCTGCACTTAGTCAGCATTGTTGCTGCTGACGTAGGACCCCTGGATTGGAAAACCAAATGCTCAGCAGGTGCCTGGCTGTGGTAAGAAGACGTCACCTAGTGCTGCAAACATAGGAACCGGCAGCTCAAATCCCGCAGCTGCTGGTGACGGGTGTTGCAGTGTAGAAGCTGTTACTGCTGCTCCTGCTGCAGCTGCTGATGCGGGAGGACGTGGTGGGGGTGGTGAAACAGGTGCAATTGGTGGTGGTGATGGGATTGCTGATCAGGCTGGTGCTGGAAATGCAGCAGGCCCTTCCAACCCTCTTCACCAGCCTAAGCCAAAGGGTGTGCAGGTGAGAAGGACACCTGTTGTGCTGCACTTAGCGCTGAAAGTAGTAGTTTTCACTACCACTACTAGTGGTAGTTTCTGGGATCAGGAAAGACGAAAAGAGGTGGGAGTGGAACCAAGATGGGCACCCTTTGTTGCCGTAAACAGATATCTCAGAGGCAAAAGCGGAGTGTGCTTATGGAAATGGAAAGTTGATTTGACAAGGACGGGTCAGATCAGCCGTGCAGCTGTGGCATTGAAAGCAGGCTTGCTTCATATGCACCTTTTTTGTAATGTTTTTCTTGAATACCCGTTGCCATGGGAGGTGCGCAGACCGTACGCCCTATTGCAGCTTCACAATGAAAGATGCTGGTAATAGCAGCTCTACTAATAGAAGTGCAATTACGCTTATGGGGATCCCAGTTGGTGCGCTAGCTCTAAGGCCCCACACACATGATCCCCATCCTCATGCTTTTTTGCATGCGTTTCGTATCAAAGGCTGCCCCTGTGCCCCAGTGTGGCTGTACTGCGCCTGTACTGCATTATTCTTGCTCCATGTGGCTGCAGGTGCTCCAGGTGCTGCAGCAGTATGTTGAAGATCATGGCCACATACCACAGAAGGGCACAGTGGCCCACGGCATTGATCTAGCGAAGTGGTGCTGTGCCTGTCGACAGAGATACAAGGCTGGCAAACTTGACCAGGGCATTGAGGAGGGGCTGAATGCACTACCTGGATGGAGCTGGGATGTAAGTGGAGCTGGGGAATGTTGCATCTGGCTCTGTGTTGCAGTGTTTTATGTGGCCTAAATGGTTCACCAGTATGAGGGCTGTCCAATGGTTGGCCG
This sequence comes from Pseudopediastrum boryanum, assembly GCA_963556185.1. NCBI lineage: Eukaryota > Viridiplantae > Chlorophyta > Chlorophyceae > Sphaeropleales > Hydrodictyaceae > Pseudopediastrum > Pseudopediastrum boryanum. Next base: position 9,579,742 of record OY744501.1, on the reverse strand, counting down.
GCATGGGGTTGTGTGACTCCACTTTTCATCAGGGGTCGTGTGCTACTTGGTCCTGAGTGACCTCATGGCATACTTAGCTGGTTTTGCGTTTTGGTTAATTGAGTGATGGAATGATTGAGTGATTGAATGGTTGATTAATTAATTAATTAGGGAACGTTGCTTCATACAAGGCCTTGTTTTAGTGGCAACTCTCTGCTTCCAATGGTCCTTTCATCAGGCTGACCTTGATGCCCATTTCACTTTGCAAGGGACGGCACCTTAGTGTTGTGGGTGCATATCTCCATCTCCAACATATGGGTTGTAAGCTCGATGTACTACAGTGAACTACGCTGTAAATGCCAATAGCCAATGCAAAGTCTGCATGGTGTGTGCATAGGCAATTGCTTAGGCATATCTGTGGGTGTGTTCCCTTTGCTTAGGGCAAAGCAGTGGCCGAGTGAGCATATCAGCTGACCATTTGCAAGCCAAGGTGTTCGCTCAAATATTCTAAAGGCCCCTGCCCGCTTGGGACTTTTGTACACGTTGCTGGGAGCCCTTTCATGCACGATCAGCCAGCAGGATGGTAGCGAGCTGAACTGCCAAATGGAAATACGTTCAAGCACTGCTCTCAAGAAGGTTGCTTTTTCGGCAAACAGTCATTTGATGTCAAGTTTTGCTCATATAGAATTATAGGCTCAGCCAACATGAGGCCAATGTCTGACTGTCGCTTTGATATCTGCAGGTGCAAGGTGACCAACGTAGGCATATGGTGCAGCTGCTGCGGGATTATGTGGAGGAGCATGGGGCCCTGCCAAAGACCTCGCAGACGGGACATAAGATCATGTTCCAAGGTGTGGACATTGGCACCTGGATCTCCACACAGCGTCGCCGGTATGCTGAGGGGAAGCTGCCTGAGGACCATGTGGAGGCTCTGGAAGCTGTGCCAGGCTGGTGGTGGAAGGTGAGTGGCGGCTCATCTTCAGAGGTCCTTCAGACACCAGACTATATAGCTAAGCTTTTGGGACTGTCAATGTTTGCAAGCACACTACTACTGTGTTCAGATGGTCCAGTACAGAGCTTCTCTAAATGGCTTTTTCTCAGTTAATATAGCCTGAAAAAGCCCTGCCGAGGTCAAACTGTGGCTGCTTTTGACCCTCTATGCTGCCTAGCATATCCACCTTCCTGCACTATTGCTCCTTGGGGCACCGGTGGGCATCTTGTAGGCTGATTTGCACACACATCTGCTACCTCAGTACTATTGGGCTTGCAATAATTCCTGACCCAAGCACATCAGCTGCAAGCAGGTAAAGATGCAGTTAGCTACAAGTATACAAACATGTTTGTAAGGCCAAGAACGAGCCAAGCTGACACAATATTTGCCTGTTATTCCATGCAGAGCACCCGCAGGCCCACCCAGCAGCAATGGCTCCAACTAGCAGAGCAGTTCCTGGCTGAACATGGGCGCCTCCCAAGTGCAACCCATGCAGGAGAGATGTATGGGGGTGCCAACCTGGGCAACTGGTGTGTGCAGCAGCGCATAAAGTATCGCAAGGGGGAGCTGGACAAGGAGCTGGCAGAGGGGCTGGGGGCAATACCAGGGTGGAGTTGGCAGGTGAGGGGCTAAGCACAAAGGTAGCAAGCCTTCTCTACAGTAGTAATCTGGTGTGCTCTCTAAGGGGTACTAAAGGTAGCCATACATAGAGGTATGGTGCGAACAGGCTAGGGGGTGGGTTACCCAGTGGGGGTGGCCTTTGCCACCACAAAGATACACTGAGCGGTTTTGGGCGATCTGCAAAATGGACAGAAATACAAATAATCAGGAAATCAAGGTGTGGCTGCTGGAACGGCAGCCAGGTTAGAACACGAGCAAACAGATGGAGGGCAAACACCCGTATCACTTACATAGGGAAGATGTACAAGGTATGTGCCTGCTGCATGAATGCTAAGGATCACAAGACAACTGAGCCCGTGGTGCTCAGAGAGCACAACCCTCTTCCATACAGCACAGAGGTGTTCCACTCCAATGTCTTTTCCAGCATCTGCAGATGGCTTGTGGATAAACTGGCAAGTCAGCATCTGACTATCTGCTCCTTGCAGGCTGAGTATTGCTGTGATGTAGGGTAAGTGTCTACAGGGAAGCTACTGTATGGTAGAATGCGGACGATATGTCGCTGTACCATCTGGAAGGCCTGGTTCAATCTTATCAAGCATAGTGGACATGGCCTCCCATTACTAAAGCCCTGAAACATTGAGCTGCAGAGAACTGGAGCCATCTTTTGGGTATAGCCTAACACAGCCTAGGTCTTTCAAGCAGTTCCTAAGTGAACTGTTGTAATGCATCGTTTGCAGGACAAGCGCATTGAGCGCTCCCCTGAGCAGTGGCTTGAGCTGTTGAAGGCGTATGTAACAGAGCACGGAAAGCTACCCAAGCACTGTGAGAAGTACCAGGGTGCAAATCTTGGGGGTTGGTGTAATGAGCAGCGGGGCAAGTACCGCCAGGGCAAGATGAACAGTGGCTGGCAGCAGATGATGGAGGAGGTGCCTGGGTGGTGGTGGAAGGTAGGAGGGGGGGCGGGCGGGGGGGGCGGGGAGGGGGTGGTGGGGGGAGTAAAGAGGGTGGGGATGCGTGGGCTGGCAAGGATAGGAGGGGTCAGCGGTTGGAGTGTGACGTTGAGGTACAAAGGGGGGGAATAGAGGTTCGGTGGCAAGGAGGGAAGAAGTGGAAGTGGGGGTGGTTTGGCAGAGAAAGAAGAGTTTGCGGTGGGCTGTGGGATGGCAAGGTGAAAAAGGGTGGCGTGGGGTGGGGCTGGCAGGTTGGGAAGAGGATGGGGCTGGGGGTGGGGTGGCAAGGAAGGCAAAGTTTTTTTGGTGGGAGGGGGTAGAAAACTTCAAGGTGCAAAGAAGGTGAGGTGGGGGTGGAATGACAAGGAGGGTAAAGCCACCGTGCTATAGTACTCCTGCTTAAGCTGAGCAGCAAAACACCCTCAAAATGTAGCTGTGGGTTGAAGGGTGTACTCTTTCAGCCAGTGTGCTCTTGTGGCCCGTACCTCTTGCAGGACTGCTTGCTGTCACCAGCTGCTTTTGCTGCTGCTGGTTCTGCTCTTGGAATACTTCTGTCTTGAGGGGGATCCTAAGCCTCAGCAAGCACTGTACTGCACTCTGTGCCCAGCAACTCAACCAAGCCATGGTGTGTAACTTACTAGTTGTTCATTGCTGATGATTTTTGAAAACAAAGGCTTTGCTTCTTTTATCCTGCTCTGGCAGGATCAAGCATATAGGTACGGGAGCAAGGGAGCCCCCCGCCAGACCCCAGAGCAGGGACTACAGCTGCTAAAGGACTTTGTGACGGAGCATGGGCGTGTACCCATAGGCAGGGAGCGGTACAAGGACGTGGGCATAGGAAAGTGGTGCAGTGACCAGAGGGATAAGAAGCGCCAAGGGGTCCTGAGCAAAGAGATGCAGGAGGGGTTGGAGGAGGTGCCTGGATGGAGTTGGGAGGTGAGGAATTGAGTGAAATATTGGTATGTTGTTGCACTGGCTGGGTTTAGGAGCTTTTGTTTGTTAAATGGTCAGGGGACGGTCCTGTCTGCGGCGAAGAGATTAAATTGCTTGTTGGATGGTTCTGGAATGTTGGGATCTAGCTGGGACTGGTAGGGCATGCTACTCATATTTGTGGGCCAAGGTGGTTGCCCATATCTTTGTGGTACCGCTGCATATGCAAGGATGCTGTAGGGTTGAGGACCGCAACTATGTTGGAAAGCAGGTGTGGTGGTACTGGTGTGTATGTAGCTGGCAATAGGAGCCCATCGCCTTGCAATGAACCCTGCAGTTATGGAACGGAAAAGGCCTCTATGCCTAACGTTCTTGTGGTGTAATTACTAGTATGTGCCCTCTTTCAGCCTAAATGACAGATGATTGTATTGTGAATTAACCATTCGTTCATTCAAGGTAATGCTTTTGTCTTTTCCGGTTTCCAGACAATTTGGTCCAGTCATTACAATTGCCTGCACCTTGGGCTGGATGTTTACCTCTTTCTAAATTACCAAACAAAAACTCCTTTCTGGCATCTGAGGTGCTGCCGATGGTTAATATGTAGGTTGATGTCCTTATTGTGTGTGGTTGCTGCGTTTGCAGATCAAGAGAAAAAGGACTAAATTGACAGCCGCGGCTGACTCTGAGACTGATGAAGACGACAGTGGTAGTGATGACAGCAGCAGCAGCAGTGGAGAGAGCAGTGGCAAGCAGAAGAGGAGGTGCCTGCTAACCAAAGGAGAAGATCCCCAGGTAGTGAATGGACACGATGCTTGCAGACATCTCTTTCAGTGGGATGAGTCACAGGACATATGACCTGAACGATGTGCATGAAACTGACATGTGCAAGGGAGAATAGAGAGTGCTGCTGAAGGCAACTGCTGTGTGGCAAAGTGGTGTGGGCTGTGCATACGCATTTCTGCCTGCTGCAAGTCCATCCTTTTTGCTGGCTGCTCGTAACCAACAGCAAACTTGAGCCAGATGCTTTGCAATTATTATTCAAAATGACCTTCACACTTTTCACTGGACTTGACACCAGAAGAGTCTGCCATGGACCGAGTTGGGATGTGGCACTTAATTGCTTGTTCATATCACTTTGCGCTGTATCTTTCCCGATACTGCTGAACACTAATGCTGGGGTTTTGGAGAATACTTGTACTAAGTCGCAAATAATGATAGCAGGTTGCATTCTTTCACCCATCCCTCATGCAGGTTGCGACAGCTGCAAAGCGCCTCAAGACCCTTGATGGCTCTGCTGGTAGACCTCCTGCAAAAGCAGCTGGGAGATCCACTGTCGCTACTAAACAGGTCAGTGGTACACTCATTCTTTTTGCTGTGCTTGGATCCTAAGTCCTAATTTTAAAGCCTGAACTAAAGCCTAAAGCCTATTCTGGCCATCCTTTGCCTAGTCTTTCATATGGGTTTAGAGCTTCCACCAGTCAAAGAAATATCCTGCAAGCCAAGGTGTTCTCGGTCTGGCAATTGCTGGGCGGTTGCGCCAGCAGGGCTAAGCCATTATGCATACTGCCCTGGTGCCAATGTCCTTGTGTAATCACAAAACCTACCTTTGCCGGAGCACGCAAAAGCTTCTTGTCTGTACATCACAAAGCACACACCACGTCTACCTCCTGGGCAATAACTGGTTAGGTGGCCAGATGCCGTCTCACAAATGGAAGTTGCATAGCTGATGGAATGGATACTTCTAGTTTTCCCGCCGTTGTGTGCAGGCAGCTCTCCTGCATGCACTAGCATCCACGTCAGAACTGTGTATGCGACCACTGATGCATGTTGCGATCATTGAAGCGAATTTACTATATTGAAGATGATCCTTTTGTGTTGATTCTTCCTGATCACAGCGGAAGAACCTGCAAGCAGGTGGTGGAGCCGCTACGCTAAACCCTGGAAAGCTACAGTCCACTGCAACTGGTGCCCCTGCCAAGGGCAAGGGGAATGCGCCAAAGCTGCCCCAGCAGCAACAGCAGAAGCTAAAGCACAAGACAGAACCGGAGGAGCAGCAGCAGCAGCGACAAGGTGGCCTGCCAGAGTTGGAGGCACCACGGGCGCTACCCAAGCAGCAGCAGCAGCAGCAGCAGGCAAAGCAGGGGAAGCTAAAACAACGGCATCATTTACAGCTGAAGCAAGAGGAGGAGCAGCAGCAGCGGAAGAGCAGTCTGCAGGAGTTGCAGCCATCACTTGGGCAGCAGCAGCAACAGCAGCAGCTAAGGCTACTGAATCAGGAGGGACGGCAGGAGAAGCAACGGAATCTGCTCGCAATGCAGGAGCGGATGCAGAGCAAGAAGGTGCAGGAGCAGCAGCAGCAGCAGGCCCAGATGCAGCCTGATCAGAGCCAGAAGGGGCAGCAGAAGGGGAGGAACCCACAGCAGCAGCAGCAGCAGCAGCAGCGAGTAGTGCAGCTGAAGCAGGAACAGAAGCAGCACTCGCAGGTTAAACCTGAGCAGCCGCCACAGAAGCATACCTCTCCGCTGCAGCAGGAGCACTCACAGCAGCAGCTAGGAAGCACCCCAGCAACATTGGAGGTGGCACGCAAACGACCGCGATATGTGCAGGTATGTTTTCCGAGACAGCAAGGCTGCTAAACTGGTTTGACAAATACAGAATAGCGGCAATAGTATGTGTCCAGCTCCTTGCACAACCTTTTGGGATTGCACCGAACTTGCACCTGCCTCCATGGTCTTTCCTTGGCAAGATCACAAGCTCACATCTGCAATGGCAAGCTAAGCATCAGGGTGGATCTACAAAGTGTGCACTTGGCATGCCTTGAAGGATTGCAGTGTCTTGAATGGTGTTTATATATGCTGCTCCCCTTTCCAGCTTCTGTCTCATTGCTTTTCGAAGACCCTTGGGGCCCCTCTGATCACCTTCTTGTATGCCTGCATTCTGATCTTTGCAGGCAGTTCTGTCAGACAGCGATGATGACCCTTTCAGCTAAGCCATAGCATCCGCACCAAGCCTGTGATCAGGTTGGGTAGATAGGCAATGGTCTGCAACAGAAGTCTCTGATGACAGGACCCACTATACTGTGTCAGCTGTGTTTGCCAGGAATGTGCCAAGGTAACCAGGTATGATGCTTTAGCAAAGCAGCCGTAGAAAGGCAGAAGCCTTGCAAATGCACTGTTTGTAGCCTTGATTGGAATAAGTGAGGCAGAAGCCTAGTTGACATGTTAGTGATTTGTGAGAAGGGCAGAAGCCTTGCAGACCAATGTCAGGTGGCCAGCCATGAAGCAAATAGCTCGCGACATATCCAAGCTTGCAAATGTAAGCTACATTCCAAAGCTTGTGAATGAAAGCTGGCAAGTAATCATTTCGTGCCATTGAGGGATGATTACCGTTCTATTGTCAGGACGTCGGGCAGTAGTGACACCGGTGCCGACGAGTCCCAACCGGTGCTCAGAGCTGCAAGTCTTCTCCATTTCATAGCAGAGCATGAATGTTCAGTGCTGCTTATCTTGTTGATGCCACTGATATGGAGCTTGACAGGTGATTTGGGCAGCAGTCCTAGCACGACGCTCTAAGTTGACCCAAGGCCTTACCCATGTAGTTCTCATGTACAGCCCTCTCACCAAGGCGTACTACAGCATCTGTGCAAGCGCCAATACAATGAAGAGAAGGCTTGAGCGAAGTAGGAGGTGCTGCTACTGTGCGTCAGCAGGCAAGTGCTTCACTGCGGCTGTAATCTGAGGTCAAGCAGGGTGATTGCTGGCAGTTTGGATGGTCCCCCTTCTTTGCCAAGGGGGTATGTTCTATGGTGTGCATGCATGGGACCTGCTCTATCTTGAGAGGTCTTACACCAGAAACGGTATGGCATGATCTTTGGTCTAAGGTCTTTGGTACAAGTGCCTTCAAAATGTAGGAGCTTGTCGCACGATGATGTCTGCCCGGCACAGGCTCTGTGCAAAGCGTGCCAATGCAAGAGGGGTACAGCGTGGGTGTTCTGAGTCAATGAAGCTGTTATGGTGCTCCGCCGGTGATAGATGGAGATGGTACCGACTAGTAGTGCTGCGGATGTGCAGTCGTGCACGTGAGGTCTTAGCCATAGTGCTAGGGGTGCCATATTGGATCTTTCAATGGTGCTTGTGCAGCACAAGCAGCATGCGAGGTATCAAAACTACAGAGTATAAAACTACAGTTCCATTTACTGTTTGATGAGAAGCTCGCAAGTAGATAACGGCCTTTGACAGTTGTATGCTGCCGCCACCGCAACTGGATCACATGTCTCTGCATGCCCGCTAGCATAGGGTTCAGGTTCAATGGGGTCCAAGGCTGGTTACACGGACCAAGACGGTTACAGATACTGGTTGCTCTAAGAAGCTTACAATACAAACAATGTCCGGTATCTAGGTTCCAGGAAGCCCTTGATTTGCGGAGAGGCTCTGCGCGGAGGGTGCTCTCGGGAGTCATTAAGATGGGGTCGTTCCTGTTAGACAGCTACAAGCTAGCCTGTCAACGGTTATCATTAAAAGACCTTTGGACAGTAAGCTGTACATGCAAGACCCTCAATCTTGCATGGGAACTGTGGTTGCGTACAGTACCTGATGAAAGCCTTAGGGCACTGCTTCTCGAAGCCATTGGGAGTGAGCGAACCTCCACCATACCCTCCACAGGTCTCAGGAGCAGTGACAGCTTTTCAGAGTACCTTCAGCCACAGCATGCCCTGCGCTATCAGCACATCGCTTGGCTTCTCCTGAGCTTCAGCAAAGAACATGGCATCCTCCCCCTGGCAGCACGGTTAGGCCTTCAAGAAGCTCTCGTTGAGGCACAAGGAGATCCAGTCCTATGCATCATGCTCATAAAGGCAGGAGCCAGAGTGAATTACGAGCTGATCGTTTCTACAGCACCCTACCAGCCAGGACCCATCACGTGGCTAAGGACCTATGCTTTCCTTGGTCTCTCTCTGGACGTCCCCTCCCTAGTGTCAGACCTCTGTTTAGGTCGGGAGCCCCCTCTACAGCAATTAAGCCAGTCCCCAGTAGGCATGGCCTTTACCCTGACCAGTCTTGCATGCTCTAATTCCAGTTCAGGCCCTGCTCCCAACCCAGATGCTATCCTAAGCCTATGCATGACGCAGGCCATGGACTGGTCACCAGATCAGGTGCAGCAGCTGATACAGCTAGGACTGGCAGCAGAATATCAGGCTAATCAGGCAATCAGCACCTTGGGACCAATTCATTTCTTCATGCTAATTGGCCTCCCAGCAGTAGAGCGGATGTCTTCTGAAGCAAAATGGCAGGTGGTGGAAGCAGCAGCGCGCTGGGCCCAGAATTTTGAGTGGATCTACAGTACCTTCATACAGCAAACTCCATCAGCCCACGCAGTGGCTGGTCTGTTTAGGATGGCTCTCAGCGGCGGAGGACCAAAGGAAGCTTTCAGCTTAGTGTATGGTGGCACATCCCCTCTCCGCTATCATGATGCCAAAAGCGACGCGGCCTTGCAGCACCAGCTTGTCCTGATGGCGTTAGAGCAGAGGAACAGGGACGCTCTCAGCTGCTTAATTCAGAGCAGTTCCTGTCAGCTGCAGCCCGAGGCTGCTATGGACTCGCTGATAGCAGCTGCGCAGCTAGGTGAGAAGCTGCCCATGTCCTTGATCCATCAATACGTTGAGAAGCACTGCAGTCACGCCATCCTCCCCCCCGCTGCCATGGAGCTGCCAGCCTCTGCTATCTTACTGCTTCTTGAGGTCGTGTGCAGCTCCAGCAATGTGCTCTTAGTGCAGCAGCTTCTACGCCTTCCCAGCGCTCAGCAGATGGAGGCGGAAGGGGTGTTACAGCTGCTGCACTGTGCTGCAAAGGGGGGAACAGGTTCTGTCCTGGGGCAGTTGGAGGGATTGCAGGGTGCCAAGCAGCATATTGAGTCAAGCATGCCCTCACTTCTTCTAATAGCCATTGAAGCCAGCAATTACAGCGCATTCGCATGGCTTAATGCCCTACCAGCAGCAACCATTTTATCTCTGGATTCAGTGACCTTGCTGCTGGATTCAGCAGTGGGTGTGGGGCTGGTCCAAGCTGTAAGATGGCTGGTTGCAAGGCCTTTGGCTGAGAGGGTGTCGGGTGGGGATGTGCTGAAACTCCTGAAGGCAATCCTGCAGCAGCCAAGCAACAGCAGCCAGGGTCCCATGAGCCACAGCAGCAGCAGGTGGAGGCGTGAAAGCATTGTAAGGCTGCTCCTGGAGTTGCCTGCTGTCCAGGACTTTGCTGCACTGGACGTAGAGAGCCTGTTGGGGCAGGCTGTGGTGTTAGGAAGTGAGCTGTCAGTGGGGTACTTGGCAGGCCTTTCTGGCATTTCCTGCGTAGCTGCTGATGCTGTTGAGCCCCTCATGCTGCAGGCTATCCTAGGGGGGTCCGTTTGCTGTGTCAAGGAGCTTGTGAAGCTGCCGCAGGCTGCTGCCCTGTCCCCAGACCGGGTCCTGCAGTTGTTAGAAGCAGCTGTAAGGGAGGAAAGCGCAGAAGCAGTTCAGTGGCTCACTCAGCTGCCTGGTGCTCTGCATCTTTTGCCTGGGGTGGTGGGTGTGCTGGCAGAGGTTGCTTTACAGCCAGGAGCAGCTGCAGGAGGGAGGGGTTTTAGCTGGCTAGTGCAGTTGCCAGCTGCACAGCAGTTCCAGTCCGGGGTTGTAGTGAAGCTTGCAGAGCTAGCCTTGAAGGATGCTAGACCTCAGGCGGAGGTCAGATGGCTGGCTGAGCACCCGGCCCTACAAGCAGCCACACGCGAGCAGAAATTGCAGCTGTGGGAGGTAGCAGCTTGCGTTGGCCATTGCCTGCCACTGCTGTTTGACAACCTGTTGCAAGGCAGGCTCAGTAGCCAGGAAGTCGTCCTTCTTTTTGGAGCAGCATTTCAGGGGGAGGGGCAGGAGGGGTCTGCAGGGTTAGTGCTGCAAGCTGCAGCTGGGGTGGATGGGCTTTGTTCTTGCCTGGTAAAGGAGCTGCTGCTGATGGCTATAAATGCAAATAACAGCTCCGCCGTATCGCTGCTCTTGCAGCATGCTTCCTGGGCTGACATGAGCGAGGGGAACATTGGGCAGTTGCTGCTGGTGGCTGCTGGGTCCGGGGAGCGCAGCTACCTTCAGCTGTTTATGGGGAAGGCACTCCCTCACATGAGCCAGGAAGCTGCTGTGCTTCTGCTAAGGGAATATATGGGAAGCAGTCCTACATGCTCTTTGGGGTGCTGCTTGGGGTGCAAGCTGCTCCTGCATGCAACTAGCAGTGAGCTTCAGCTGCCGCTTCATGACCAGCTCTTCCTCCTAGCAGCAGCTGCTGCTCATGGGCTGCAGCACTTAGTGCTGGATGGTCTTGTGAGCAGCAGCAGCATCAGTGGACCTGGAGAGGTGTGTCAACTCCTCCTGCACCTGCAGCAGGACCCTGGCGCTTGCACAAGGCAGTTGGGCTATTACAGGCAAATCCTGCAGCAACATGCAGCACAGCAACTGCGGCCACAGCACACCTACCAACTAGTGGACCATGCAGTGACCACCGGTCAAGTGCATGTCCTACGCTGCTTGTTCAGAGCAGCTCCATCAGCCATCACCTTCCCCCTGCAGCAGGTACGGCAGCTGCTGGAGCAAGCATTCAGAACTCAAAACGTCCCTGTGCTGGAGTGTTTGCTGGCGTAGCTGCCTTCAGCACAGGCCATTTTGACACAACACTCTCAGGAACTGCTGCAGCAGGTAGCGTCTTCGGGTCAGGGAGCAATGCTTGAGTGGATGTTTAACAGGCTTCCTGCAGGGCATCTGTCCTCACAGCAACAGGTGCAGCTGCGCAACGAGTCAGATAAAGAGCGGGAGCTCCTACTCCTAGAATGCCTACTGCAGCAGGTGCCTCCTTCCGAACAGCTTACAGAGCTTGGCAAGGAAGTCCTTCAGCACAGCAGCAGGTACGGAGTGCCACAGGATATCGTAGGAATGCTGTCTTCAGGGCCATTATCAGAGGAGGAGCAGGAGCAGCTGCTGGGACAAGCTGCAGCTGCAGATACGGTGCTTCCGCTGAAGGACCTGCTGGTCCAGCTGCTTTGTGTGCAGTCACTCTCGGCAACTGAGCTGGAGCAGCTGCTTTTGCAGCTTATTCAGTTGGGTCAAGTCACCACCCTGGAGCTCTTCCTACCACGCGTCTCTGCACCGCAGCTACCAGCAGAGGCAGCACAGCGTCTTGCTCAGGCGGCACTAGCGACACACAACTTCCGCATGCTAACCTCTCTCTTAACGCAGCTCTCTCCACTGCAGCTTCTTCCAGGGGACCAACTTCAGCAGCTGCTGCAAACCTCCATAGCAAGGCATGATCTCGTTGTATTGCAGCTTCTTCTGGACAAGTTGCCACCTCCCATCCATGCTTTGTCTGATGAGCAAGTGCATCAGCTGCTGCAGCATGCGCTGCACTGCAACGACCTTCCTGCCCTGCAGTGCTTGTTGGTGCAGCTGCCAGCAGCTTCTTCCCTCCCAGAACAGCAGGTTCAGCAGCTGCTGCAGAAGTCTATGAGTCAGCAACAGCTACCAATGCTAGAGTGTCTTCTGTGTCACCTAGCCACAGCCCAGGACCTCTCCCCGCAACAAATTCAGCTGCTGTTACAGGAGGCCATTGAGTCTAAGCAGCTCCCTCTGCTCCAGTGCCTGTTGCAAAGGCTGCCTGCAGCTCGCTCCCTGCCACCAGCACAGCTTCAGCAACTTCTAAGGGCAGCCATCAGCTCACAGTCTGGGCATATCTCGGAGAATTTAATACAGCAGTTTCAACCAGCAGAATCCCTGGCAGCACCACAGCTACTGGAGCTGCGGCAGCTGCTGCAGGAACCACAGTCTGTCCTGCCCTACAGCTTGGTGGATAGGTTGCTACCTGCTATCCTTCCAGCTGAGCAGCTGCTGGATGTGCTCATGCAAGCAATGGCTCGTAACCACCCTCTTCTGGTGCACAGCTTGCTGGCTGGGCCAAAGGAAGGGGCTGGAATACTGACGGCATATCAGGTAAAGCAGCTGTTGCAGCAGGCAATCAGTTTCCAGCAGCTGCCTGCCTTGCTGTCCCTCCTCCCTCTTCCCCAAGTGCAGGAGCTATCAGAAACAGATGTTGCAGAACTGCTCGAGCAGCCAGTAGCTGCCGGGAAGATGGACATGGTGCAGCATCTTTGCATGCAACTGCCCCAGCCAACGTGGATGTCTGCTGCAGCAGCTCAAAGGCTACTGCAGCAAGCCGTCAGAAGCAAGCACTTGCCTGTACTGCAGAAGCTACTAAGGTATCTGCCTGGTTTACATCTTCTGCTACCAGAGCAGATCAAGGAGGTGATTCAAGAGGCAGTGACTGGACAGCAGGCGCCTGCCTTGGAGCTACTTAAGGAGGTCTTGGTAGTGCAGAAGCTTCCAGGTTCAGCTGTGCAACAGCTGGCTGAGCTGGCAGTAGCAGGCAAGAGGGTGGAGCTGCTGGAATCCATCCTGAGCTTCCTGCCCACATGGAGACAGTGCAAGTTAGGGAGCTAGTACAAAGGGCTCTTGATTGTGGGTGTGATGATGTCTTGGAGTGCATGCTCGCCGTACCAGCAGTCAGGAAGCAGGAGCAACTACGTTTGTTGAAGCGTTGGGCACGGGCGGTGCTAGAGTTGCTTTTTTGGCTGTGTGTGCTTTTGCTGCCTCTACTCGTATTTTCTGTTACGAGAAGCTCTTGGGATGAGCAGGGTCAGGAGGCTCCTGCACCATACATCCCTCTGTAGGCGGACAAGCTTGCCTTACAGAGGTTGTGGGTGGCCCGTGGGTCAGCTGCATAGTGCAAAACTCGCATAAACAACCTATTCAATGGTTCAGAAATGTTATGATTCTGGAAGGTCAACGTAAGAAGTAATGTGGGAGGCAAGAGGCTGCTTACATCATCGTGCAGTCAGTGTGGCAAATGGGGGCCAGGTGTCTGTTTTCTTTCCAGTCTCTTAAGTTGGATGATGCCTGGCAGGTGGCTTGGCCAAAGTTCATTTCCTTTGTGGCAGATGTGGGTACCAGCACCTCCCTTTGTGCTGATTGGAGTGAACTGAATTGTAGGTCAAGATATGCGGTTCTGCAGAAAGACAGCACAGTATCTGCTTAAATAGCAGCAGAAGGACGTCAAAGAGGTGGTAAAGGGTAGAGAAGTTAGTACTGCTCTTGGTTTCTATCGTGCAGGCAGCGGGCCGTTTTGTTTCAAAGAGCAGTGCAGCAGCGCGATATGTGTGGGACATGGCCTGTGCTGTATGGCAAGGGGATTGTGGAACTTGTATGGGTCAACTTTGCTGTTGATTTATTGCAATCCTGCCTGTGGTGTAGCTTATCCTCAAAGCAGAAGGAGACAGCTCGTGGAAAGCAGCTGGTGGCTGAGTAATAGTGTGCTTGGATAAACAGGGGTTGCCTGTGTCAGGTCTAACAAATTAACTGCAAGTGAAGTGGGCATGCCTGCTAAGCAACTTGATACTGCTGTACAGGCTGTGGCTGTCTCCTATTCTGAATAGCAAAAGCGCGGTTGTACAGCCTTAGACGGCCGGTGTTGACATGGTGGGGAATCTCAGCAGTGCTGTTAAATGCAGTGATTTTGGGCTTTTGGGGTGTCACTTGCAGTTTGCAAACACTTGATCTTGTGTCTCTGCTGGAACTGCAAGGACGGTTTAGTGGGCCAGGGGATCTAGAGGGGTGGCAGAGGGTGTTGAGTGAGGATGAGCTGCAGCTGCTGGTGTGAACGGCGGGGATGTGGGTGTAGGGGAGGCTGTGGCTGTGTTGCTGGAGCTGCTTCCGGCAGGGGAGGGGAGGGACCAGCTGAGGGAGGTCCTTATCGGCTGCTAGTACAGCAGTAGATGAGGGGTTGATACATTATGGTTCCGGGCAGTCACTACAAAATTCCCTGCTTGGTACTGATGGGGTATCCGGTAGATCACAGGATGAGCTACCAAGAAGCTACCAGCCTGCAGGATGTGCTGGCAGTAGGAAAGGCAGCATAATTTGATGCTTGTGTTGGGAGCTGTGGCGGGGAAGTGGTGTTGCTAGCTTGCGGTGGCAGTGCTGCTTTTGCTGCGTTTGTGCTAAACAATAACAAGGGGGAGTTCTCATGTGAAATGGACCAGGATTGCATGCATGCCAGCAGTGCTGTCCTCACTGCCTCTGGCTGGAATGCTGCCCAGCAGACGCCTTTGGTGCGTTAAGGTGATTTGGGGTGTTTCAGGGACATGTATTACATTTATTTCATGATATGCCATAGGCCCCGCTGTCACAAAGAACAGGGACATGTATATGGTGCAGTGCCATTGATGCTTCAACATACGAGGCCTTAGCAGGCAATGGGAAGATTTTGCTTGAAGCTGAAGTGGCGTCTACTTACCTAACATATACCGCGATTTGAACTGGTCATAGTCCCATATAACCTGGACAGATACATGTGGAGGTGTTGGGGCCGTCTGAGTTACACATGTTTGTATATGGCCCTTGGTGTTAGGGGGACCTGCTGCATTATTCTATTCTATGTTGTGTTTGGTCGTTTCGACCTAGCTGCCTTGGTGCAGCCACACCTTAAACTTTGGTTTGTTTGTTATGGCTGTATGCATGCAGTCATTGTGTTCTGCTGTGGCAGCAGATGCATGCTCCTGCTGGCTTCTGGGCCCCCCGAAGTCTTGGGTACTCTTACAATTGTGTTGTGTGAGGCCTCAAATCTTCCGTACATACAGATTACAACAGATTACAGATTACAAAGTGGCCCCACAAGGGGTGCGCCGGTGACGGAGCCAAACACGAATCCATAAAGGAAGCTGAGGCTGACTAGTCCCTCCTGGCTTCCTTTGCTTGGTCACAGTTGAATCTGCTGTCGCTGCTGGCAGGGGTGCTGCTAGATGGCAGCGTACTCATTATGACAGCATGTACATTGGCCGCACACAGAGAAACCAACATGGACCAGCTGCTGCTGCAAGGTTGATTGATGTGCATGAGCAGGCGGCTACGAGCACCAGCCCGGCAAGTGTTCTAGCCAAAAAGTTTCTCTCCCAGGCGCACTCGGGTTATAGCACACAAACAAACATACTGGTGTGGATCGGCCGATCGGCAAGGGCTGCTACTAGGTCGAAATTTCTTTAACGACCAAACACACCGATCGGAGGGATCCAAACACAATGAATTCCAGACCATCAACTCAGCATGATACCCAACCATGTATCTATAAACTATGGTGATCTGTAGCACCGCACGCGTGCCGATGGGTTCGCCAATGCAACTAGTAAGATTCACGCACCCCGCATATAATGCGCTCCATGAGGCAGGTATCTGCCGTAATATACGATACAAGATCCAGACACTTCATATTTATGGTGGGAAAAAGACAAATCCAGAGCCGTTAACTAAGGCAATTCCTGCCAAAGTGCTTGAGATTGCAACAAGTTGCAGAGAAGGAGAGAGAGAACACACTACACATATACACATCCGCAAGCAGAACCATCCTGTACAAGACTTTGCTGGACCTCCAAGGTGTGCACCAAGCATGTGCACTGCTGGAGACATGCAGCCCACAAATCATATGTACCAATCATCAACAGGTGGCAGAGATAGTATCATAGGTGCATCCCAAGTGCTCCCGACAGACAGAGAGAACTAGTGCTCCAAACATAGCACTGTTAACAGAACCACAAGAGCTACCTAGATGATCATCTACAGTTCCTTACAGTTCAGCAATACTTCCGCATCAATCTGCAATGCTTGATCCCTATCTAAATCGCATGTAGAGCAGCATGCTACAGCTCTTATGGGGCGCTAACACCAAAAGCAAAGTAGTAATTCACTTAGGCCCGAAAATGGGTTCAACATCCCTACCTAGTGTTGCAGACATCCCATAATGACAAACTGGCTGGTAATCTTGGACACCAAGACCAAGCAGACCCAGTGCATATATATAGCTTTGGCTTGTGAAAATCTGCATCTTCAAAATGCTACTCACGCTTTGGGTAACACTGTATGTGCAAGTACAGACATACAGATGTATGCAAAACTCTCACTCCATACAGTGCGGTTGCCCACTGAGGCATCAGCAAGTAATAGCTTCACGCCACACCAAATCAGCTCTGCACAAAGGGTGCAATGCTGAGGGGAAGCTGCTGAAATGTAGGCAGCAGAATCATCTTCTATGTCCCCCTGCTTGGAGATTGCTTAGGCATGGGAGTGTAGCATTTCTTGAACATGTATGTAACTAGGACGCAAAGGACCTAGTCCCTTGCACTTGAAACCCACCATGTAGATAAATGCGGCGCTCACCATCACTGCTAAGAAATACTGATCGGTCTCCATTGGATCTACTAGGGCCGGTGCACAATGCAGAGCTTCTTGTAAGAAACTTATGGAGAAGACTTCTGAGGTTGAAAACTGTTACGGAGGACAGCAGTGCTTTTAGCAGCTGTACATAGCAGCTAGGCCTAGGGCATATAGCACTGCCCACAAACACAAAAGGACTTTGTGAATCCTGCAACACACCACGCTTGCTCATGAGCCGCAGGCTGCCTGCTGCAGGGGACAAGCAGGCGGCATCTTCTATTTGTAAATGCCCATGGATAGCTGCATTTTCTTTGCCCCATCCTAAAAATAGGTGTTCCTGCACCACCACCCCCTTCCTGTCAGTGCTCCACCCAGCCCCTCCACTCCCCTCCAGCAGCAGCAGGGCTAGCCCTTTACATGTATATTCTGACAGGTACCACATCACAACACCTCCTGCTGCTAGTGCTGCTGGTGCTCTAGCCATCCCGGTCCGCAGCACCGACCACAGTCCCTACCACATCCTGTTCCCAACCCATTGGGGCCTGACCATGCCTCCTTTGCTTGCATGGCTGTCTGACAGTTGCTCCTGCCACTGCTGCAGCTGCTGAGTGTTTCCTTGCAACTCTCCCCCTATCAGCACCCCTCCCAGCTCCTCCACATCCTCTTGTAACAGAGCCAGCTCCTGACACCTCATGCTGAGCAGACACATCAGGGAACCAGCTTTGGACTTGATGGCCTGGGAGGTAGAACAAGGACAACACAACGTCAATACAGACCAATGTATAGGAGGCAGAGGTAGCCATATATCACTTGGTAAAACCTGCTGCATCAAGTGGCACAAAACAAGCAGTATGTTAGGAACACATACACATACACAGACCAAAGGAAGGTCCCGGACAAAACGTGTCACCACAGTCCCCAGATGCCTGGCATTCAGGGTTTCAGTTTTTTGGGGGGGCAAGTGGCCCCTTTTTACAATTGATGGCATGTGATCTTGCGCCACAATACCTTCTGTCCAGATTGTGCACCTGTCATATACGGATGCCGTTGTCACTCATCTTGAACTTCGCTGCAGCTCAGAGGCTTAGTGTGTTTTCTACTGCTAGTAGCTGCACCCAAAGACTCTTGCAGTACTGGGTCTCTTTTACGTTAACGATACCTGAGGATAGGAGTCAACTTCAGTCAAGTATGCCCCCCCCCTCCTTCCCGTTTGCAGACATTCGGATTAGCAAACCCAGATCTGACAGATCCTTCCTCTATTAGATCATAGATCATAGCCCCCCCCCCCCCCACGACCCGCATCTTACCTGCAGCTCTCCCTCCATGGCCTCTGCTCCTTTCCAGCCCTCCAACACTCCTGCCAGCCAATGTGAGCCAGACTGGATGGGTCCACCCCCACCAGCCGGTCCCAGTCGGTCGTCTGACATTGCAGATCCAGCCGTGGCTGTAGCTGTAGCACTTGTGGCAGGAGCTAATGCAGCATGTGAGCTGTTTTCGTCTGGCGACTCCTTCGTCTGGAATAAAGGCCATTTGAAGCCCTGCTGCTGCTGCTTTCCCACCCCAACCTCGTCCTTTACTCCTCCTGCCGCCACCACTGCTGCTTCCCCTCTTGTAGCTTTGCCACCGGCATGCCCTGCAACCTTTTCTGCTCTGTCTGCACCCGATACCTGCTGCTGCTTCCTTTGCTGCTGCTTCTGCTCTTTCTGCCGCTGCTCTTCCTGCCCCTGGGCTTGCTGCTGCATCAATGCCACAGCCTCCCTCCTGCAAGTGCTTAGCTGGGTGTGTAAGTCCAGGAGGTCATGCGTATCCAGATGCCGCCGCAGGATGCTCTTAATGAAGTATGACTGAGCTTCAGCAGTGATAATAGCTGACTCTGTGGTTGCCAAGAGACCCAGCAGCTGGGCAACCTTGGCTTTAGCAGCCTGTAGGGAACAAGGAGGGGAGAAATGAAGCCAGGTTGAAGTCATTAGCTCAAACTCCTGAAGGCTTTGCCAGTTGATTGTTTCTCTTCTATTTGACAGATGACACCATGATAAGCTTAGGGACTTTCTTTACAAGAGTCTTAGTTTTGCGGAGTTTAGTCTAGAAATATTATGGAATTTGGTTCGCTGCAAGGCACTGTATCAGTGGATGTCCTCGAGGAAATGCTGGTGGGGATGGACCAGCAAGTCATGATGATGATGTTGTGATTATGGCTCCCTTAGCAACTATGACAAGCGATGCTAGTGTGTAGTGAGTGGTTAGTGACACCAGCAAGTGGTGGCAAGGTCAGCGGCGGTGGCAGTTAGTAGCGACAAAAACACTGGCACATGGTTGACAGGTGTGCATAATGTATTGCCCGATGACACTTCTGGAGCATGCAATATCCCCAAATCCTTCAAACAGCTCATGTATAACATCAGCTATGAATAATACGGTACTATTCCAGGTGATTCCAGGTGACTGCCTGTGATTCCAGGCTATTCCAGGTGACTACCTGTACCAACCTCCAGGCGTGTTCCACATGGTAATTCCAGTGTCACCAGCCCATTCAGCTACCAAAAATCTATGCCTCCCAGGATGTTCCAACTCACTTGTAACTTGCGGTACATTCTCTGTGCTTCCACATATTCCTGCAGCATGCTGCTGAACATCTCCCAGCTCAAGCCAGAAGCAGGGATACCAGCAGCAGCGATTCCACCACCACCAGCAGCAGCAGCACTGGTAGTTGAGGCAGTAAATGTGGCCACAGTCTGCTTAGCGTCTCTTTGTGAAGTGGTGCTCTTTAGCCTGAGACAATGAGGATACAAAAAATGAGTTGTTCAGCGCTCTGAGCAGACACCAACAGAGAGAGCAACAGCAGCTGTGGATGCAACAGCAGCGGCAGCAGGATTAGTGGGGAGGCTGGCATCGGCAGGGTCTGCAGGGTCTCCATACCACAACAACAAGAAGATAGCATGAGCCGAGGAGGGTCTAGTAGCATACCACAGCCTGAGAGGCAGGATGAGCATCAGGTGAGAGCAGCTTTATGGGCATTACCAGGCGGACTTTCAAATTTCAAATGTTAATGGCTTGGGCTAGAGGTAGTCACCCCTGGTGATGTGTTCAAGTGCCAAACACCAAGTGACAAATATCGACCTGGCTCCATACCGGTAGGGGTAAGAAGTGCTCCTTACCTCACTGCAAGTACCTCTGCAGCCATCATTTTTAGCTCGGTTTCTTTTGATGCAGCCAGCGCCTCAGCAGCAGCAGCACGCGACTGCAGCTCCTGCATTGATCGCTCATGATGAGCCAGCTGACTGATCAAAAGCTCTTGCTCCTGCTGCTGCTGCTGTTGTGAATTGCTACCCTCCTGTTGCTGCTGCTGCTGCTGTGGCTTCCCCTGCTCCTGCTCCTGCTGGTGCTGCTGCTGCTGCTGCATGGAGCCAGCACCCATCCCATCTCTCCCTGTTTTGTGGCTGCTTACAGTAGCAGCCTCCATAGCTGTTGCATGACTGGGCAGCCCTTCTTGTACCAAGTCACTCAACCCCCTTTCCTCTTGAACTTTCTGCTGCTGCTGCTGGCGGTGTGCTAATCGAAAGGAATCATACCCCCTGCCACTCCCTGCTTTACCTCCCACACCGCCCCTGCCCTCAACCATCTGTGTCTCTCCCCCCTCCTCGTGCCTACTCGCCCTGTCCTCCAATAGCGGACCTCCTGCTACTTGTACTGCTCCCACCTGATCCTCCAAAAGGTGTTGTACTGCCTCAGCCCCTGCATCACCTGCCATCTCCCTTACTAGCTGCTCCACTAGCTCCAGAGCCTTATTCAAAACCTCTGCCTGCCGCTGCCGCTGCTGCTGTTGTTGTTGCTGCTGCTGTTGACTAGTGCCCCACAGGTCCCCCACCTCTCCCCAGTCTCCACCTATGCTGCTGATACTGCCGTTGCTGGCGTTGCTGCTGTCTTGGTAACGGTGCTGCTGCATAAGGGAATGGAGCAAGCCCTGCACCTCTTGTGCCAGCTGCTGCAAGTGCTGAACCCTGACAAAGCCCTCACTCAAAACCATCGCAGAACCCTGTGCCCCTGCCCTAGTACTTGAGGTGTCGCCAGATACTCCATGCTGATCCTGTCCTGCTGCTGCTGCTGCACTGGTATGGTTTGGCGCTCCAGATACGGATCCTCGTGCAGCGGCTCCTACTGCTTCAGTCCCTTCTGCTGCTGCTGCTGATTGTGGTGGTGGTGGTAGGTGCACTGCTGCTGTTGCTGCTGCCTGTTGAGCTGCCACCATTCCTGCCATGGTTTCCAGCTTGTCCAGGAGGGTGGCTATGGCCGCATCCTTCTGAGACACTAGGTCCTGCAGCCACCAGGACAAGGAAGCACAAGTACTGTAAGAATCACACATCAAAAGCACTAAGGACCCCTCAGCTGTTATATGAGCACCCGTTGCCACGGTCCCTTCCACCTTAGAGCAGCCGGTTTCATAAGCATAAAGCAAATGACGTGTAATGACACCAGTCCAGCTGTAAAATTGCAGACAACAATTTGAGCAATGTGTCCTACCACAGTGCCATTTGGCCTACCCATGGTCATGGCAGTTTTCTAAGTCACCACGCAGTACAGCAGGCCATCCATAATGCAGCGTTGCTCAAGTAAGGATGCTTATTGACTACCAATGGAACACAAACAACTTCCAAATTTACAGCACTTTTGGGCCCCTTTGGCAAATCATGAGTTGTACTGATAATACTCTCCTCCCCTCGCACCTGTTGAGCTGCTGCTGCATTATCATGTGCTGCCTGCACCCGCACCAGCTGCTCCTTCAGCCCTGCAATGCTGGCCTCCTTCTGGAGCAACACCCAGCTGTCACTAGCAGCACGTGCCTCTGCAGCTTCCAGTGCCTGTTGCACTGCCACCCGCTCAACTTCTGCTGCTGCTTGACCTGCCGCCGCTGCTCCCGCTTTCTGCCTCGCCATTTCTAACTCTTCCCTTAGCTCCTGCAGCTGCTGCTGCATTTGCCGCCCCTCCACCCCTGATGTTTCTAACTCCCTTTCCAGCACATGTACTTTCCCAAGCAGCTCTGACCGTAGAGCTTCCACTGCATTGTGCTCAGAGGCAGCTGCTTCCCTTTGTACTTGGTGCAGCAAGTCCTTTGCTACCTGCAACTCCCCTTGCACTGCAGCTCGCTGTGCTACTGCTGCCCTCTGCCCCGCTACTGCCTCCGCCGCTGCTGCTTGCGCTACAGCTAACTCCTTCTCCAAGCTGTAGCATTTTGCCAGTGAAGCTGCTTTCTCTCCCGCTGCTAGATCCCCACGTTTCTTTGCTGCGCCCAGCTCCCCTGTTAACTCAGCCAGCTGTTTCCTAGCAGCTTGAACCGCAGCAACAGCAGCACCACTCCTCTGATCAGTAGCCTCCATATCAAGCTTTAGCATAGCATGCTCAGCAGCTACTGCTCGTGTTTCAGCTGCTGCTACTGCCACTTGCTTACGAGCCTCTGCTAACTCCCCCTTGAGCATCTTCTGCTGGGAAAGAGCTCCATCTTTCTCAGCTTCTGCTGCTGCTGCTACTGCCTCTGCTGCTACTAGAGCCTCCTTGACCTCCTCCAGCTGCTGCTGCAACTCCACTTCCTGCTGCATTGCAGCTTTCAGCTCTGCTGCTGCTACTGCTGCCTGCTTCTGTGTGTCTGCTACCTCTACCCTTAGCACCTCCTGCTGTGCCACCGCTGCTGCCCGTTCCGCTTCTGCCTCTGCTGCAAGGTTCTCCGCTTTAACCAAAGCCTCCCTCAGCCCCTCTAGCTGCTCTTGCAATACCGCCTGCTGCTGCCTTGCAACCTTCTGCTCTACTGCTGCTGCCTCTGCCTGTGCTTTAGCACTTGCTATAGCCCCTAGATACTCCTGCTCCAGCTGCTGCTGCTTTCCTGCAAAGGCCTGCTGATCTGCTGCTGTCCTTCTAACGGCCTCTTCCTCTGCTGCCAGAAGCTTCTCTGCAGCCTGTTGAAGCTGCTCACTTAGAGCAGCAGCTTGAACAGCAGCAGCCCTCTGCTCTGCTTCTGTTGCTGCTGCACGCTCCTCTGCTGATTTCAAGGCCCTTTCTAACCCCTCCAACTGCTGCTTAAGCGCTCCCTCTCTCTCTCCTCCAGCCTGCTGCTCTTTGATAACTGCATCTGCCTGCAGCTTCGAAACCGTTAGAGCTTCTGAAAGCTCCCCCATCTGCTTCTCCAGAGCAGCTACCTGAGCAGTAGCTGCTGCCTGCTGTGCTACAGCTGCTGCTGCCCGCCCCTCTGTTGCTGCAAGCACCCTTTGGTTCTCCTCGAGCTGCTGCTGCAACGCAGCCAAGTTCTGCTTTAGTAGCCCCTCCCTGACTGCCCCTGACTGCTGTTCCTTGACCAGAGCTGCCCCTGCCTGCTCTTTCAAGTTCTCGACCATACTCAACAGCTCCGCCACCTGTTTCCCCAGAGCAGCTACTTGAGCAGTAGCAGCTGCTTCCTGTGCTACAGCTGCTGCTGCCCGCCCTTCAGCTCCCTCAAGCAACTGCTGCCTTTTCTCCAGCTGCTGCTGCAACTCAGTCAACTCTTGCTTAAGCACCCCCTCCCTAATCATACCCGCCTGCTGTTCACTTATCAAAGCTGCACCTGACTGCTGTTTTGACTCGTTCAAATTCCCTATGAGCTCTCCCACCTGTCGCTTTAGAGCAGTTACTTGAGCAGTAGCCGCTGCTTCCTGTGCTACAGCTGCTGCTACCCGCCTCTCTGCTGCCTCCAGCACATGCTGCTGCTCCTGCAGCTGCTGCTGCACTTCAGCCAACTTCGCAAGCACATCCCCCTTCTCTGCTATTGCTGCTGGCCCCTGCTGTTCTGCTTCTCTCAGAGCGTCCAAGGCCTCCTCCAGCTCCTGTTTGAGCACACTCTCCGATTCCCTAGCTGCATCTTCCTGCTGTTCAAGGGCAACCACCCCCTTCAGTTCCGCACTGCTCAAAGCATCGCGCAGGTCCCTCACTCGGCCTTCTAGAGCAGCCACTTGCGCCTTGATCTCAACCCGGTCTGCTTCTGCTGCCCGTGCTCGTGTCTCTGCTGCTCCTAGCTTCCCCTCTGCTGCTCCTAGCTGCTCTCTCAACACCCCCTGCTCCGTTATCGCTGCTTCATACGCTGCTACTGCCACCGCCTCCTGCTGCTGTGCTACTGCTAAAGCTCCCCCAGACTCTTCCAACCTCTCCTCCAGCTCCCCTTGCTGCTTCATGAACCCCTCTCTTTCCCTTAAAGCAGCTGCTCCCCTGCTCTCTGCTTCTTCTAAGTCCCTCTTACCCCGTTCTAATTGCTGTTGCAGGTTCATAAGCTGCTTCTCTACTGCTCCTTTCTTTGCTATTGCTGCTGTTAGCTTCCCCTCTGCAACTGTCAGTGCTTGCGCTGAGCCAGCCAGCTGCTGCTGCAGCTTCCTATACATCTCCTCCACCATTCCCTTCTCTGCTACTGCTGCTTGCGCATGTCCAAGTGCTAGTGCTGACACCCGCAGCTGCCCCTGCCGCTCCTCACCCTTAGCACTTACGACACGCAGCTCTTCAGCAGCAACAGCAGCTTGCTGCTCCTGCATCGCAACAACCTCAGTTAACTCCCTCACACGGAACTCCTGCTTGGATAGCTGCTCTGCCATACCCTCCCGCTCTGCTACTGCTGCTTCCGCCCGCTGTTCTGCTACTGCCAAAGATGTCTTCCCATTCTGCATCTCAGCCTCCAGCTCTGTAACCCGCTGCTTCAAAAACTCCTGCTGTGCTTCTGCTGCTCCCGACTGCTGCCGCACCACCTCAAGCACCATTGCTGAGCTTTCCAACTGCTCCTTAAGCTCCATTTCCCTGGCAACAGCCCCCTCATATTGAGCCACTGCTGCAACTGCCCGTCC
This sequence comes from Pseudopediastrum boryanum, assembly GCA_963556185.1. NCBI lineage: Eukaryota > Viridiplantae > Chlorophyta > Chlorophyceae > Sphaeropleales > Hydrodictyaceae > Pseudopediastrum > Pseudopediastrum boryanum. The sequence goes on along the minus strand of OY744501.1, from coordinate 9,555,157 downwards.
CTTCGCATCTTGCAATGCCTTGTCAGACTCCTCCAGCTTCAACCCCAAGGCAGCTGCTACTGCTGTAGCCTTGTCACGCTCTGCTACTGCTGCAGCAGCAAGGCTCTGTGCTACACCCAGTTCCCCCTCCAACCCATCCAACCGCTGCTGTAGCTGCTGTAGCCGCTCCCTTACGTTCCCTTTCTCTGCTACTGCTGCTGCTGCCAGCTGTTCTGCTGCCAGCAAAGCTGCCCTTCCCTCTTCCATCTTCAACTGCAACTCCCCCACTTGCTGCTTCAGAGACTCCTGCCCTGCTTCTGCTGCTGCTGCCTGTGCTCTTGCCGCCTCAGACCCCGCCCCAACCTCTGCAAGCTGTTGCTGCAAAGCCCCCTCTTGTGCTACAGATGCCTGCTGGTGATTACGAGCTTCCACTAGCTCCCCTTCTGCAGAAGCCAAGGCCTCAGTAAGCCTCGCCAATTGCTGTTCCAGGGCAGCAGCTTCGGCAGCAGCAGCTTGCTCCTCTGTTTCAGCTGCTGCTGCATGTGCTTCTGCCTCTTCCAATACCCCCTGAACCTGCTGCAGTTGCTGCTCAAGCTCCTTCTGCTGAACTAACGTATCCTGATGCTCAGCAGCAGCTGCTTTAGCCTGTTGCTCTGCTGCTCCCATAGCCCGAACAGCTGTTTCCAGCTGCTGCTGTAGCTGTACATTCTTGACCGCTGCAGCCTCGCTCTGTGCTACTGCTGCTGCTTGCTGCTCTTGGACTACAGCCAGAGCAGCTGCAGTTTCCTGCAGCTGCCCTTCCAGCTCCTTCTGCTTGCCCACCAAGACCTGCTGCTCTGCTGCTGCTACTGCTGCTTGGTTCCTAGCTGTGTCAAAAGCTTGCCCTACCTGCTCCAGCTGCTGCTTGAATCCCTCTTGCTCCAACACCATAGCTTCTTTGTCTGCTACTGCTGCTGCAGCTTTTGCCTCTGCTGCCTGCAAAGCACGACCTGCCTCCCCCAGCTCTTGCTTTAGTAGACCAGCCTGTTGCAATGCTTCTTGTTCCCCCGCCACTGCTCCTGCTACCTGCTGTTCACCATCCCTCACAGCCCCGTCTGCTACCTTCAACTGCCGCTGCAGCTCCACCTGCTTTACTACCATACCCTCCCTCTCAGCCGCCATTACTGCTGCTGCCGCCTCGCGCTGCTGTTTCTCCGCTGCCGCCGCTATTGCTGCTGCTGCCTCCCGTTCTCGTGCCGCTGCCAAGGTCCCTGCTAACTCTCTAAGCTGCCCCTCCAAGCCCTCCCTCTGAACCTCTGCTGCCACCAGCTCTGCCGCAGCTGCTGTTGCAGCTGCCTCCGCTGCTTTCAATGCCACTCCTGCCTCCTTCACCTGCCTCCTCAGCTCCTCCTGCTCCTGGACCACTTTCTCACCTTCTGCTACTGCTGCTTCCCGGTGTGTTACTGCTGCTGCTACTGCTTCTCTTGATACCTCCAGCTGCCGCTGAAGCTCCGCTCGGTCTGCCAGTGCTGCTTCCCTCTCTGTAGCTGCTGCTCTCTCCCCTTGCTGTGCTGCTGCTAGAGCTCCTTCCACCTCCAGCAGCTGCTGCTGGACCCTTTGCACCTCTGATCTGCTCTCACGCAAAGCAGCTGCTGAATCCTCTAGCTGCTTCTGTAGCTCATTCTGCTGTGCCCAAGCTGCCTCGCGCTCTGCTGCTGCCGCTTCCTGCTGTGCTACTGCTGCTGCTAAAGCCCCTCCTACCCCCTCCAGCTGCTTCTTAAGCTCCAGCTGCTGCTGCAACGCCTTCTCACGCTCTGCTACTGCCACCTCCTGCTCTGCCACTGCTACAGCCAATGCCCCCCTCGCCCCCTCCAGCTGCTGTTCAAGCTCCCCCGCCCGCCCCCTGCTATCCTCCAGCATAGCATTGCTCCTCCCCCACCCCTCCCGAACCTCCTCCACCTCCTTCCTGCTGCCCGACAGCTGATGCTGCAGCTGCTGTACATGTTTACTGCTTTGTTGCAGCTGTGTTTTGCTCCTTATAAGCTCCTGCAGGTGCTGCTGCTGCTCCTGTGCCAAGCTTGCCAGCTCAGCCTGAGCAGCAGCAAGAGCAGCCACAGCAGCATCTCTCTCCTGGCTCATGGCTCCTAAGCTGCTGCTGGAAGTATCAAGCTGCTGTTGGAGGGCTGCCATAGCCTCACATGCTGCTTGCACCTGTGCATAGGCACGGGGAGGAGAAGAAGGGGATCACCGCAGGTACAACTGCCAAGTACAGCGGGCATTGTAAGGGTTGAAAAAAGAGGTACAGAAGGGGTAGATTTAGGGGCTTGAACAAGGTGTTGTTGGAGCGATGCCATAGCCTAACAGATTGGTTGCACCTGGAGCTTGAAAGTTGAGAGAAAGTGCCGTACGGTGATGTCTCAGGAGCAAGTGCTGCATTAACACTTTCCGCCTGAGGTAAAACAAGCATCAACGAAGTACACTTGCAGCAAGCACTGAAGCTCACTTGGAAATGCTCAAGGATGCTACAATGACACTCGTACTTGCATTGCCGCCGCCATGTGCCTTGGGCACAAGCACTACGTGCTAACAGTGTAGCTGAAAAGGCTTGAGAAATCATATTGAAGCACGCATGAAGCAGCCAGTGTACAAGCTGGGACCCTTCTGCAAGCTTGGAATGCTCAGGAATGCGGTCAACCAACGCGGTTCCCACAACCCAAACTGCGACCTCTGACCAATCAATACCACCTATTACGCTCTATTTCTACCCGGTGCGTCCCATCTCCAGTGTCTAGGGTTGAGGCTGAGCAGTTAGTGTTGCACAATTGAACCCTTGGCGGCTGCTTTGCTTACCTGGCTTTGCAGCTCTTTAGTTTCATGCTGGCGCGCCACTACCTGCTGCTGCAGTAGGTCTCGCTGTGCTTGTACATCACCTAGCTGCAGTGCATGAGCCTTAACTGCCTGCACATGCTGAGATTCGGACAACTGTAGCATTGCCTCTACATCATGCAGGCGCAGCAACAGCTCTTCCTCCTGCTGCTGCTTCTCATGCTGTTGCTGCTGCTGGTCCTGATGCTGGAGCGCCCGCTGAACTTCTGTTGCTGCTGTAGCCTCTGTGAGTGTGGAAGGAGAGGGGGTGCGGGAGGCCCTAGGAGAAAGCCCTGGCGGGATATCCCCATTCAGTGCTGCAGTTGCCATGGCAGAAGCAGCAGTAGCAGCAGCAAGTTGCATCTGAAGCGCTGTTATGCGCCTGTCCCGCGCTTTGATGAGGTTGGAGAGCTGCTGGACGTTTAGGAGGGCACGTGAGAGCTGTTTTTCACGTTCTTTGACTTGAGCTCTGAGATCACGATCTTCATCTGCTGCTGCTGCTGCTGTTGGGCTTGGTGCCTGGGAGGCCCTGTTGCTGCCGAAAGGGACACTTGCAGCTGGGCTTCTGCTTCTGGGGCTGTTCAAGCCTCCGGAAGTTTCGATGGATTTTCGGAGATTCACGAGCTGCTGGACCATGGCAAGTAAGCTGTTGTTGGTGTGCTCTACTTCCTGAACTTGATCCGTGACCCATGGCTGTGGATCCCAATCGCGCTCTGGGTGCTGTGGCTGCTGAGGGCTGGTGTTATTATCTTTTCCGGGCTGCGAGTTGGCTGTTTCCTTCTTGTAGCGCGTTAGGATCCTGAAGCGCTGACCAGGTCGCACATCTCGGCTTGGGCCTGCCTGTGCTGAGCAGACTCCTATTGAAAACGAGCAGAGGACCCTTCAGCCACAGTTATGCTTTAAATCGGTTATAGACACTTCCTTTTTGACTTACTTCTCGGGAAAATCCCGCCACCTGCAGGCGCTTTCGGAACACAGCTGCACCCGATCGGCAGTTGGATGCTTCTTGTCATGTTCAACTAAGCCAGGCAGCGTAGCTTCAATGTAGCCGCCTTAATCTAGGCAATCAGCTTCCACCAGAAGGTAGACACGACATTCAAAACTCTGTCCCTACCGCGACTCATGTTCTACTGAGCCGGGTCCTGGTATAACCCCTTCTCGGTAATGTCAAACGAGCTAAAATGGCGAATCACAGATATTGGGGTGCACATCATTGAGTTCGGCACGATCTTCGCGCTTACTTTCAAGCCAGAAGCCGTACGCTACTCATTTCGACCTGACCAAAAGCCCACTTTGCTGCAGGCAGAGTACAGTGCTGCCTACCAGAATACGACACAACGGTCTCTGCTGAACCTGACGTCTACATGCAGAGCATTCCTGTACAAGTATCCTCAGACATTGACGAGAAGACCCGGAACTTTCATCTTTTCGGGCTTCGGAGCCATGACAACCAACATCAGGTGACAAGTGCCAACTGCACATGTGAGGCGACAAATCCCTGCATGGACAGCAATTCTCCATTGAATTGAGTGGCACCTGCCAGACGGTGACCTTGCCTTGTGCAATGACGTGCTTGTTTGACGCATTGGGACTATGCCTTCCCCTATTGACGTTCTCCCGAGAGTGAAGGTTTACGCTCGCATTAATCTGCTTACCGGTAACAACATGGGACCTTCAACGTTTGGATAATTCGAGTCTTCTTGCTCTCTATATAGAGTGGAAATCTAGTGCGTTGGGAGGACCTCCCCACTTCCCGGGATCTTGACATGGCCCCTGCCAGTCAGCTCTCCCTTACAAGAAATCAGAAAAGGGCTATAGCGGTGCGTTGTTGAAGAATCTTACTGTCAGTTCCAGCAGCTTCGAGCCACACCTGTTACGAGGGGGAATCCTAGTCTTGCTCGGACTTGACCGGTGCACGAACCTTTTCAGGTATTGGTCGTGCTTGGTGGAGTTGGAGGCGCACGGCAAATCAAGAAATGGGTTAGGCAAGCTCAGCTACAGCAAAAGCTGCTCTGCCATGACGTCAACGGCAAGCCCAAGGCCAGGAATGCCCCGAAGGTTGCAGTTGACAAACGCTTCTACAAACGCTTGCTCAGCATTCTCTCCATGTAAGATCTGATCCACCCGCAGAGATGTCGAGCTCGAGGACTAGGGCATTCAGCTGCAGCCAATTTTGCAGATGGAGGGATATTAGCAATTGGTCTTGCCATGGCAGTGGGGTTGTGCAGGGAGCATGTTTGCATCATACCCTGCCAACAAGATGAGGCGTGTTGGGTGCAGGCAGCTTTTTGCATGAGGGTCTGCAGTGGCTCCTACCCTGTTCAGCAATTGGTGGCATGCGATTGGATCCCTTACAGCTCTTGACCAGTTTGGGACAACTGCCATCCCTTGCTAATCCTGCTATCTCTGCAAACACAGTAGCAGCATACTGAAAGCCCCACTGTGATGTGCTAGACATTGGAATATTGATGAAGGGCATCCAACAACTCATTGTTGTCCTTTTTATCCTTATATACAGACAGCTGACAATCAACAGGGCTCTGGCGATGCACAGTTTTCACGATAACAGATACGGCACATCCCAAAGGGCATGCACGCAGCCTCTGCAACACAAACAACACCATTTCAACGTCGTATGCTGTTGTTGCTGTGTTGTGCTGTAGCTGCATGCCCAGCCCTTTCTCCTATGAGGCGTTCCTGTTGGTAATCTTTGTCATTAGCAGTGCTCCTCACGACAAAACAACCAACACATCCCATAAAGCCGCACGCAGCCTCTGCAACACAAACAACACCAATATAACGCCATGTGCTGTTGTTGCTGTGTTGTGTTGCAGCTGTGTGCCCAGCCCTTTCTCCTATGAGGCGTTCCTGGTGCTGGTCCAGGGAGGTCTGCTGGTCAGCCGCACCCTGCTCACAGACTACATCAGCAGGGTGGAGGGATACGCGGGAAGGTCAATAGTCAGCCTGGTGAGTCAGCAGAGGGGGGTGCAGGGTTTAGCAGCTCTTACGCAGTCAGCCTGGTGAGTTAGCAGGAGGGGGTGTAGGGTTTAGCAGCTCTGAAGTAGTCAGCCTGGTGAGTCAGCAGGAGGGGGTGCAGGGTTTAGTAGCTCTGAAGTAGTCAGCCGAGTGAGTTAGCAGGAGGGGGTGCAGGGTTTAGAAGCTTTTGTTTGTGCGCATTTGTCTCTCCATGGTATTGTGGGGTGCGAACATAATCCAAGCAGTTGGCATAATGATGGGATGACTCTACTTGTATGCACCCTGTGAAAGGTGAACAGTTGGCCCAGTGACTAAGCCTGAATTAGGTAAAAATGTAGGGCCTAATGAAGTCGTCCCCCTATCTTTCTGCAGGAACTTGATGAGCTCAGACGTTGTTGGTGCACTGCCCATATTAGTGAAGTTAAACGAACTGTCTACTTTTAAGCCATGCTCAGCTTGGCTCTTTTGCTAGAGTTTGCCCATGCTGCTATATGCTGTGCACTGCTCCATATGCTGCCGGGAAGTCAAATCGAAGCGGAAATCTGATTTTGAAAACCCTTTCGTATTTGGATCATGCATGACCCAATGGTGTTTTATCATGTTTTTGGCAGCCAATCTCTTGAGGGTGCTGCTGCCGCCTCCTTGTGTATTTCTTGTTCTCTTTGCTTCCCGAGGAGTTTGACAAGTTTGGGCGTGCAGCTTGGTTTTGCCCTGCTTGCCGTCCCCGCTGCCATCTTGGTTCTCTCGTATGCTGTCATACTAATTTATTACTGCTGTTATGTTCTGCCCATTGCTCCCAATGCTGCCTGCTTAATACAATCATGGCAGCGATATCTGGCGGTGGTGCTGCCGTCTCCTCATGTAAATTCTGTTCTCTTTGCTTCCGCAGGAGTTTGACAAGTTTGGTCGTGCAGTGCTTGGCTTTGCGCTTGTGGGGATCCCCGCCGCCATTGTGAACAGCGGCCTGAAGTTCATGCAGAAGAACATTGAGCTGTCCTTCCAGCAGAAGCTCACCCTGCATCTGCATGAGCGGTACACTCGTAACCGGGCCTACTACGCAGCCAGTACACTGGGGGGGTTGACACATGCGGACCAGAGGATTACGGAGGATTGTGAGAAGTTCTCGTATGCTATCAGCGAGCTGTACAGCCATACTTTCAAGGTGAGGGATGGGGGAGGGACGGCATACAGGGGCAAATACGCATGTGGGGGGTGGTAGGGTGGAGTGGAGAAGCAAGCAGGGGGATAGAGGTGGGCAGTGAGGGTGGAGGAGAGCAAGCAGAGGATGGGCAGGGCAGGAAGCATGGAAGACCTGGGTGTAAGCAGAGTAGTGGTGGGGTGGGGCGGGAGGATTAGGGGAAGTTCTCATATGTGACCTGCACAGCCTTAAGTTCAACGTGAGGCTTGGGGGGGGGGGGGTCTATTTTTATGTCAAGTGTGTTTGAAAAATATGGAGAGTATCTAGGTACGAGAGAAATTGGGGGGGTGGAGTGATGCGGAATGGAGACGCAAGCAGGGCGGGTGGGGGTAAACGAGGAGGGTGACAGGCAGAAGCGGACAGGAATGTAGGGCAGAGGAGGAGGCCTGGAAATGCCTATGATTGGCGATGTCTGGTGGGTTTAGACCAGAGGGTCCCAAAGCATGGTGAGCAGTTTGCATTTGGGGTCGGCTTGGTGTGCGGACATATGTTCCAAGGCGGCGAGCCTGTCAATAGTGGGCGGGGGGGTGATGGGGAGCCATGGGGGAAAAGCTAGCAAGGATAGGAGGGCTTACTTCAAAGGTGTGGACTCCTTCTATGTCCTGTATGTTCTTATGAATGTCCTTGCTCCCTGAACACCATGTTACATGGCGACTGGAAAGGGTCTATGCTTTTAGGAGCAGCTGTAAACTACTCATGTCTGCAGCCTCTGTCCTGCATACTCTGCCAGTGGAACCAACACTGCCACTCCTTTTTGCCTGAACCATGATTTCCCTCTCCTTGTTTTTCCAGCCCCTGCTAGACGTCATCCTGTTGATTCTGTTCCTTATCGGAAGACATCAGTCATGAAGCAAACATCAGTCAGCGTCTTCCATTTTTAACTTACCCATTGATTTAAGACACACAAACAAGCTACCCTGACGTCTTTCATGCATCATCCCTTTCCTGTGGCCATTCTCTTGCTTGCTGCAGCCCCTGCTTGATGTCATCCTGTTCACGAGAAGCTTGTCCCTTGTGATGGGCTACAAGGGCCAATTCGGCCTTTACGGCTACTACATTGCAGTGGCCTACCTCTTACGTGCCATGGCGCCCCCACTAGCACAAATGGTGGCGCAGGAATCAGCTTTGAGTGGCAGCTTCAGGGCAGCACATCAGCGGTTGGTGGCTCATGCTGAGGAGGTTGCTTTCAATGACCCTCCTGCTGGTGCGGCTGAACATCTGGTGCTGAACCAACATCTCAGGAGGATGGTCAAGTACAGCAGGCTAAGCGCTTTCCAGAGGTTCTTGCAGCAGGTGGGGGGGGGGTGGAGGAGGGGGGGGGAGGAGAGGGAGGGGGGGTGATGAGCAGGAGGGGTGAAGAGGGGAATAGAAGGGCAGGGGAAAGGGCAGTGGGAGGGTCGGGGCGGCGAGCGGGTGGCGGGTAGCGGGAGAGGCATAGAATGGGGAGGGGCGAGCAGGGAGAGGGTGGCGGGAGGGGCTGAGAGCAGTATAGGAAGGGGAGAAGGGCGGGGAGCAGGAGAGGGGGGGAAGAAGGGTGGTGGGCGCCGCAGGAGAAAGACGGGGGTTGGGCAGGCCGGGGGGGGGGGGTGGGGAGAGGGAGGTGGTGGAGTAAGAGACGGTGAGGGGAAGATGGTGAGGAGGAGAAGATGGGGGAGGAATAGGAGGGTGGGGGGAGGGGAAGTGGGAGGGCCGGTGCGCAGGAGGAGGAGGGGGGAGGGGCGGAGAGTGGGAGCGGGGGGGGGGGGGGAGAGCAGGACAGGGAAGGGGAGAGGGTGGGGAGCAGGAGAGGGAGGAGGGAAAGGGATGGAAAGCAGGAGAGGAGGAGGGGAGAGGTAGGAGAGGGCGGGGTTTAGGGCGGGGAGGCAGGAGAGGATAGGGTTTCGGGCGGGGAGGCAGGAGAGGGCAGGGTTTAGGGCGGGGGGGGGCAGGAGAGCGCAGGGTTTAGGGCGGGGTTTAGGGCGGGGGCGCAGGACAGGGCGGGGTTTAGGGCGGAGGCGCAGGAGAGGGCGGGGTTTAGGGCGGGGGCGCAGGAGAGGGCGGTGGTTAGGGCGGGGAGGCAGGAGAGGGCGGGTTCAAGGGCAGGGAGGCAGGAGAAGGCGGGGTTTAGGCCGGGGGCGCAGGAGAGGGCGAGGTTTAGGCCGAGGAGGCAGGAGAGGGCGGGGTTTAGGATGGGGAGGCAGGAGAGGGCGGGGGTTAGGGCGGGGAGGCAGGAGAGGGCGGGGTTTAGGCCGCGGAGGCAGGAGAGGGCGGGGTTTAGGCCGGGGAGGCAGGAGAGGGCGGGGTTTAGGCCGGGGGCGCAGGAGAGGGCGGGGTTTAGGCCGGGGGTGCAGGAGAGGGCGGGTTCAAGGGCAGGGAGGCAGGAGAGGGCGGGGTTTAGGCCGGGGGTGCAGGAGAGGGCGGGTTTAAGGGCGGGGAGGCAGGAGAGGGCGGGGGTTAGTGCGGGGGCGCAGGAGAGGGCGGGGGTTAGGGCGGGGGTGCAGGAGAGGGCGGGGTTTAGGGCGGAGAGGCAGGAGAGGGCGGGGTTGAGGGCGGGGGCGCAGGAGAGGACGGGGTTTAGGCCGGGGGCGCAGGAGAGGGCGGGGTTTAGGCCGGGGGTGCAGGAGAGGGCGGGTTCAAGGGCAGGGAGGCAGGAGAGGGCGGGGTTTAGGCCGGGGGTGCAGGAGAGGGCGGGTTTAAGGGCGGGGAGGCAGGAGAGGGCGGGGGTTAGTGCGGGGGCGCAGGAGAGGGCGGGGGTTAGGGCGGGGGTGCAGGAGAGGGCGGGGTTTAGGGCGGAGAGGCAGGAGAGGGCGGGGTTGAGGGCGGGGGCGCAGGAGAGGACGGGGTTTAGGCCGGGGAGGCAGGAGAGGGCGGGGTTTAGGCCGGGGGCGCAGGGGAGAGGGCGGGTTTAAGGGCGGGGAGGCAGGAGAGGGCGGGGGTTAGTGCGGGGGCGCAGGAGAGGGCGGGGAGTGGTGGAGAAAGTGGAAAGAGGGGCGGGGGTCCTGATGAAGAGAGTTTTGCAGCAAGAGAGGGCTTGAGGGGGCCTGGGGAGCGGGAGACGGAGAGGGAGGAGAGGAGGGAAGGGAGGAGAGCGGTTGCTAAGGAGGGGAGGGGAAGAGGGAAGATTAGGAATAGCAAGGGAGGGGCTATTCAGCAAGAAGGAATAAAGGGAAGAGAGAGGAGGGTGAGGGAAGTCCAGAGCCCGGAGAGTGGGAGGGGAGGGGAGCGGGCAGAAGGTGAGGGACGGCGGTGGGAGGTGGGGGGAAGCCAAGGGGGGCGATGGAGGATGCTAGAGCTAGAAGGGGAAGGGAGAGTAGGGGCAAGTGGGGCCAAAGAGAGGGGGAGAGGGACGGGGGTAGAGGGCTGGGGTCCAGAAAGGTGGAGAGCGTGTGGGTTATGAACATCAATCAAAGAGGCCTCATTATATAACATACTGTGTTTGTGCTTGCTGTGCTTGTTTGCAGATAGCAGATGGGTACTGTGTGAAGTACTTAGCCAGCTGTGTCGCCCTCCTGGTATATGCTGCCCCCTTGTACTTCACCCCCCCTGACAGCAGGGCCAGCCAGGGTCAGCTGACAGCAGACTACATCAGGAGCATGAGGCTGCTGCAGAACACCAGCAGGGGGATTGGGGACCTCATCATGGTGTATAAGAGGGTGGCGGGACTGGCGGGACATACCAGCAGAGTAGCAGAGCTAATGGAGACGGTGAGAGGGGAGGCGGGGGTGATATGTGTAGGGGCTAAGGGGGGATGGAGAAAGGGGTTCTGGTTTACTGTCATGCCAAACATAGTAGTGTTTGTTCAAAGAACCAGGGTGCTGTAGGACACGAGCAGGGAAGCGGAGACATAGCAGGGAAGCGGAGCTCATCGAGACGGTGAGAGGGGGAGCAAAGGGGGGTTGGAGGGGGGTTTTGGTATGTGGCAAGCATTGTCTGAGTCTCCTGCTTCAGCTGACTAAGATCAGTAGGAGCATGGTGTTTGCAGGGGGTGGAATGTTACTGTGGTGTGTAAGAGGGTGGCGGGACTGGCGGGACATACTAGCAGAGTAGCGGAGCTCATGGGGACGGTGAGTGGGGGGGCCTTGCTTGGATGTGTCTTTTGAGTGTTATGCATATATTGGAAGTTGGAACATGGATCTGCATACCAGTTCTTTGCAGGGGTACTGGTTTGGTGTGTAAGAGGGTGGCGGGACACAACCTAGCAGCAGAGTAACAGAGCTCATGGAGACGGGTAAGGGGGGATTGAGAGTTTGGAAATTGGTTTATGTGTTGGGGCAAGCGTTGTCTGGACCTCCTGGTTCAGGGGACTAGGAAAGGTAGGAGCATTACAATTTGCAGGGATCTGATGATGGCCAACACAAGGAATTCCATGCACTCGATGTTACGTCAGCTGCCTCACTTCCTCACCATGATCATGTCGCGTGATCATTTCCCATTGTGAATTTCAGATGTCCGCTTCCGCACTGTGAACTTCACACTGTCTTGCTCCCTCACTGTGAACATTTTACTTTGTCATGTCAACGGCGACGAGCTCGCAATGCCCCCAGATTCTCATTGTGCGTTTCTCACTGTCCCATTTTCTCATGCCGATCCTGAATATATGCCTTACACCCCACATGAGACCCCAAAATGGTCCTCTGCTGTTTTGCTGCAGGTGGACAACCTAGCTCGTGAGGACACAGAGCACAAGGCGTTGTTTGATAAGAGGCGCTCCCATCAGAACCTCGGAGCCCTGGCAGAACCTACATTGAGGGTGGTGGCTGAGAAGGGGGGAGCAGCAGGGGAGGCGCTGAAACCACAACGCCTGGGGGGTGATGTCATTAGGTTTGAACGGGTGGCACTGGACTCACCAGATGGGACACCACTGGTGAGAGGGGGGGGTGGGTGGGTGCAGAAGAGGGGGAGATGGGGGTGTGCAGAAGATAGGGAAGGGGGGGGCGCCGCAGAGGGGGGCTATGAGGGACTCACCAGATGGGACACCACTGGTGAGAGGGGGGGAGGGGGGGGAAGGGTGCAGAGGGGAACCAGGAGGGAAGGGGGAGCGGAGAGGCAGAGGCTGCAGCAGCAGAGCAGAAGGTTGCAAGGCAGCAGCAGGCGGTATTGCAAGAGCAGCTAGAGGGGCTGAGGGAGGCTGTGGTTAAAGCGGAGAACCTTGCAGCAGAGGCAGAAGTGGAACGGGCAGGGGCGGAGGGGAAGGGCGAAGAGGGCCACCATTAGGAAAGGAGAAGGGGGGGAAGACAGAAGCGCGCTTGGGGGCTTTAGGAGGGAAGAGGGAGGAGGGTATGGGGAGGGGCAGGGAGGTTTTGACAGGGACTGGGGTGGGCGGGGGAATGAAAGAGGTTGAGTAAGTATGGTGGAAGTGGTGGGTGTTGGGAGCCTGAGCACCATGTCTAGGAGCAAGTACGGTATTCTCTTTCCACAATTGAATACGGTGCTCCCCTGTATGTACCAGGCTTTGATGACCTGCTTTGCTGCACCCTTGGGCCACGAACTTGTTGGAAAACCTCACAAACCTTACATTTTTCGGATACGTACTGGGCTTACATTGACCCCGACGTGTAAACCCACAATCCTGACTAGTCTTGTTAAAAGCTACATATGGGCTGAACTCTTTTCAGCATTTAGCACTTCAATCATGTTTCTGTGTCCTTGCTGCCATGGTCCTCAGGGCATTACTACACTAATTGATATGCCATAGCAGAGTACCAATAGGCCCCACAGCGTAAGCTGTCATGCCAAGAATCCAGGTGATACAGTGTCAGGAGATTTATTAGGTGGGGTTTATTTTGCAGTGTGGTGTGATGGGAGCACAGGGCAGCAGCAGCAGTAGCGTTATTGTGCCTGCGTCCACAGCAAAACATGTAGCTCCTGGTATTGCTGTCTCCTGGTACCCCGCCCACTGCCGTCATCACCAGATCTACCTCTGTCAAGCACAAGTATAAACGACACCAGATCTACATCTGTGCAGTTAAAAGAATTAATAAACACCACGTGGACCTCTGTCATTGCTCATTCCTGTGCTGCCCTTCCTTCCCTTCCCTGCTTCCCCCTCAGGTTCGTGAGTTGACCTTTGAGGTTCGTCCCGGGTGTAGTGTGATGTTGATGGGACCTAATGGATGTGGGAAGAGCAGCTTGTTCAGGGTGCTGGCAGGACTGTGGCCACTGCAGGTGAGGGGGGGGGGCGTGGGAGGGGGGTTTGGGTGCCTTTATGGGTTATGAAATTTGGGGAATCCGGGGTGGGGGGCTACAGGGGAGAGCAAGCAGGGGGACAAGGGATGGCCAAGGCAAGGGGCAAGGGCCTCAGGGTTCGGGGTTTAGGGTTCAGGGTACTAGTTGGACTGTGTCCACTGACGTGAGAAGGCGGGGCGCATGAGAAATTTGGGGGGGGGGGGGGGTATGTAAATATTTGGAAAACCGGGGGGGTGGGGGGCTAGAGGGAAGGAGGGTAAGTAGGGGAGACAGGAGATGGCTGATGGGAGGGGCAAGGGCTTTTATTAGGTACTGGCGGGAGTGTGGCCACTGCGGGTGAGAGGAGGGGGTAAGTGTAAGGGGGCCTCTAGGGTTTATGAAGATCTGGGAACCAGGGGCCAGAGGGTGAGAATAAGCAGGAGGGTCCGGGGGACGGCCGGGGCAAGGCTTGTATGAGGTACTGCCTTAACTGTGGCTACTGCATGTGGGAGAGAGGGGGGGGGGGAGTAAGCAGGAGGGAGCAGGGGGAGGGGGAAGGGGAAAGGCACCCGGGGCGGGATGGTTTGCCCAAGCAGGGGTGCATGAGCAAAGGGTGTGGATCCATACCTCTGCGCAGTAAAGATATGCATCAAGGGGGGAGATCATACAAATAACCTTGTTATCTCCACTGCAGGTTAAGGGGGATCCTTCTTTGCCGTCCTTCAATCCTCCTTCCCCGTGCCCCCATTATCTCTCCCGCCTCCCCCCCCCCCCCCCCTTCCTTCCTTCCCTGCTTTTCTCTCCCCCACCCCACATCTGCTTCTCCCCTAACCCCCTCCTCCTCCTTTTGTTTCCACAGGCTGGCGTGATCGCCTCTCCCCCTAAGGGTGAAATCCTCTGGCCCTGATTGCTGTTGCTGCTGCTCGGCTGCATACTATGTTACGTGGGTGCTTGCAATGCGCATCGGCTGCCCCAATTCATCCCCTTTCCCTTCCCTTGCAGGTGGGTGTGATCACCTCCCCCCCTGCAGTGCATCATATTACAGCTGACACCTCCTCTTCCCCCTGCCCTTGGTTCTTTTTCACAGGCTGGAGTGATCACCTCTCTCCCTAAAGGTCAACTGTTGCTGCTGCTTGGATGCATATTGTATTCAGTGGATGCTTGCAGTGTGCGTCCGCTCCCTTAATCTCTCCCCTGCCCTCCCTTTGCATGCTGGTGTGGTCACCTCTCCCCATAAGGGTTAACCTGTCTCCAAATTGCCTCCACCTATCACCACCTTTTCTATATCCGATCCCTCCTGCTTTGCAACATGTTACACCTCCCCCCCCCCCCTCCTTCTCCTCCCTTGCGTCTTTCCCACAGGCTGGAGTGATCACCTCTCCCCCCAAAGGTCAACTGTTCTACCTCAGCCAGCGCCCATACCTGGTCACAGGCACATTGCGGGATCAGCTGCTTTACCCACGACCACCAGCAGCAGTGTGGGCAGCAAGCTTGCCTAAGGAGCAGGATGCTTATGCAGCAACAGCAGGGGCAACACCACAGCTACATGGCTTGGATGAAGGTGAGGGACTGGGGTACAGCGGTTTAGCACTTTGGGGGTAGGGTCTAAGGTCATAGAGCGGCTGGTTTACATGCGACCAGCAGCAGCAGGGGACTCAGGGGTGGGATGTTGGTGCGCTAACAGTTGAGGCAACACCACAACTACACGGCTTAGATAAAGGTGAGGGACTAGGGTTTAGGGTTTAGCCTGTGGGGGTAGGGTTTCAGGTCATAGAGGGGCTGGTTTACATACAACCACCAGCAGCAGGGGACTCAGGGGTGGGATGCTTATGCAGCAACAGCAGGGGCAACACTACCGCTACATTGCTTGGATGAATGTGGGGCATTGGGGTTTGGGGTTTAGCACTTTGGAGCCAAGGTTTAAGATCATGAAGCAGCTGCTTTCATGCGACAACTCAGTAGTAAGGACTAAGGGGTGGGATGCTTGATACACTAACAACACCGCCGCTACATAGCTTGAATGGCGGAGCTAGGGTTTATGGATGGATATCTTCTAGTTAGAGTTTAGGCGTTCCAGGCCACCAGCAGCAACAGGGGTTGATCCTGGTAGCTGCCCTGTTGCCTGCCAATACTTCTGAAAGGATGCTATTTTTACCATACGACTGCATGTGCCTCCTGTGTGGGCTGCTGTCGTAGCTGCTGGTGTGCTTGTCGCTGCTCTTTTCCGCTGCTAAACCGCCTGTGCTGTTGCTGACGCTGCTGCTGATTTGCTTTTTGCTGCTCTTTCTGGCTGCTAAAACCACCTTTATGCTGCTGTTGCTGTCATCTCTGCGCTTTCTCAGAGCTGCGGGCGAGCCTTGCTGCAGTAGACCTTGAGTACCTGTTGCAGCGTGGTAAGGGTTGGGATGGTGTTCAACCTTGGAACGAAGTGCTGTCTGGAGGAGAGAAGCAGAGGCTGGCCATGGCACGACTGCTGTTCCATAGGCCACAATACGCAGTGCTGGATGAATGTACTAGTGCGGTAAGGAGGGAAAGGGAATGGAAGGGTGGGGAGAGGGGTGGGAAGGGAGGTAGGAGGGTGGAGAAAGGGAGGGAGGGAGAAGGGGTAGGTCAGGGAGCGGAGAAGGGACAAGCAGAGGCTGGCCATGGCTTGGCTGCTGTTCCATAAGCCAGAACATGCAGTACTGGGAAATGTACTAGTGCGGTAAGGAGGGGAGGGGATTGGATGTGGAAAGAGGGTTGGGAAGGGGTGGTGGGCCGAGAAAGGGAGGGAGGGAGGTTGGGGAGGAGTGCAGAAGGATCAAGCAGAGGTTGCAGATTGAAGGGTGTCTGCTCCATAAGCCACAATATGCAGTGCTGGATGAATGTACTAGTGCGGTGCGGAGGGGGGGGAGGGGAGAGGAGTGCTTTTGGGAGACAGGAGCAGGGCAATAGCGCTGAGGCAGGGTTTATGGGACTAGGGGTGATGGGACTAGGGTTTAAGGCATTGGGGTTTAGGGTACTAGGAAGGGGCAGGAAGGATGTGGTATGTGTGGCAATTAACAAAAGCCTACTGGCCATAGCCCACCCATCGCTCGCTCTGATGTTTGCGCACGCTAAGTAAGGACTGCTTCCTGTGCAATCCGTGTCCTTGTGTTTGATTAGTAATTATTGTGTGTGAAAGACAGTGTCTTTTCAACGTGCAGACCATGTTTGACTGTTGGACTTTACCACCACCCTCACTTCATAGGGCATCAGGTGATGGTGAGGTGAAACAGTTATTGAGCCCGTCTAGCTCTTGCATACTTTCTTGCTCTCACATACCCCATTGCTCTCACATACCTCCTCTGCGGAGTCATGATGCCCTTTCCCTGTAAGCTGTGCCCTTGGTACTGGTGTGCACGGCACACTTATAACATCCAAAAGCTTCTGGTTCTCATCACCTGGCTATGTCCATCACCTTATATATCCCTGCCTCTCTCTCACAGGTATCAGCTGATGGTGAGGTGAAGCTATATGAAGCCTGTGTGGCACGTAACATCACCCTCCTGTCCATAGCCCACCGCCCCACCCTGAAGCGCTTCCACCAGCTGGTAGTCCATGTGGATGGCACCGTGTCATCAACAGGCAAGGGGTGGTGGACGGAGGAGCTGGACCAGCCAGTGCCAGGAGACAGGAGGGGGGCAGCAGGGGCAGCGGGAGCGGGGGGGAATGGAAAAGGGTGGAAGGATGATACGGCGAGGCAGCTGGCAGCGATCTCGGATCGTGGGGCGCAGCGGCCGGGGTAGGGGGGGCAGGATGAATGGGTGACGATGTCAGGTCATACGCGCACTGTCTTTAGTGGCAGCGGAGGCGGTTGGCTGCGGTACGGGGTTGGAGATGTTAGTTTTGGCGATCGACTGAGGTTGGCCCATAATGGGAAGGTGTGTGAGGGGGGTCCCGGCCTTGGCAAGTTATCTTGGCAGAGGACGAAATGTTGCACAGGTAAAGGGGGAGGTGGTGATGGATGTGTCTGGTAGTGTGCTGCTAAAGATGAGATACTGAGCATGCGGCGGCTGCCAAGCAGGGAGGGTGGGCGTTGGGATGTGGTGGACCAAGGAAGCTGGCTGGAAGCTTGTGTGGGGTGGCCCTGCGGGCCAGTGCTGACGCCCTGTTGGTTTGCAGCACTACTTCGTCCTGCGTTGACTGTTACAGTGTTTGGAAGGCAATGGTTTTTGGTATCTCGATGGATGCCTGTGTTGCTGGAGGAAGATGTGTTCTGCAGAGGGGTTTAGCATAGGTGCGTGGCGCAATAGGGCGGATTGGTTGGTCTTGGAGATGGCCTAGGATAGGTCGTCGTGAACATCTTGTTGCGTGCGGATAAGGGTGGTTCAACCCTGATGGGCTGAAGTTCAGCTTGACAGGGAGAACAAGTGAGGTGCAGGGCGGTGGAGTTCAGGCCAAGGTGTGGCTCTCTTGTATTTGTACTGTGTTGTCTCTGTTGGGGACTGGGTATGTGTATTTCTAGCAGGGCCCAAACCTGATGATGAAGTTGTAAGTAATGGTTTGTCAGGTCCCCAAACCTTTCAAGATCACCACAGCAGACTGGAGTGTGCCCATGCATTCTAAGACAATGTTCTGCTGTACATTGTCTTTGTTGAGGGACGAGTTCCAGAGGGTCCAAGGGTATTTTGTCTTACCTGAACCCTCTCTATCACTATTATCACTAGTACGGTTTTGTGATGCAGTTTCATGGATCACTGGGCCATGCAGGAGCATGTTGAGGAGACTGCTTAGCTTTTCATGAGGCATGAGGCATGCTCTATGGCCTTGTGAGGGATTGAATCGGATACTGGGGGCAGAAGCAGGTTTTGCCCTTGTTCTGTGCCTGTGGGGCAGAGCTGTAATGCCTGCATGTTACGCAACTCACAACCAGGATCTTCACCGGTATGAGTTGGTGATCCTCTGGCTTGCATAGTGCTGGGGCTGTGACATGTGCATGCTGATTTTGACCGTTCGTGTGCGACTAGACCTTGGATGAGCCCTCACAGGGTGTCAATCCTATGAGAAGTACAGGTTCACAATCAAGGGTTCATGTTCTTCTGGTAGATTTGGAGAGGGGAGCGAAGACAGCAGCAGCAGCAGAGTTGTTGCATGGCCGGTAAAGAGAGGTGCAGCAGCAGGTGGGCAGACAAAGGTACACTACTACAACCCCCTGCAGCAACAGCAGAGAGACGTTAATACTGACGGGGCAACAATGACTAGCAGGGAGGTTGTATATGGATCTACATTGGCAAACCCATCGGCACTCACCGCCTGCGGTGCCACAGTGGTGGCCACGCCAAGCCATGCCGCAGTGCCAAGCGGGCCGGCCATCCCGCATTGCAGGGTAGGTTGGCCAAGCCTTACTTCCCATATTAGCCGTAAGCTTGGGCCGCTGGTCCCCGTCAGTTGATTGTACCTGCCGCATGGCAGAATGCGCTGACTAATCTCACTTGTGGCGACCAAGCCAAGCAGTGCTTCAGGCCGTGCGGTGAGAGGTACCGGCAGCTACTAGCGCCTCCTTTTTGGTCGGCCGTATACTCTTGACTTGGTTGTCAACAGTCAAATTGCTGCCAGTGAAGGTGGCATACATTGCTTTGCAGATAGATAAGATCTCCTCTTTGTCACGTTGACCCATTTGCGTGAAACATGTAACATGCTGGTAACATGCTCGTCCAACTGAAAGCCGACAAGCAGGTGCCGTCGCTAGTCCTCCCTCGCCGCAGGTGAGCTGAAGTCCACTTAACAGCTCAAAAATCCGACAGGAAGAGGTGCGAGTAGGAATAAATGCTAGCTTCTGCAACTGGGAAGTTAGCCACTGAGTCGCACATTTACTGGTAGGCAACGGGCTATCATGCTAAAAAGCTGCAGTGGGACTCAATGCCCTTGCTCTTACAGAGTGTTTTGCCAGTCAAGTCTGGTTGCTGTGAGCAAGGCTTTATTATTCTGCCTTCAATACAATGCACTCAATAAGCGAGGATCACTTCACCAACCATATGATGGTCCCTGTGACTTATGGGACGCAGTCCTGCTGACCATGGCAATAATAGCACGCATGACATGTCAAATATAGTGACTCTGGATACTGTTATGCCAACCAGAGACAAATGTCTGTTTTGCTTAAGCTCCTTTCTCTCCTTTCCTTTATTGTCCTCACTGCAGACTACCTGGCTCTGCTGCTGAGCTGTCTACATCCGCCCAAACCTTCATCGGAGCAGTACTATGGCTCGCAATCCCCTCCTGTTGCTGGTGGTAGCCTCTTTTGCCTTTGTGGCGACTGTACTGCCCTCAGCTCATGGTGCCCAGCCTTCCTGTCAGGACCTCTGCTGGAACGCTTATACTACTGAGGTTGAAGCTTGCATCAACAAAGCAGACACTTCTGGTCTGATGACCCCTATGCCACCTTCCCCTGCTGAAGACAACCAAGGCGCATATCAGGAGGTCTCTGCACAGTACACTGGGCCTCCACTAGATGTCATGTCTGAGGTCAGGGACCAGTGCAAGGAAACAATTGGGACAGAGAAGCTGAATACGTGCCTGTACACTGGCTGCGCCCCTCCTCCTTCACCTTCACCTCCTCCCACATGTGAGGAGTCCTGTAAGGCAGTCTATGGGGAGAAGACTGTTGGGTGGATGAGGTGTAGCTGGAACTGCGGCCGCCGGCTCCGTCGCCACAGTTTCTAAGGCTAAAAACACATCTCTATGTAGAGTCACAGAGTTATTCATTGATCAAGTTTCAGTTGCGATGTACTGGCGGTATGCAGCAAGACTCAGGTGTTTGCAAGTTTCAGCAGCTTCCGAACAGCCAGGGTGTGACTGGCGTTTGTAGCACTGCTTGTGGATGATCAATTGCACTGCCTGTTGAGTTTGGTTGCTGTCAAGTTCATTTGGGGCATGTGGAACATAACATGTCACATGCAGCACTTTGAGGCCATATGTTTCTGTTGTATTACCTCTGTTGCTTGGCATGGCATGTGGTAGCCGGGAGGCCACCACTTCTGTTATTTGCTGCTGGAGGAGTGTGCTTATCTTAAGCTATGTTTTCAGACTTGGTAAAGTGTGGGTAAGGATTGGACAGAAAGTGATGTTGTCTTCTGTGCACTCATCCTCATCCTGCCTACCATGGTGATAAAAGCAGCAAGTTGGGAGACCTTGCTCGATAGCGTTGCAATGCAAGTAGAGGGAGACGTTTTGCAGCTGTAACAGGTTGTGACAATGTTGGCAGTGCTGGGGTAGCTTGTATCGGTAACCGTGTCGCAGTTTCTAGATCTCAAACGTGGTGCATGTGTCGGCTTATCTCACTTGAAAGTGATCCCAAACTTGGTGCTAGATCAATTGCGTTAGCACTTAGTCATGACTTGGAGCCTTGTCTGAAAACAATATAGCCTTGACGGGCAGTTTTAATAGAGGGCAATGTGCAGCAATATAGAGTCTGCACTATCAGCAGGGACAGCAAACTCGAGGGTTTTCTGTTGCTCACTTATAAGTGGCAGCAGCAGCCCTACTGCTAACAGCAGAACATAATAGGAGTGAGCACAATTTCGAGTAGAGCAGCAAGCAACCAATAGCAGTGCTGAGCAGTATCAGCTATGGATCACAAGTTCAAGTCAAAAGGACTCTAATTGGAGGTGATCGAGAGCTCAAGAGCTCTGTTGCTAATAAGCGCAGACGTTTGTACGAGCCAACGCACAATAATGCTGCAACAGGAGCAGCAAGAAACAAAGAAAGGGTAAGGAGGAGGAGGAGGAGGAGCCGGCAGGGGGAGCAAGTGAAGCGAAGGGCAGAGACAGGGACCGCAGAAGCAGGGGCAGGAGCAGCAGCAGCAGGAGCTAGCAGTGAACAGGAGCAGGGGCAGACTAACACATAAGGAGAAGGAGCAGCAACGACGGGGGAACTCTGGCCGACCATGGCCACTATTAATATAGTTCAGCAGCAGCTTACAGCAATTAGATGACTGTGGACCCACCTGATTTTGTCTGCGCGCGTCGCAGAATAAAGTCGCTGTACGACGACACGTTGATATAACCTTGACGCCAAACTAGCTGTTGTTCAGCCCATCCACGGTTCAGCCGACAGCTTCGGCTGGCACCGTCAGCTTCAGCCACGGTCCCGAGTTTCATATGGGAGTGAAGGTCTGTTCAGTCGAGGCGAATAGCCAAGCTTCCTTCAATAGGGTTACACTTCTCACGCACCCCGAAGAAGTGGGAAAGTGGCCGACCGTGAAGGCCGCCTGAAGGCATGCAGAAGGCACGCATTAAGCATTCAACGCTATATAAGGTACTGTAGATAGACTGTCAGCTGCGGCTAGCCGGTACTCCTGGCGTACGTGAGTAGTGCACGACGTAGGGACCTCAGTCTCGGTCCTCAAGCTCTGCATCCCTCCTTCAATTGCTCAAGAAAGGCATCCATCAAAATAAAAGGCGAGTCTCAGAGCTTTTCGTCGCTGCAGCGTCCGAGTCACATTGATTGCAAGGACTGCCCTCTGTCTTCTGTACACATGTGACTTTGTCTGGCCCGGCATGAGTGCTCGGCGGCAGCAGGAACGGCAGCATTTGGCTCATACCGCTCACTCGAAGCATTGGCCTTAACTGTCACATCAA
This sequence comes from Pseudopediastrum boryanum, assembly GCA_963556185.1. Classification (NCBI taxonomy): domain Eukaryota; kingdom Viridiplantae; phylum Chlorophyta; class Chlorophyceae; order Sphaeropleales; family Hydrodictyaceae; genus Pseudopediastrum; species Pseudopediastrum boryanum. The sequence goes on along the minus strand of OY744501.1, from coordinate 9,533,416 downwards.
GCTCACAAGCAGCAGCTTCGTACATGAACTGTTAAGGACTTCTGCCATGGTGCAGTGCAGCGGAAATGCTCTGCCTCCTGAGCCAAAGCAACCCCAGATTGCTTGTTCATGTGATAGTGATAGTGATTACAGCAGACAGAGGGGACTCGGCCAATACTGACCACCAGTGTTCCCTCAAAGCCGTTGCATACTGATTGGGCACTCAAACCTGATGTGATGCGGTCTAGATGAGCCATGACACACCATGTTGACGCTTCCTGTTGCTGTGCACTCTTGCAGGTGATATAACCAACTATCCGTGCCTACCTACCTAGTCCCAATCCAGCTACAGACAAGAGTACAAAACACACATGCAGACCATGCGCCGCATTCCCCTCCTGCTGCTGCTGCTGGCATGCATCACCCTCACTGCTGGTGTGCTCCCGGTCAGAGCCGCAACCTGCGAGGACAAATGCCAGAAGGACTACGACGCCGAAGTCGAAGACTGCGTCAACAAGGCCGACGTCTCTGGCCTGCTGACCCCCATACAAACCCAAAGTGCCGCCCCGCAGTACACCGGGCCTCGAGTAGATGTGCTGGAGGAAGTAAGGGAGAAGTGCAAGCAGAACATCGGGACAGCTAAGCTGTCCTCCTGCAAGGCTGCCTGCACGCCTCCTCCTGCCTCCACGCCTCCTCCTGCCTCCTGTGAGCAAGATTGCAAGGACAAGTACCTTCCCGACTCTGTTGGGCGTTTGAGGTGCCTTTGGAACTGCAACCGCCGCCTCCGCCGCCACAGCTTCTGAGCATGATGTTGGAAGCCTGTCTTGCCAATAGGCTTTGTTGCTGGCACTGGCCAGTGATAAGTGCGATTGATGTGTTGCTTTCGTGTTTGACTAGGAGTTGTATAAAAAGGCGCTTATGCCCTATACTGTTGTAGGATCAAAGCTGCGGCCTTCTGGTTGTCATCAATCCAATGTTTGGCACTTCCTGTGTTTATTGTTGACCCTGACTTATGCTGCTCGGGGAGCTCCCGTAGGGTGTGTGCATTCTACTGCATGAATTTTAGGAAAAAATTTAGGCCATGTCAAAATGCATGCACTCTTTGCCCTGCACCGTACCTTGGTGCGCAGTACTTCTGGGAGGTGGATTGATTACCAAACATGGGACCTATCTGCCATCTGCTGCATGTTTGCTTCATTTGTTTATATGCCTGCATGTCTGCTTGCGTGAGCTGCTTGACTACTATGGTAACAAAATATCATGTTGCATTTGCCATCAGGCTAAGTTTTTTTGCCTTGTGTTACTGCTTTTTTTACCTACACCGTCTTTTGATAGGTATACACTGTGTCCGTTGCTACCTGCTGTTGGGAACTTGGGTGAATCCCACATAAGTGGGTGAGCTGGCTTTGAAGCGGTAGGGTTGGATAAGCATGTACGATGTGTCTCTCACCTGGCTTTGGTGACTCCAGATGTTTGACCGTTTGTACCATGGCATCTGTTTGGCTGCACATGACAGGGTCCCTGCATTGTCTGTTATTCAGTAGCCTGCCATGCATCTGCATGCAAGATACTGCATGCTTGTTCTTGCTGTGAACATGGGTGAATTAATAGAAGGATTGGTAATTGAGTATAAAGCATGAGTGTGCAGGTGGGGTTGACAACGTAGATACACTGTGCGACTGCTTTTGGTGTGAAGGACGGAGAGCATTAATAATACATCGACCAATTCATTGTACATGCTTTTTTCTGTACTTTCCATTACATCGCATGCCGGCTTGTCTGCCATGCATTGATTAATGTTAGAGCTTGCTACTAGCAAAGTCTGCATGCAAACAACGTTACACCTATGTATCTCGTGTTGCACTTTTGGACATGTAATATGTGAGTCTTGAGCAATGCATGGATGTGCACCTGGGAGGTGGGGTGGATGCATATGCAATGTGTTACCAATGCTTCTGTTGTGACTTTGCTGAAGGGAGAAGCAAATTGGCCTCCTGGTTGTTTGTTGAAAAGCTGCTTATGTGCTCTGTATGTTGCTTGCTACATATGTTGTCCCTGTGCCTGTTACTCTCTGGGGCGCGAGGCATGGTGTATTATAGTCCTTGAAATAGAAGTTGACCTTACTGTCTGTGATTTATGGTGTGTAATACTTCTGCGGTGGGAGTCCTTTTTGAGCAGTGCCCTCCTACTTATTATAACAATTGTGCTGGCAGAGAAACAAACAAATGGTGTCCAATGGCAGAGCCTTATCGCCTTGGAGCAGCGCTTGCTGGTCTACGTGTGCTAACCTGCCTGGCTAGCTTGAATGCTACTCTTAAGCCTGTTACTCTGAGTTAGCCTAGCGGTACTCATTAAACATTCTCAATGCCGTGGCTATGCTATTGAAAAACAGACACCACCCTGCTATTAAGAAACGGACACTACCATGCTATTGAGAAACAGACACCACAATGCTGTTAAGGGTTTAAGAAGAAAAATACACCACCATACTTTGGTCTCAGGCTGCAGCTCCAGTAGCATAATTGTTTCAAGAAATTGCAGCAGCAATAAAGCAGCAATACACGGATGGCAGCACGAACAGGTGAGCACCACACGGATCAGCATTAGCAGCAAAGCCCTGAGACTATGCTCAACAAGGAATGAAGGAACTCAAAGTTTACAGCCAAGGCACCTGCTGTGGTTATGAACAAACAACCATATAGTAAGGTGTGGCAACAGCGAGAAGGTTGCTAAGTCAAACCAACCAAAGACACTATCGGCTGGATTTAAGGACAAAGGCATCCAGACAACCATTTAGGACACCCAACATGTGTCCATTTAGGAGACTTCTAGCAAGTCTCGTCAGCCAAATTCTGCGGAGGTTACTATGTAGAATTTGGGAGAAGGGAGGCGCCCATACTGGTAGTGAATAGGTATGTTGTAGGCAGTTTGCAGGCGCCTCTGCCGATCTTCATGTAGCTTAGCCAAATGTGCCAGCGAGTAGACAGACCAGATTCCTGCATTGTAGGGTTCCGCATCAAATAGGACAGCAGCTCTGGGTAAGCATTATAGTTGCGTTAATGCGTGGTTACCCAGCCAGCAGCAGCAGTACACATCATAGCAGTCAAAACAGGGGGTGGGACGGAGTATTTGGTTTTAAAATCTTTGCCACTGCTTTTCCTCTGCTTCTGGCATAACCTCTGGAGCCGCTGCTCTAGCCCATCTTTGCCTAACGCCATTGCATGAAACAGCCTTTTTATGCAGCAAAGCATTGAGAGCTGCGCTAGCAACACCGGCAGCTAGCAGCTGTAGCAGCAGCCAGAGGAACATATCATATGAAGCAGCACTACACCAGTAGGTGGTATGCACAGGACTAACAGACAGACATAGATTGCATGTATGGTGGAAGCAGCATATAGGTGTCAAAACTTAACAGCAGAGAGAGCAGCATTGGCATCCTTATGTACCAAGGAAAGGTAGAGAAGATGAGCAACAGCAGCTGCTGGAAAAGACAAGGGGGGAAGAGGATGCAGATGCTTCATTTGAAACAGCAATAAGCAGCTACCACTCGCAGCAAGAAGTGGAGCAGGAACAGTCACAGTAAAAGGGGCAGGGGCAGGGGCAGGGGCAGGGGCAGGGGCAGGGGCAGGGGCAGGGGCAGGGGCAGGGGCAGGGGCAGGGGCAGGGGCAGGGGCAGGGGCAGGGGCAGGGGCAGGGGCAGGGGCAGGGGCAGGGGCAGGGGCAGGGGCAGGGGCAGGGGCAGGGGCAGGGGCAGGGGCAGGGGCAGGGGCAGGGGCAGGGGCAGGGGCAGGGGCAGGGGCAGGGGCAGGGGCAGGGGCAGGGGCAGGGGCAGGGGCAGGGGCAGGGGCAGGGGCAGGGGCAGGGGCAGGGGCAGGGGCAGGGGCAGGGGCAGGGGCAGGGGCAGGGGCAGGGGCAGGGGCAGGGGCAGGGGCAGGGGCAGGGGCAGGGGCAGGGGCAGGGGCAGGGGCAGGGGCAGGGGCAGGGGCAGGGGCAGGGGCAGGGACAAGTGAGCTAGGACTTATGCCCCATCAGCCATCCCCAAAGGGGCCGGCTTTCAAGGGCAGGTAGCAACCAGCAAGCAAAGCAATGCCAATAGGGACCACTAGGAGCTGAATATTGGGGACAAGTTATAGGCTGAGGGTGCCAAAAAATCGCCTGTGTTTAAACCCCAAGCACCCAAGCTTGGCCTTGCAACAGCGGACCACACCAGTGCAATCAAAACAGCATGCACCAGTGCACAATAGGTTTCCAGCACCATACTCCACAATGTCAATACAGGCTGCAAAACATTGCTGTGGCAAAGGGGTCAAGCCGAAAGCAGTTGGTACAAAGGATCCCTGGGATTGAGCAGCCTATCAGCATGCCTTAACCCCTGAGCAGGTAATGAAACAAGACTTGCCTCCGCTGCAGCCTTATCCCCTTGCCACTGCAATCCAGGGTTTAGGCACCACAGTGGGATGTAGCAAAACACCCAGGGTTTGGTTGCCACAGCAACTGGGTAGAGTGCACAGGTGCCCCCATTGCAGAGAGAGAGAGAGAGAACTACGCAGAGAAGGGGGGAAATCCCTTCTTGCATATGTTAAGGGCCCCCATTGCACTATTCAGTTTGGATGCTGTCAAGTTCATTGGGGGCAAGGGGAACATATGCAGCACTTTGAGGCAATATGTTTCTGTCATATCACTCTGTTGCTTGGCATGGCATGTGGTGGCCGGTAAGCAATCACTGCTGTATTTTGCTGCTGGACGAGTGTGCTTATCATATCTATTCAGAGTTGGTAAGGTGCGGGTAAGGATCTTGTAAGAATGGTGAACAGAAAGTGATGTTGTCTTCTGTGCGCTCATCCTCATTCTGCCTACCATGGTGATAAAAGCAGCAAGTTCCTGGAAGGCCTCGCTTGATGGTGCTGCCATGCAAGTAGGGTGGAGATGTTTTGCAGTTGTACTCAGTTTGTGAAAATGTATGCAATGCAGGGATGGCTTGTATTGGGTAATTGTGTCGCAATTCTAGAACCTAAAACTTGGTGCATGTGCCGGCTTATCTCACTTGAAAGTGATCCCAAACCTGGTGCCAGATCAATTGGTTTTAGCACTTAGTCATGACTAGGAGCCTTGTCTGAAAACAATGTAGCCTTGACAGGTAGACATTACAGACTAGAGGGCAATATGCAGCAATATAGTCTGCAGCATGAGCAGGGACAACAAAACTTGAGTTGATTCTGCTCTTCACCTGCAAGTGGCCGCTGCTGAGCCGTAGTGCTGACAACAGAACATGATAGGAGTCTGAGCATTTCGAGTAGAGCAGCAACAACCAATAACAGTGCTGACCAAAATCAGCTATATATGGATCAGAAGGCCTAGTCTAAAGGACTTTAAATGGAAGTGGTTGAGAGCTCAAAAGCTACTTGCTGCTAAGTGCAGACGGTAGAGCAAAACCCGGAAGCAGGAGCAGCAATAGGGAAAGGGAGGGTAAGGGGGAGGAGGAGGATGAGCAGCAGCAGCAGCAGGGGCAGCAGGTGGGGGGCCAGGGGCAGGAGCAGGAGCAGGAGAAGGAGCAGGTGAGGAGAGACAGCAGCAGCAATTCTGCAAGCAAGGACGCGGGGACACTGGCACAGCCGCTATTCATCAGATGAACACGGGCACGACTGCTTTTGTCTGCTTTGCAGAGATAGAGCCGCTGTACGACAGGCAGTGGTCTGACGCCAGGCGCCGGCCGTGCCGGTACCAAGTCCCGCTGTTGCCCCTCCAGGCCGACAGCTTCGGCTGGCACCGTTGGCTTCAGCCGCGGCCTCATCTCATCTGGGAAGAAGGTCTGTTCAGTCGAGGCGACTACCCAAGCTTCCTTTAGTAGGCTTACAACTGTGCCAAGTGGGCCCTAAGGTGGCTGCCTGTCCCGAGAGAGCAGTCGGCCAGCACTTACGAACACCTTCCTTGGTCACGGATAGTTGAAGGCTCGTAGAACATAGAGCAATTCAGCACTATATAAGCGACTGCAGACTGTCGGCTGGGCCTAGCATTACTCCTGACCGTCTGCTGCAAAGGAGCACTTGATCTCAGTCTCGGTTCTAAAGCTCTGCATCCATCCTCACTGCTCAAGAAAGCCGTCCATTAGTATAAAGGTGAGTCTCAGAGCATCTCGTCGCTGCAGCCTCCAAGTCACATTGCTTGCAAGAGTTCTGTATGTGCTTTGACTGTCCGGGGTCATGCGAGTGCGGGGAGGGCAGCATCAACGGCCGGGCAGCAGGAAGCCCATACAACTCACTCCGTTAGCATCCACCTTGCCATATCAAGCTCAGATCCGGCAGTTTCTTACATGACTGGTCAAGAACTTCTGCATGCTGCAGTGCAGTGGAATGTGCTTCCCCTTCTGAGGACTTTGCCAAAGCACCCGAATTGGTTGCATATATAGATTGTTTTCTAAATGATCCATGGCATCCGATGTTGACGCTTCTTGTTGCTGTCTGCTCTTGCAGGTGATCTTTGTGGGTACTGCCTGCCTACCTCAAACTACAGACAACTACCGAACATGCAGACCATGCGCCGCATTCCCCTGCTGCTGCTCCTGCTGGCATGCGTTACCCTCACTGCTGGTGTGCTCCCAGCATGAGCCGGCACCTGTGAGGACAAATGCCAGAAGGACTACGACGCTGAAGTTGAAGACTGTGTAAACAAGGCCGACGTGTCTGGCCTGCTGACCCCGATACAAGCGCAAGCTGCTGCTGTCTACAATGGGCCACGGGTGGACGTGATGGAGGAAGTAAAGGAGAAGTGCAAGCAGAACATCGGGACAACTAAGCTGTCCTCCTGCAAGGCTGCCTGCGCACCTCCTCCTGCCTCCTGTGAGCAGAAATGCAAGGACAAGTACCTGCCTGACTCTGTTGGCCGTCTGAGGTGCATGTGGAACTGTAACTGCCGCCTGCGTCGCCATAGCTTCTAAGCAGGATCCTGTGCACGCTTTTATAAGCCTGCCTTGCCAACACTAGGCTTTCTTGCTGGAATTTCTCAGTCAAAAGTGAGATTGGTGTGTTGCTTTCATGTTTGACTAGGAGTTACTTGGAAAGACGCTTATGCCGCGTATACTGTTGCATGATCAAAGCTGCCTTCTAACTCTCATCATTCAAATGGTCTGCACTTCCTGCCTTCATTGTTGACAGCTGACTTTTGACACCCTGAGGAGCTCCCATATTGTGTGTAACTTCTACTGCATGAAAATAAGGATATACTTTGTGTTCATGTCAAGATCAATGCACTCTCTGATTTGCAGGGGACCTTGATGCACAATTTTATCGGGGGGTGCATCGACTACCGAGCTTGGGTCTTATTGCCGCGATCTCCGTCCTATGCTTTATCCGGTCAGGCCCCGGGCTGTCCGGACAGCTTGTTTACCCCTCGGTTGTCCCTGCTGCCTGTGCATGTCATCTGTAACACAGCCCGTGCGGAAACGGTCCGACCTATAGAGCGGAGGTTCGCTGTAGAGTAGCGCGTTTATCCCAATGATCTTCCATAATGTTACAAGTCATGCTGGTGCGCACTGCCACAAGTAATGCAGTAGGAACCCGATAGGTGGGGTCCGTGCAAGCATGCATCTATGCAACAAAACACAACGCTAGCTGGCCCATATACAGATGAATCTGTATAGCCCGTAAGCCAGCTGCTATAAGCAACAAATCAATATGCAATGCCCAAGCCTCTAAGGAAGAGCTAGAGTGTATGAAGAAGAGTGAAGAGTCCTTCAACTCAGCCCTATTTATAGGGTTGGTGAAAGCCCGAAATGAGGCAAAGGGTTGTGACAGCCCTTGACACTTGATACCTTACCACTTGATAAAGTGCAAGTGGCTCCGAGACTGGCAGGTACACTCAACACTATGGCGGTACACTCAGGCCAACTCAAGGCCAAACAATAACGTAACTTGAGTTCATGCTACTCGACCCAAATATGTCACTACCAACTCAGGGCCAAACATACTATATAACCCTGACAGGAATAGTATTATCCAAAGTGTCTAGTTAGCCACCCTTGGCTGCCTCTGGTTTACGAATGCAACGAAGTCCTCCTGAACCCTGGAGGTTCTGCCAGCAGGTTGACTGTAGGTTGACTGTAGGTTGACCTGCTGTGTTCACAGTCTCCATCCTGCCAATGTCTTGGCAGTTTCCCTTTATAAGCAGTGCGCCAGTTGCCTCTTGCCATTGTCCTTTAAGCCTGACGTGTCAATGCTGCACTTACATGGTAAGGTGCAGGCCTAACAGTATGATATAGATACCATACATGGTATCTCAGGGTCTCAGCCTAAGTCCTGGCCCTCCGGCCTTGCAATCACGGCTTAGCTTCAACCCACCTAAGCCCTTATGGCTTTAGCCTTGATGTTGTACCCAGCTTAAGCCCTCCCAGGCTTAGCTTAGACCCTGCCTAAGCCCTCACAGGCCTAGCTTATAACCTGCCTAAGCCCTCAAAGGCCTAGCTTATAACCTGCCTAAGCCCTCGCGGGCTTAGGGCGAATTCACTACACTCTGCCCTCCTTACCGGGAGCATCGTCCTCGATGCTCATCCCAAGCATTACTGTCCCAAAGAGAGGGGACAAGGAATGAAGGATGGGCGGAGGCGGGGATGGGGTGGAGGTATGAAAACAATTAATGCAGGCATGATTAGGTCAAATGATGACAAGTCTGTAATGATGACACGCGCAAACCACTGATGATGTGGAAAATCAACTAATATTTCAGCTAGTGTGGCGCCGGTCTCGGTGCCTGTTGCCACAGGTAACTGCTGCTGTCTTTACAAGCTAACAGCTGCACTGTGAAACAACTAGACAGCGGGCCCAAGGATCGTACAACTAGCTACAGCGGAAGGTTATGCGGTGGGTGGGCCCAGGTTCACCGCTGTGAGTAGCAGATCGATGGATGCTGCGTGCTCACTGGGTCTATAGCTGTTCTTTGAAGAAGCAGCTGCTATAAGCTATGTTAGACTAAGAGAGTTGTACCTAATGCGACACTATATGCTGCGTCAGGGAACTCAAGTGCTATCGGCTGCCAAAGTTGCTGTCTCGGCTTACTGCGAGCAGATGTTAACTTTGATTGCCAAGTCCGAAGCTGCTATGGAATGACAAGTACTATTACACGCTGTAACTCAGCTGTATGGTACTGTCCTAAACGCGTGCTGACTTTAACTTCAGCTGGATCACCGAACGCTAGGGTTGCGCGTGGCTGCCGATGTCAGAGATTGCTGATACTAGGATTACTAAGGGAGGAGCTGGCGCTATGGCTCAGGTTCGCCTCCACGCTATAGTCTAGCTCAGTAGACTCAGTCTAGGCCGTGGGCTCTCGGGGCCCGGTGGTAAATAGACTCGGTTGTTTTCAATCAGATCTTACAAGGATGCAGTAGACTTGTTGCAAGCAGAAGGCAATAGCCACCACGCAAGGTACACAGCCACTCTCTCGTGGGGTCCTTGGGGGCGTAGCCGGACACACAGATGCACGCGCACTCAAGGCGCAACTAAAGGCTGCCGATGCTTGACTTCCGCAAGCCGGCTCAGCCGCTAAACAGCGCACAGGCTGTAGTCCATTCTAATAGCAGGCCAAGGTCAGCAGCACGAGGCTTACTGATAACAGCTTGGTCTGTATGCGTTTGTCTCTTATGCAGAGTAGTCTGAGCACTCAGCAAGAGTAAGAGAGTTGTTTTCTAGCCATGAGGGTGCACTATATATAGTGTTGGCGAAACGCCCATGCAATCCTTCCTGGATGCTTCCTGATGTTTCCAGGAAGGTTTCGGAGGCATCTAGATCATTCTCGAAGCTTCTCGATGCTTCTAAAGAACGTTCCAGAAACATCTAGATCATTCCAGAAGCTTCTCGATGCTTCTAAAGAAGGTTCCAGAAACATCTAGATCATTCCAGAAGCTTCTCGATGCTTCCAGGCCTTTCTGGTGCCATTGTCTAGGAGCTTCCAGAATACTGCTTTGAATTCGCACTCGGGCAGAGTGGGAAGTTCACAGTCCGTTGCCCATCTCATTGGACTTTGGCAATATCGCTAGTTCTAGTCACTCTACTATCTCTCTGCCGTCTTCAGTTCATCTTTGTGGGCCTCCTGGCCGCGCGCCTCCAGCTTGTGGGCCCTTGGGTCCAGGTCGGGTCTTCCGCATGCGATGTCACGTGGCGCAGCTGTGGGTTGAGCCGCTTTTCGCTGCATGGGTACTTGGTACTACGGCTACCTGCCTCGTCGTCACATGTGTGGCGCCCCCCTCTCCTTAGATACAAGCGTCCTCGCTTGCCAAAAGTAGAGATCTGCTCTTGCTTCGTACTGGGTAGCTCACTGCTGGCCAGCAACTTCGGTCTTGGGATGGAGGGACAGTCCTGCAGGGAACATGGCTGTCCTCAGATTGGCTTGTAGCAAATGGCATGTGGGTTTTCCCATTGTCACAAACGTCCCTTGGCCATAAGAGTCCACCCTGGCTCTTGTAGATGTCGCTAGCTGGCTTATAGCTGGCGTAGTGCCGCTTAATAACTGCCGCAATCATCCGTCCCCGGCTGATGGTTCGCCAATTAGCCTATTAGCTGCTGGAAACGAATCACGTTGATGCCAACAGGGCAACCATGTAGGATCGCAGGTAGTGGTTGGAGCTTTAGATCAGACACACAAGAGCGGCACCTGATGGTTGTCATTACTTGGCAGTCTTCCCGTAATGTCATGTCCGAGATGCCAAAAAAAAACTCTGGTCACCGGGCGCTTAAAAAATGGCTTCAGAGTTGCGCACAACTTGGCTTGGTATTCACTAGAGAAATAGCTTTCCCTGTCTAAGCAAGCTATGCACACCCCCCTCTCCTTAAGTCACAAGTCGTCCACGACTTGTCATGTCGGTCAGCAAGACAGCTAACTCATTCGACCCAGTGTTGGGCAGGGTGGGTGGGCAAACATGTCTGGTCTCTGCATCCCAGGCAGATCAACCGGCCCACTTAATTCACTTGGAAGCTTTAAACTGTGAAAAGCTCAAAAATAATAGCCAAAGATTGTCCACTCTCCTTTTACTCAGGCAGCTGCTCATTAACACAATGCTTAGTATTTCCGCTCCACGGCACGTTTTTTATAAGTCTCAGACATAAGCTGCTTAGTATCCCAATCTGATTTGATAGTATCTCTTTTGCCTTGACAAAAAAGCTACCTGCTATAGGCCTAAGAACTGCATGATCACCTTCTTGTGTCATGAGCCCATCTGCTGTTGAAGCATGGTCATTTTGCACTTAGTCTGATGGGCTGGTTGCCTCAGGGCGGACGGAATATCCGATGGTTGCTCTGGTTACTTGCAGGCAGCACCCCTCTGCGTTGTTGTCCGCCCCAGCGGGTCAGCTCAAAGGGAAGCTTCTTGTAGTATGGGATCTTCTTGGTCCTTGGTCCTCCTAGCTCAAGTAGTGATCCCATTTTACTTGAGAGTTTGGTGTCCGGCTTGGTCATCGTGTTCAAACGCCTGTCCAGTGCAACCCCCCAAGCGTAAAGCTGGTCCTTCTGTTTGCTATGTGGCTCTTCCCAAGACCTCAGGACAGGTTCAGTGCACTTGGCGTCATCCTTGAGTTCTGGATGCATCTTCTCCTGGTTGCCATCTTCTGCCGTGTCTTTGCTAGCGCTGTTTACTCCGTAGATGACGCATTGTGGCATATTGGGCTCTGATGGACCTGGTGGAGGCTCTCCTGTATGTACTGGGTTCATCTCAGCATTAAGGTAGCAGGATTCCCTGCCCCAACCTGTGAAGTTCACCTGGATCTCTCCTGTGCTCTGCCCAAGTGAGTAACGTAGGACCTTGGCATCGTAGTCCATCTTTGCTCCAATGGGTACTAGAAAGTTAGAGCCCAGCAGTAGGTCGTATCTATCCCCGGAAGTAACATGCAGGTCCATAGTGATCTGCAGGTCCCCTAGCAGCAGAGTAACTCCCCTAGTTAGTCCCTCTGATAATCTGCTTGTGCACCCGTCAGCATTCATGAACCTAATGCTGCTGGCTTGCCTAACTCTGTGCTCTAGTCCAAGCCTGGTGACGGTATCTCTGTTCATGAAAGACTGGGATGCCCCGCTGTCAATCATGGTTTCCAAAACATGAGACCCAATTATGGCAGTGGCACCCAGTGCAGGGAACCCAGTTACAGGCCTCCTTTGCAGCTGCATAGGAGCAAAGCTGTAAGGCTGACCTGGTCTATGTGTAGAAGCGCCCACTGTCTTGAAATCAAGAACAGTTTCTTTCTCCGCATTGGTAGAAGCAGCCTCGAAGCTGGTGTCGGGTATTTCATCCTCTGAACCGCTCTCTAATGCTATGATAGCTGGTGTCTCTGCACCTATTTCTGTTCCAGATTGTACCTCCAGCACAGCTGCAGTAGGCTCCCATGCTCCACTATCCTGTGCAATCAGATCAACTGATCTTGTAAGAGGCAGCGTCTGTGTGCCATTAGGTCTTGTGGTAGCTCCTGATGTCCCAGTCAACTTCTGCGCAGGCTCCCTCAGATGCTTAGCAATGGCAGAAACAATCTCCTTGACGGAGAGGTCACGATGCCTCCTAGGATCCAATGCTATGGGCTTCTTGGTGTAGTCCGCTGCAATCTGCTCTAGTGCCAGGGCTTTTGCCATATTGCTGGCTGGAAACTGCCTCACCTTCAGGGCTTCTTCACGGGCTGTCGTGGTGGTGGCTGCTGCTGTTCTCCTATGGTCTCGTAGCGGCGGCTCCAATCCAGTGTGCTCATATCCGCTCAGATCCCCAGAACTTGCTTCTGTTGTTGCTCCAGTATTAGCCATGCGGCTCTCTTGCTGTCTTTTCACCCTGGGTATTTCTGCAGGCTTCTCCTTATGCTGAGGCTCTGTTAATGTGATGTGCTTTCTAGGCTTGGGCTGCAGTTGGAAGTCTATGCATGTCTTCTCAGCTGCATAAGCATTTCCAATGGTCTCTTTTCCTTCTGCATTAGAATCATAATAACTGCCACCGTCCTCGTATTGCTGATCCCTCCAAAACTCGTCTTTGTCCATACAGTGAGCTGTTGCAGGGTAAGGGCAGTTGCTTGCAACGTGGCCTTTGTTCTGGCATAATCTGCATGCTGGCGGCCCCGGTGGCCTAAAGCCTGTGTCCCTCTCATACATAAGCTTCATTCTTGCTAACTCCTTAGTGACGTCGTCTAGATCCTTCTGATCAGTCCTCTCAGGTGTCTTAGGTGCTGCTATAGGTGCTGCTGTGCGTGGCTGTTCGGGAGCCCTGGGGGGTCCTACTGGAAAACTCTGGCTGTCTGGGCCGTTGCGGTCCTTGGGTCTGGGAGCTAGGTCCCTTCCATCACAGAAGCCCTGTGTCCTAAACCCCGTGACGGCTTCAAAGCTATTCCTCTCAGTGTAACTAGCAGGGGGCACATAGTCACAGGCGGCGTGACTAAACACTGGCCTGTGTAGTTCCCTATAAGCCGGTTCGTAATAATGGCCTGGATCCCTCATCCTATGGGGAGGCAGGGGGCGTCCTTGCCACTGAGGTGCAAAATCATACCTAGTCAGGGGCCTATCTTCAAGTGTGCTGAGCATTCCCCTATTTTCCTGCTCATCCCATTCGTCCAGATAGTTGACATAGTCAATTACCTGCTCTAAGTCATTAAGCCTCTGTAGCACAGCCTGCTTCCTCAGGAAAGGTCTCAAACCCTTTATAAACTGATGTGTGAGTGCTGCATCTTCTGACCTCCCTGCCCTACGGGAAAGGCCTCTGAATCTATCAGCGTATTCCCTGACTGCCTCATTGTCCTGCTGCACACAATAGCTGAGGCGAGCCAGCATTGCGTCCCTCTTCTCACCAAACCTATCCAAAAAGGCATTCTTGAAGGCGTCCCAGTCTGCTATGCGAGCACGTGGCACTCCTCCGATCCATTGCTTAGCGGGGCCTCCAAGGCGAAAACGGGCAGCCTTCAGGCATATTTCTGCGCTCCAATCAAACATATCAGCAAGTTCATCGATGCTCTCCAGCCAATCGTAAGCGTCATCTCCACTGCCATATGCTCCAGTAAACTGATTGATCGCGTCAAGTGCTGCTTGCAGCCCATGTGGTGCCGTAATTGTTGAGCTGCGCTCCATGTAGCCCTGTGCATATACTCAGCGTTAGCACTAGGGTCTCCTCAGGCAGAAGAAGCACTAATATATTCGACAATCGGAGGCTGGCGTCGAAACCAGGTCTCGGTGCCTGTTGCCACAGGTAACTGCTGCTGTCTTTACAAGCTAACAGCTGCACTGTGAAACAACTAGACAGCGGGCCCAAGGATCGTACAACTAGCTACAGCGGAAGGTTATGCAGTGGGTGGGCCCAGGTTCACCGCTGTGAGTAGCAGATCGATGGATGCTGCGTGCTCACTGGGTCTATAGCTGTTCTTTGAAGAAGCAGCTGCTATAAGCTATGTTAGACTAAGAGAGTTGTACCTAATGCGACACTATATGCTGCGTCAGGGAACTCAAGTGCTATCGGCTGCCAAAGTTGCTGTCTCGGCTTACTGCGAGCAGATGTTAACTTTGATTGCCAAGTCCGAAGCTGCTATGGAATGACAAGTACTATTACACGCTGTAACTCAGCTGTATGGTACTGTCCTAAACGCGTGCTGACTTTAACTTCAGCTGGATCACCGAACGCTAGGGTTGCGCGTGGCTGCCGATGTCAGAGATTGCTGATACTAGGATTACTAAGGGAGGAGCTGGCGCTATGGCTCAGGCTCGCCTCCACGCTATAGTCTAGCTCAGTAGACTCAGTCTAGGCCGTGGGCTCTCGGGGCCCGGTGGTAAATAGACTCGGTTGTTTTCAATCAGATCTTACAAGGATGCAGTAGACTTGTTGCAAGCAGAAGGCAATAGCCACCACGCAAGGTACACAGCCACTCTCTCGTGGGGTCCTTGGGGGCGTAGCCGGACACACAGATGCACGCGCACTCAAGGCGCAACTAAAGGCTGCCGATGCTTGACTTCCGCAAGCCGGCTCAGCCGCTAAACAGCGCACAGGCTGTAGTCCATTCTAATAGCAGGCCAAGGTCAGCAGCACGAAGCTTACTGATAACAGCTTGGTCTGTATGCGTTTGTCTCTTATGCAGAGCAGTCTGAGCACTCAGCAAGAGTAAGAGAGTTGTTTTCTAGCCATGAGGGTGCACTATATATAGTGTTGGCGAAACGCCCATGCAATCCTTCCTGGATGCTTCCTGATGTTTCCAGGAAGGTTTCGGAGGCATCTAGATCATTCTCGAAGCTTCTCGATGCTTCTAAAGAACGTTCCAGAAACATCTAGATCATTCCAGAAGCTTCTCGATGCTTCTAAAGAAGGTTCCAGAAACATCTAGATCATTCCAGAAGCTTCTCGATGCTTCCAGGCCTTTCTGGTGCCATTGTCTAGGAGCTTCCAGAATACTGCTTTGAATTCGCACTCGGGCAGAGTGGGAAGTTCACAGTCCGTTGCCCATCTCATTGGACTTTGGCAATATCGCTAGTTCTAGTCACTCTACTATCTCTCTGCCGTCTTCAGTTCATCTTTGTGGGCCTCCTGGCCGCGCGCCTCCAGCTTGTGGGCCCTTGGGTCCAGGTCGGGTCTTCCGCATGCGATGTCACGTGGCGCAGCTGTGGGTTGAGCCGCTTTTCGCTGCATGGGTACTTGGTACTACGGCTACCTGCCTCGTCGTCACACTAGGTGCGTAGGCAAAAGTATAATCATAATGCAACCTTGTCAGTTCTGCCATGGGGAATGGAACAAAAAAAAACCTGAAGTAACGTACAGAAATAACTCCATACGCTGTACCTGTCATGCCAGAGGGACGGTAACTCCCCTCTATGTGATCATCGTACACATTAGCGCTTGGATGGCACATTTCAGTAAGACTCAGGAACTTGTATCCCTGGCAGGTCATATATAATCTTGTCCCATACCAAGATTACGGCCTGTACTGCAGGTGTCCTAAAGTTTAGAGTACCCTGCGCTCCTGCATGACAAGTCATGATGTTGCTTCAGGTCATTCTACCAAATGACATGTATGTAGTAGCTGCAACATCACGTCCGCTTGCTAAGCTTGGTAGGGGCTAGTAAACAAAAGAAAACCCCACACAAACCCGTATAATAGCTGCAATGGGGCAGTGCCACTCAAAGCAAGCTACTATACTGTGTGTATCCGCCCTGAACCTGATGTCACCTTGTCGTGGCCTGTACCAAGGCACACCCGTTGGTGATTAGTCACTGATCCAACATGCGGGCCATGTAATCTCCCAGCAGCACACTGCCAAGTCTCTTGGCTGCTGTCGAAACATATCTTGTAATCCTGGGCCCAGTGCCCAACAAACATGATACTGGTAAGATATTCTGGACTTTCTGCCCATAGTACCCATGAATCTCTGCCGGTAGGTGTCAACTTCTGACATCGTCCTAGTCGGCAAGATTCATCTTTTGTGTAACTCCACTTATGTAAGTCAAACTGTAATTCCCCCATAGTGGCAGACTGTAATGAAGTTCATGGTATAAACCATACTGTCCAATGGGATAAGTCATGTAAAAGTCATGTAAGCAGGTTAGTGCCAACCATACCATCATACTGATTGTATGTGACTCATCTGATGCAAACAAACAACATGTGTATTTGATCCGTTTATCCCATAGGCCAAGGAGACATAATCCCATAAACACTCTTGGATGATTCAGCTCACAGGTGCCTGCCCCCACATAGGCAGATAAGTAGGTACTGCTTACTATCAGTAGAGCTTGGCGTTCAAGAAGTGCGTTGCTCCTCTCAGTCCGTGCATCCGACTATGATGAAGGTCCACTATGCACGTATGAACTCGTACAAGCAATCTACCTTGAGTCATCCCCATGTGCTATGTGCTTATTACTCCTTGCAAAAGTGAAAATTTTCTGCAAATTTCTCAAGCAAACAATGCCAACCTGGCATATCCAGTATTGTGCAATGCGATACAAACTGTCATAGTCCATTCTGTCAATCCATAATCTGAACTGAGTGTACAATCTCAGTTATTAAGTAACTAAGTCATGTCATGTCATACGTGGTTGCAGCCTTTGCTGCTGCTAAGGTATTGTAAACAACAACAACTTAGTCAAAACAAATGCACAAATTGGCTGGGATGAAAACTGCTGTCGCCTTCAAAGATGCAGTCATGTAATTCAGACTATCAAGTATATACTGTCCACTCAGCAACGTTCACGGGTGTTCTAATCAGATGATACTGCTGTTGTCGCTCGCCCTGGAACCATTGCTAATGTTGGCCGGTCGTCGGTTGTCCCTGCTGCCTGTGCATGTCATCTGTAACACAGCCCGTGCGGAAACGGTCCGACCTATAGAGCGGAGGTTCGCTGTAGAGTAGCGCGTTTATCCCAATGATCTTCCATAATGTTACAAGTCATGCTGGTGCGCACTGCCACAAGTAATGCAGTAGGAACCCGATAGGTGGGGTCCGTGCAAGCATGCATCTATGCAACAAAACACAACGCTAGCTGGCCCATATACAGATGAATCTGTATAGCCCGTAAGCCAGCTGCTATAAGCAACAAATCAATATGCAATGCCCAAGCCTCTAAGGAAGAGCTAGAGTGTATGAAGAAGAGTGAAGAGTCCTTCAACTCAGCCCTGTTTATAGGGTTGGTGAAAGCCCGAAATGAGGCAAAGGGTTGTGACAGCCCTTGACACTTGATACCTTACCACTTGATAAAGGGCAAGTGGCTCCGAGACTGGCAGGTACACTCAACACTATGGCGGTACACTCAGGCCAACTCAAGGCCAAACAATTACGTAACTTGAGTTCATGCTACTCGACCCAAATATGTCACTACCAACTCAGGGCCAAACATACTATATAACCCTGACAGGAATAGTATTATCCATAGTGTCTAGTTAGCCACCCTTGGCTGCCTCTGGTTTATGAATGCAACGAAGTCCTCCTGAACCCTGGAGGTTCTGCCAGCAGGTTGACTGTAGGTTGACTGTAGGTTGACCTGCTGTGTTCACAGTCTCCATCCTGCCAATGTCTTGGCAGTTTCCCTTTATAAGCAGTGCGCCAGTTGCCTCTTGCCATTGTCCTTTAAGCCTGACGTGTCAATGCTGCACTTACATGGTAAGGTGCAGGCCTAACAGTATGATATAGATACCATACATGGTATCTCAGGGTCTCAGCCTAAGTCCTGGCCCTCCGGCCTTGCAATCACGGCTTAGCTTCAACCCACCTAAGCCCTTATGGCTTTAGCCTTGATGTTGTACCCAGCTTAAGCCCTCCCAGGCTTAGCTTAGACCCTGCCTAAGCCCTCACAGGCCTAGCTTATAACCTGCCTAAGCCCTCAAAGGCCTAGCTTATAACCTGCCTAAGCCCTCGCGGGCTTAGGGCGAATTCACTACACTTATCTGCCATCTGCTGCACTTTGTGTCATCTGTTTGCAAGCTTGCTTGCTTTGTCTGTTTGCTTGCCTGACTTTGGTAACAAGTTATCATATTGCATTTGGCATCAAGATGAGCTTATCTTGTGTTAGTACTGCTTGACTAAAATCTACTCTGTGTGCCTACTTACTGTTGTGGACCCGGGTTCGTCCCGTATTATAAAAGGGTTGAAGTGCGAGCCTCAAGCATGAGTATGAAGGTTGGGTGTTTGTATGACTCCTGCCAGATGTTTGGGTGTTTGTACATACCATAACATCTGTTCACGCGTGGCATTACATCCCATGCTGCCTTTGTCCGGCATGCATGGTCTACACTTAAGAGCCTACGACACCTGCATGCAAAATAATTGGATGCCTGCTCCTGCGGTAAACGTGGATCAACTTTTAAAAGGGTTGAAAAGTGGGTGTAAAGCATGGTTGTGAAAATGGGGCTGGCTGAGGGTTGACTAAGCATCTACTCAGTGTGAATGAGTGCTTCTGATGCGACCTCGCTTTGCGACATGAAGGATTTGGCCATTTTTGTGTCATGGGTTCTATATCCTCTACATACATGCCATTATATCCATGCTTGTCTGACATGCATTGATCGATACTGAATAGCTTGCTACATCTGCATGCGAATAGCACTATATCCCTGTGTTTTGTGTGTCTGACTCTTTTGACAGGTAAAGTGAGTGTTAAGCAATGTATGAATGGATGTGCACCTTGGAGGTGGGGTTTATGCATATGCACTAGGTTACCACTGTTTCTTCTGTTGTGGCTTTGCACAAGGGAGAAGCAAATTGGCTTCCTGGTTGTTTGTTGAACTGAAAGCTTCCTACGTGCCTGTCTGTTGCTTGCTACTTTTGTTGTCCCTGTGCCTGTTACTTTCTGGGGCGCCAGGCATGGTATGTCATCGTCCTTGAAGTGGAAGTTGACCTCACTGTCTTAAGTATGGCTTATTGTGTGAGACTTCTGCGATTGGAGTCCTCGTGGTGCAGTGCCCTTTATAAATATTATGACAATTGTGCTGGCAGAGATACGGTTTAGAATACACAATGTCCAATAGCAGAGTTTTATCGCCTTGGAGAAGCGCTTGACTGTCATAACATGCCTTGGTAGCTTGAACGCCTGTCTTAAGCCCTACCTGTTACTCTGATCAGGTGCTACCCTAGCAGCAGTCGATGGTCATGATCGATGCCGTGGCTAGGCTATTAGAAGACAGACACCATCTCATGGTGGCTGATCCAGAGACTAGCTGCAATACCTAGGCTCAACTAGCAGCACATATGCCACTTGCTTTATTGTAGGATTGTCCCCTATGGTCTCTCTAGCAACATAGCAGCCTTACCCTAGCCTGGGCCTTGGACAGTATGATGACTTGCATTGCATTCATGTGCTTCGCTATTTGCAGCTTAATCCGTACTTAGCCTGATCTACACTGAGCAGCAATCAATCCATGTACAGCTCCTCAGGCTGCGAGATTCTCTTGGCGAGGGACTTTGGTCTCAGCTGCAGGTCCAGTACCAAAATTCTTAGAAATTACAGCAGCAAACAGCAATAAGACAGAAGCAACTGGTGATCACATGGTTCAGCATTAGCAGCAAAACCCTGCTACTCTCAACAAAGAATGAAGGGCCTTGTGTTCACAGCGACGGCACCTGCTGTGGCGCTAAAAACAACATGTAAGGTGTGGCAATGGCAAATGGGTTGCTAAACCAAACCGACTAAACACACCATCGGCTGGATCCGAAGGCAAAGGCAACCCGACCACCAACCAGGAAACCTAATCGTTACTATCTAAGAGAACTCAACCAAATTCTGCAGAGTTGTACTAATAGAAATGGGGGGGGGCCAAACAGGTAGTGCATAGGACAGCAGCTCTAAATAGGTGTGATAGTTTTTGTATGCTTGGTGACCTAGCCAGCAGCACAGCACAGTAGTGAACAAGGGTGATGGGCCGGTGTATTTGGTTTTCATAGGCTTTGCAACCGCGTTTCCTGTGCCTCTGGCACAACCTCTGGAGCTGCTGGTGTAGCCTATCGTGGCCTCAACCCATTGCATGAGGCGACCTTGAAGAAGCAGCAAAGCACTAAGCGGAGGAAGATGTCATATGGGGCAGCACTAGTACCTGGTATACACAAGAATAACATGATGACGTGCTATGCTTGTGTGTTGATAAACATCATATATATTTTTCATGACAGCTGAGAGTTCAGCATTGGCATGCTTCTGTATTCAGAGGAGGTAGAGAAGGATGAGCAACCGAGCAGGAAGAAATAAGGGGGGAAGGGGAGGATGCTGCATGTGAAACAGCAATAAGCAGCAAACCGCTGGCAGCAAGAAGAGGGCAGGGGCAGTAAAAGGATGATAAATCGAAAGAACAAACAGGAGCAGGAGCAGGAGCAGGAGCAGGAGCAGGAGCAGGAGCAGGAGCAGGAGCAGGAGCAGGAGCAGGAGCAGGAGCAGGAGCAGGAGCAGGAGCAGGAGCAGGAGCAGGAGCAGGAGCAGGAGCAGGAGCAGGAGCAGGAGCAGGAGCAGGAGCAGGAGCAGGAGCAGGAGCAGGAGCAGGAGCAGGAGCAGGAGCAGGAGCAGGAGCAGGAGCAGGAGCAGGAGCAGGAGCAGGAGCAGGAGCAGGAGCAGGAGCAGGAGCAGGAGCAGGAGCAGGAGCAGGAGCAGGAGCAGGAGCAGGAGCAGGAGCAGGAGCAGGAGCAGGAGCAGGAGCAGGAGCAGGAGCAGGAGCAGGAGCAGGAGCAGGAGCAGGAGCAGGAGCAGGAGCAGGAGCAGGAGCAGGAGCAGGAGCAGGAGCAGGAGCAGGAGCAGGAGCAGGAGCAGGAGCAGGAGCAGGAGCAGGAGCAGGAGCAGGAGCAGGAGCAGGAGCAGGAGCAGGAGCAGGAGCAGGAGCAGGAGCAGGAGCAGGAGCAGGAGCAGGAGCAGGAGCAGGAGCAGGAGCAGGAGCAGGAGCAGGAGCAGGAGCAGGAGCAGGAGCAGGAGCAGGAGCAGGAGCAGGAGCAGGAGCAGGAGCAGGAGCAGGAGCAGGAGCAGGAGCAGGAGCAGGAGCAGGAGCAGGAGCAGGAGCAGGAGCAGGAGCAGGAGCAGGAGCAGGAGCAGGAGCAGGAGCAGGAGCAGGAGCAGGAGCAGGAGCAGGAGCAGGAGCAGGAGCAGGAGCAGGAGCAGGAGCAGGAGCAGGAGCAGGAGCAGGAGCAGGAGCAGGAGCAGGAGCAGGAGCAGGAGCAGGAGCAGGAGCAGGAGCAGGAGCAGGAGCAGGAGCAGGAGCAGGAGCAGGAGCAGGAGCAGGAGCAGGAGCAGGAGCAGGAGCAGGAGCAGGAGCAGGAGCAGGAGCAGGAGCAGGAGCAGGAGCAGGAGCAGGAGCAGGAGCAGGAGCAGGAGCAGGAGCAGGAGCAGGAGCAGGAGCAGGAGCAGGAGCAGGAGCAGGAGCAGGAGCAGGAGCAGGAGCAGGAGCAGGAGCAGGAGCAGGAGCAGGAGCAGGAGCAGGAGAAGGAGCAGGAGCAGGAGCAGGAGCAGGAGCAGGAGCAGGAGCAGGAGCAGGAGCAGGAGCAGGAGCAGGAGCAGGAGAGAGCAAAGCACGGATGTGAGAAGCAAACACGATAAATTCGGCCAATGGCGACCGGCAGATGCAACTGTGCCATTTCCAATTGTTTTCCCTGTGGCTAGGATTTGATTAGGTGACACGCTTGGTGAACGGGCGGGGGCCGGCCGGCGGCGACGACTAGCCGCACCAAGTCCTCGTGTTGGCCAGTCGAAGCTGACATCGGACTGGCGCCGTTAGCTTCAGGTCTGAAGCCAGTACGCCTAAGAAAGGTTTCACCTAGCTAGGAAGAAGCTGGTCGATCGTATCAAGGCAACGACTTCTTGCGAAGCGGTCTGCAGAAGGTGCCCGCCCTTATCATACCGCCGTGAACAGCAGGTACCGGCAGTTGGGAACTAGTGCCCTTGGGCCGCGGGCAGCAGATAATCAGAGGCCACACAGGCAATGGAATTAAGTTGCTTCATTGGCACTATATGAGCGACTGCACTCGACCGGCCGCTGTGCATGCCCCTAGGTACCCTGGTGTTGTTTCGCTCTAAAAAGACCGGTCCTTCATCAGACGAGCTCGCGGCCTTCAAACTGAATCTACCTGCCAAGCTGACATCATTCTGGGCTAGAGGTGCGTCTTGGCAGCTGCTCATTGCCCTAGTATTGCCTTGCTGCATGACTTCCGGCCCATATACATGCCCACAAGAACCGTGACAAGAACTCAACTGCTATTAGAGTGCAGTTTTAGCTCTGTCACTGGCTGGCACAGCAGCATGACAGCAGTCCATTATCCATGTCAAGATGTTCTGCTGCTAAGCAGCACTTTGCATAGCATTTGGCCCTTTTGCAGCAGAGCGTCATTGTACCTAGAACGGCATGCAGAGCAAGGTATGCTATTCACAGCATCAGCTTAAACATTTCTTCAATGGGTAGAAAAATTCGAATGGGTAGAAAAATTCGATGCTAAATATCCCCCTGTGGCTGTCCCCTTTGCAGGTAACCAGATAGATTACCTGACGTGCCAGCAACTCAAGTTCAAGCCATGCAGAACCTCCCCCTCCTGCTGCTCCTGGTGGCATGTACCGCCTTTGTACTGCCATCAGCTGCCGTGCCTTCCTGCCAAGACATCTGCTGGAATGACTACAGTGCAGAGGTCGAGGACTGCGTCGACAAGGGCGACGTCTCCGGCCTGCTAACACCGCCCGCGCCCGCGCCCCCGCCCGCCCTTGTAGAGGTCAGCAGTGCCACATATACTGGTCCTACAGTTGACGTCTTGACAACAACACGGGATAAATGCAAGGAGAACATTGGGTACGACAAGCTGAACAAGTGCCTTGCAAAGTGCCTCCCTCCTCCTCCTCCACCACCTCCTGCTGACAACTGTGAGGATAAGTGCGAGGAGGATTACGATGCCGAAGTTGATGACTGCGTCAACAAGGCAGATGTCTCAGGCCTGTTGACCCCTATTGTCCAAGCTGCTGCTGCTGGTAGTGCACAGTACACTGGGCCTCAGGTGGATGTCCTGGAGGAAGTTAAAAATAAGTGCAAGGACAACATTGGTACTGCTAAGAAGGAGATGTGTGTGAATGCTTGTAAGCCCTGTGATGAGAAGTGTGAGGATCAGTATGGTGCTGGGACTGTTGGCTGGCTGAGGTGCAGCAAGGGGTGTAGCAGTGCTGCTGGACGTCGTCTCCGTCGCCACAGCCTGTACTGAATGCCCAGAACATTACAGTCAGCTGTCATATAGTCTGCGTTATCTGTCAAGTGAGGCCCTGCAGATGATTTTCCATGGATGGCCAATTGGTCTGAGGTGCCAATTTGTCCCGCCAAGGCAATGGAATTGCCAGTATGATGGCAGTTATTGCTGTGGCTGGTCCCTTCACCCTTGTTTTTCTTTTATGTGGTAGCGTATGGCACGTGAAGACACAGACACATATTATGGATCAACGACGGGAAGCTGTATACCACTGACGAGGTGTTGTTTGTGCTTGCTGTCTGATAGCGCAGATCTAAAAGACTGGGGGATGGCGTTGCCACGTAGTATCAGTGGGTAAGTCAAAAGTTGTTGTGGGTGCTGTTAACACAAAATTTCACGATGCCAGGAATGCGTGCATGCTGGCAGGGCTTAGTGGCTGAATGTTTCAAGCAAGTGGATGTCAGTGGTGCTAAGAAGCACTATAGCCAACCAAATCGGTAGTAATCTGGGAGCAGGTGGTCTTTTTGGTTGTCTTCTGTGGTTCCTTGGATGCAAAAGTTGACAGGGTAGAAGCAGGTGTGTTTGTGCACAGGTTGTGTCTTTCTGCTGTCCGGTCTTTATTGACAGTCATGCACTTGTGGGCAGTTGATGCCTGTCTGTGGTGTATGTTTGCACCGCAGGTCTACCAGGGCAGCTGTATGTTTGAGCCTGCTTGTCATAATGTGTGCCCAAAGTGATAACAGCAGACTAATTGCTGTTGAGGACTGCACTTTAAAATACCGGTGTGTGATGTGCGTTGCCCTGCACTCATGTGAAGTGAAGGGGGAGGTACAAATGGAACTGTCGGCTCTGAAAACATGCTGCAGCTGCTTATCAGGTGTATCACTTAGCGGCGCAGTGTGGCCGAGTCTGCGGTGCTGTGTGAGTCAGTAGCGCGCTCAAGACAGGCGTCCTGCTGACCTCTATAAGGCACAGCCAGATGCACGCCCGCAAGTAGGCAGGGCAGATCCTGTGGGGATGGTACGCTCAACCAGACATGTTCAGCTGCATGGAGGCATGTAGCGGTAGTAACAATGGGCTTACGAGAAAGGAAGTCTGAGGGCTCGGTAGCCTAGTTTGGAGGAACAGCAGCAGCAGCAGTACTGAGCAGCAGCAGGAGGAGATAGGAAGGGGTACGTGACAACAGCAGTAGTGAGCATTGCTGGGTCA
Organism: Pseudopediastrum boryanum; assembly: GCA_963556185.1. NCBI lineage: Eukaryota > Viridiplantae > Chlorophyta > Chlorophyceae > Sphaeropleales > Hydrodictyaceae > Pseudopediastrum > Pseudopediastrum boryanum. Next base: position 9,508,624 of record OY744501.1, on the reverse strand, counting down.
TTGAATGTTCCAATGGTGTTTCAACAACACCAACCACCAGCAACAGCTGCCGCCGGACGGTCAAGAGCAGCATTTAGAGCAGCGAAAAGAGAAGAGAAGGAAGAGGCAGCAGGTGTGCAGCAGCAGCAGCACAGCAGTAGAAGCACTTGCACAAGCCAGGACTGTGATGGCCAATGCTGCATACTAACTTCTAAGATCGCAATGTTTTGGATGCAATGTAAGAAATAGTAGCCTGCTTTTTACATGCAATCATGCATATGCCAGTTCATGCCAGTGTTCTCTGTCTGTGAATCGATATAGGCCGACACTGGTAGCAGACTGGTTGATGAAAACATACACGGGTTCAGGATGTGTACAAGTACCACACACCCCGGGTAAGGCTCTGAGAGGAGTACCACTGATGGACAATGCAGTGACTCACCAGTCACTGGAGTGACAGCCGACGGCAAATTGATCAGAATGCATACATGCTTGGCCATACCATAGTAGGATGACCCCTCCAGCAGGCTCTTTTGTGAGCAACATGGTGCGTCCTGCATAATGACGGAGTGGGAAGCCTGTGATAAAGAGCAAGCACAGAATGCATACATCACATGATGGACAAAATGAGCATGTAACAGGGGACCAAAACAATGGACAATGGCGAACTGTCTAACAACAATGCTAAGATGTTCACAAAACACAGCCGTCAGTGGCATGTAACTTGGATGTGCAAAAGCACATGATGTAATGAGCATTCACATGTACCTCTCACAGTACAAAACCATGATGTTAGTGTCTGCGCTTCGAGGATTTTACATGGGTGCAGGATGCTTACTGGATTTGCGAATCCAAAGATGCACACCCACACAATAAACCCCCCACTCAGGCCTCCGAGTAGGCACAAGCCGAGGAAGGACTGCACTGTCGGCGCAGTCCAGTCATGGCACATCGGCCCTAATAGGCATTAGATGCTTACCAGCAGCTTTTCTGGACAGCAAGTGCGGTGGATTTCTTGGATCGCCTCCAACGGCGCCGCTAGTCCAGTGGTTAGGATATTTGCCTTCCAAGCAAAAGAGCCGAGTTCGATTCTCGGGCGGCGTACTTGTTAGTTTCACCACGCTGTTCTGTGAGTGACAACACAAGGTGCGGGGCCTACGGCGCTTCATTCATTTGCTATGGCGCGGGGCCATGGCGCTTTTTGCTATGGCATATTATGAATGGAATGTATAGACCAGCAGGATATGCCCTGCCTACTCGTGGTGCATCTGACTGTGTCATATGGGGGCACTAACCCGCCAGTCTGGACGCCATTACAGCCGTGCAGCAGCTCCAGTCAAACATGCAAACCTGGTGCGGCTTGTCCAGCAGCCAGCAGGAACAATGGCCTGCAGGTTGACAGGACGTGACACTCAGCGAGCCAGCACTCAAGGCGCACCGTGCTGCTATGCTCCTACGCTCCGGCAACGGTTGGACCAAGTGTGATCACATAGCTGTCATGCAAGCTCCAGGTCTGTACAGGGCCAACCGTCGGCCACGACCTGTACACGGTCGTGTGTCTTTTGGGGTACGTACCTTTGTCATACATCCCTCCGGCCCCTCTCTTTGACAATGGAATGCTGCAGTATGCTTTTGCATAATAGTATCTGGCAGCGCTGCCGCGTAGATAGCCCATTTCCCGGGGGGGTTATGCCACGCTTAGCTTTTAATGGCAGATGGCATGACTATGCCAACGTGACTGAGGGCATGCAGTGCTATGTCCGATGAGTCGATTCGACTTCCGGTCTTGGACCCGGACGTTAAAGATCGTTTGTTTATAATTGACTATATTGTCAGCAGAACGGCAATTTGTAGTGCAAAGCGTTGCAGGGTACTGTACTGGGCTCATCAACTTTCTATATAGGACAAGCTGCTGCCGCTGGTGCTAATGGTAGAGAGCTTCAATTACCAATTACCAAATGGCCCTGTCAAAGCGGGGTGCTGGGCTCCACACAGCAGCAGGGCACCCAGAAAGTACCCATCACCTTCCAGCAAAGTCAACATGAGGAATGGTAGAATGCTGAAGCATTTGCTTACAGGAAAATGGCGATCAGTAGCAGCGCTAATCCTCATCAGCAAGGGCCTGCTGGCTGAGAAGTGGGGAAGTAGCACCAGAAGACGACCTGCTTCTACAACTGCCCTAGCTCACAGGCAGCAGGAGATAACAAGGGGCGAAAGAGAATGAGGATGTGGCATATGCAGCGGCCGGGAAGCGGTAAAGCGAGCAGCACGGAGCAGGAGCATTGAAGAGCAGGAGCATTGAAAAGCAGGAGCAGGAACGGCAAGAGGAGGGGCAGAGGGTGGAGGGGAGAAGGAACTATGCAGCAAGAGGATAGAGGGTGAGGAGCAGGCCAGCAGCAAGAGGAGCAGAGGAGAGCCAAGCCCGGATGTGAACAGCAGTATGCTAGTCTCGGCCAAACGCGACCGACCGACCACAAAAGCGATTATGCAATTTCCGGTGCTTTTCCTCCGTGACTAGGACCATCAGGCGTCAGGCTTGGTGGACGGGCCCAGGCTGGGAGGTCCGGCCGGCGGCGACTAGCCGCACCAAGTCCTTCCCAGATTGTGCTCCCTGGCCAGCAGGAGCCGAAGCTCATTTCGGCTGGCGCCGTCAGCTTCAGGCGCAGCCTGAAAGAAGCTCAGCCTGTGAGATGCAGGTCGACACTACGGCAAAGCAGCTACCGTCCTGGACAACCCCAAGGGCTCGCTCCGTCTGCAGAAGGTGGGTAGCTACCGGCAATTGTGAACTAGACCCCTTGGTCCACTGGCCACTAATCGGATAATCAGATCCCACACAGGAAATGGCTAGAGTCTGCTTTTCATTGGCACTACATATTCGACTGCGCAAGCCTTGCAATCCCAAGTAACGCTGCGCATGCAGGTGTTGTACTTCCGCTTTGAAGAAAGTCGTACATCAGACGAGCTTGTGGCCTTCAAGCGGAATCAATCCGCCAAGCTGACATCTTTCTGGGATATAGGTGCGTCCTGATCATTGCTCTGCTGCATGGGTCGCATATGCATCAGTGCTCACAAGAGCTTGGACAGGTAAACGTGGATCAACTTTTAAAAGGGTTGAAAAGTGGGTGTAAAGCATGGTTGTGAAAATGGGGCTGGCTGAGGGTTGACTAAGCATCTACTCAGTGTGAATGAGTGCTTCTGATGCGACCTCGCTTTGCGACATGAAGGATTTGGCCATTTTTGTGTCATGGGTTCTATATCCTCTACATACATGCCATTATATCCATGCTTGTCTGACATGCATTGATCGATACTGAATAGCTTGCTACATCTGCATGCGAATAGCACTATATCCCTGTGTTTTGTGTGTCTGACTCTTTTGACAGGTAAAGTGAGTGTTAAGCAATGTATGCATGGATGTGCACCTTGGAGGTGGGGTTTATGCATATGCACTAGGTTACCACTGTTTCTTCTGTTGTGGCTTTGCACAAGGGAGAAGCAAATTGGCTTCCTGGTTGTTTGTTGAACTGAAAGCTTCCTACGTGCCTGTCTGTTGCTTGCTACTTTTGTTGTCCCTGTGCCTGTTACTTTCTGGGGCGCCAGGCATGGTATGTCATCGTCCTTGAAGTGGAAGTTGACCTCACTGTCTTAAGTATGGCTTATTGTGTGAGACTTCTGCGATTGGAGTCCTCGTGGTGCAGTGCCCTTTATAAATATTATGACAATTGTGCTGGCAGAGATACGGTTTAGAATACACAATGTCCAATAGCAGAGTTTTATCGCCTTGGAGAAGCGCTTGACTGTCATAACATGCCTTGGTAGCTTGAACGCCTGTCTTAAGCCCTACCTGTTACTCTGATCAGGTGCTACCCTAGCAGCAGTCGATGGTCATGATCGATGCCGTGGCTAGGCTATTAGAAGACAGACACCATCTCATGGTGGCTGATCCAGAGACTAGCTGCAATACCTAGGCTCAACTAGCAGCACATATGCCACTTGCTTTATTGTAGGATTGTCCCCTATGGTCTCTCTAGCAACATAGCAGCCTTACCCTAGCCTGGGCCTTGGACAGTATGATGACTTGCATTGCATTCATGTGCTTCGCTATTTGCAGCTTTATCCGTACTTAGCCTGATCTACACTGAGCAGCAATCAATCCATGTACAGCTCCTCAGGCTGCGAGATTCTCTTGGCGAGGGACTTTGGTCTCAGCTGCAGGTCCAGTACCAAAATTCTTAGAAATTACAGCAGCAAACAGCAATAAGACAGAAGCAACTGGTGATCACATGGTTCAGCATTAGCAGCAAAACCCTGCTACTCTCAACAAAGAATGAAGGGCCTTGTGTTCACAGCGACGGCACCTGCTGTGGCGCTAAAAACAACATGTAAGGTGTGGCAATGGCAAATGGGTTGCTAAACCAAACCGACTAAACACACCATCGGCTGGATCCGAAGGCAAAGGCAACCCGACCACCAACCAGGAAACCTAATCGTTACTATCTAAGAGAACTCAACCAAATTCTGCAGAGTTGTACTCATAGAAATGGGGGGGGCCAAACAGGTAGTGCATAGGACAGCAGCTCTAAATAGGTGTGATAGTTTTTGTATGCTTGGTGACCTAGCCAGCAGCACAGCACAGTAGTGAACAAGGGTGATGGGCCGGTGTACAGTTGGTTGCAAAAGTTTTGGCCCAAAACTCAGATTTTGTTAGGAAATGGTCTGCTTCTGTGAAATGGCATGGCCGTTCATTGCTCTCTTGCACAGGCAGCTTCTGTATGAGGTCCAGGTTGTCACCAATGGGTGCGGTCAGCATCTCTGTTGCTCTGTGTTGCTTGGCTGCTGAGAAAAGCAGGGGTCTTGCAAGGGAGACAGCGGAGGCATTTTTGCTGCTTTTTAAGGGAGTAAATGCTGAGAACTGCCAGCAGGCACAGGTGCCCTTTCTTTACTGTTTAGGGGCAGTAGCATATAGACCAGGTGTGAAGCAGGTGCAGGGGCTATACCAGTTCAATGGCAGGGCAGGTGGGGGTAGGCAGGGCATGCGAGAAGTTGGGGCAAGTGCAAGGCTGAGCTGAGAGGGCTGTGGGAGGGGAGCAGATGGGGTGTGGGGCTGGCAACCACAGGAGGGGCAGAGGTGGAAGGGGAGAGCCAGGTTAAAAAAAGCAGGAGGGCTATAGGAACAGGGGGGAGGCTTGCTGGTCTGCGTCTGCGGCTAAGGCTAAGGCTGGCTGGCTGGCTTTTATATAGTATATTTATAGGGCACGCCCGGGGCTCGAACTCGGGACGTCTCGCGTGCGAGGCTACTTGTGGTACCACTTGGGCATACCAACTGCAGCACATTGATGCTCTGCCTGTTTACTTTCTTAAACATAAATGGTTGTAAATCAGGTCTTGCTGCTGCTGCTTAAACCCCAGCCTTATGTTCCGGCCAAAACTTTTGCAACCAACTGTGGACATTGGTTCTGCTGCTGCTGTTTGACAGAGGCAAGGGCTTTGGCTTGGGGCAGGGCTGGTTTAAGGTACCAGGGGCTGGACCTATGCAACAGTCACAGCCAGGGTGAATAAATTGTTGCATGTGCTGGCAACCCATGACGGGGGCCCTTCCTACCCCTACCCTCACCAGCTGCAGCAGTACACTAAGCAAATACCAACAACTGAGATACCTTGACTTGCACACTTCCCCTGGTAGCACATGCCATAGGACATTACAGCTGGAGCAGGGGCTGTCTCTGAAGCTGCCTGTGCCATGCGGAATACCCAAAGGGCATATCTGGCGCCCCCAAAGCAGGGTATACCCCCAGCACATGTAGCGAGCTGCTGTTCTCTGCAGGTGGAGCATGATTGGCATAGCCGATGTGGTATTGTAGAAAGGGGGAGCGGTGCTGAATAAAAACATATGCTTTGAGGAGGTTGTTGAGAGATCTGCTAGCACTATCATGGCAAGATCTGGTGGAAAGTGTTAAAACAGCAGTAGCAAGGGCACGTCGGGTCTAGAAGGTGGTGCTGCACCGAAGGGATATGCGTAACATGTCTTGTTTTACAACAAGCCTGGCCCAGTGAACAACTCTGTGGTATGCTAGACCTTGTTTCAAGCAGTGACAGGTGACAAAGAAAACAGTCCTCCAAAGTGGTGGTGACAGCGTGGGTGACAGCCTTGCAGCATAGGCCCGTCTCGCCCGCCGCTGATTGCAGCATGTAGAAGGAAGCTTCCTACCATCAAACTGGCATGCAAAGCACACCAGCTTCTGTTAATACTGAATCCTTGGCAGTGACCTTGAAGCTTATGGTAAGATTGCCAGAAGCAGGGCCCCTCCAGCAGGGGAAGCATCCATGTTGAAAACCACACTTTTTGCTGCCTGTAGCAATGCTCAGCATTGCAGGGATAGCTAATGTGGGGCCTGCTGTGCAGAGCATGCATGACTGCAGCTAGTGACATGGTACTGTAAAGCCAAGGAAAGCTTGCTGATAAATGGGAGAAGTTCCATTCCATGCACCCTAACTCAGGTGACCACAGGGGCGTACCCACTTTTGACCAAAATCTGAAAAGTCAGCTCAAGCACTTTCTCAATGCGGTTGCGGTTGCCACCAATTTAGCACAGCAGGCAATAATTGCATCAACAAGTTCTTTGCAACAGGCTAGACACAGCTGTTATCTCTGCTTGCACTTGAGGAAACAGGAGGTGCAAACATTGGACACAGTTGGTTGCAAAAGTTTTGGCCCAAAACTCAGATTTTGTTAGGAAATGGTCTGCTTCTGTGAAATGGCATGGCCGTTCATTGCTCTCTTGCACAGGCAGCTTCTGTATGAGGTCCAGGTTGTCACCAATGGGTGCGGTCAGCATCTCTGTTGCTCTGTGTTGCTTGGCTGCTGAGAAAAGCAGGGGTCTTGCAAGGGAGACAGCGGAGGCATTTTTGCTGCTTTTTAAGGGGGTAAATGCTGAGAACTGCCAGCAGGCACAGGTGCCCTTTCTTTACTGTTTAGGGACAGTAGCATATAGACCAGGTGTGAAGCAGGTGCAGGGGCTATACCAGTTCAATGGCAGGGCAGGTGGGGGTAGGCAGGGCATGCGAGAAGTTGGGGCAAGTGCAAGGCTGAGCTGAGAGGGCTGTGGGAGGGGAGCAGATGGGGTGTGGGGCTGGCAACCACAGGAGGGGCAGAGGTGGAAGGGGAGAGTCAGGTTAAAAAAAGCAGGAGGGCTATAGGAACAGGGGGGAGGCTTGCTGGTCTGCGTCTGCGGCTAAGGCTAAGGCTGGCTGGCTGGCTTTTATATAGTATATTATAGGGCACGCCCGGGGCTCGAACTCGGGACGTCTCGCGTGCGAGGCTACTTGTGGTACCACTTGGGCATACCAACTGCAGCACATTGATGCTCTGCCTGTTTACTTTCTTAAACATAAATGGTTGTAAATCAGGTCTTGCTGCTGCTGCTTAAACCCCAGCCTTATGTTCCGGCCAAAACTTTTGCAACCAACTGTATTTGGTTTTCATAGGCTTTGCAACCGCGTTTCCTGTGCCTCTGGCACAACCTCTGGAGCTGCTGGTGTAGCCTATCGTGGCCTCAACCCATTGCATGAGGCGACCTTGAAGAAGCAGCAAAGCACTAAGCGGAGGAAGATGTCATATGGGGCAGCACTAGTACCTGGTATACACAAGAATAACATGATGACGTGCTATGCTTGTGTGTTGATAAACATCATATATATTTTTCATGACAGCTGAGAGTTCAGCATTGGCATGCTTCTGTATTCAGAGGAGGTAGAGAAGGATGAGCAACCGAGCAGGAAGAAATAAGGGGGGAAGGGGAGGATGCTGCATGTGAAACAGCAATAAGCAGCAAACCGCTGGCAGCAAGAAGAGGGCAGGGGCAGTAAAAGGAAGATAAATCGAAAGAACAAACAGGAGCAGGAGCAGGAGCAGGAGCAGGAGCAGGAGCAGGAGCAGGAGCAGGAGCAGGAGCAGGAGCAGGAGCAGGAGCAGGAGCAGGAGCAGGAGCAGGAGCAGGAGCAGGAGCAGGAGCAGGAGCAGGAGCAGGAGCAGGAGCAGGAGCAGGAGCAGGAGCAGGAGCAGGAGCAGGAGCAGGAGCAGGAGCAGGAGCAGGAGCAGGAGCAGGAGCAGGAGCAGGAGCAGGAGCAGGAGCAGGAGCAGGAGCAGGAGCAGGAGCAGGAGCAGGAGCAGGAGCAGGAGCAGGAGCAGGAGCAGGAGCAGGAGCAGGAGCAGGAGCAGGAGCAGGAGCAGGAGCAGGAGCAGGAGCAGGAGCAGGAGCAGGAGCAGGAGCAGGAGCAGGAGCAGGAGCAGGAGCAGGAGCAGGAGCAGGAGCAGGAGCAGGAGCAGGAGCAGGAGCAGGAGCAGGAGCAGGAGCAGGAGCAGGAGCAGGAGCAGGAGCAGGAGCAGGAGCAGGAGCAGGAGCAGGAGCAGGAGCAGGAGCAGGAGCAGGAGCAGGAGCAGGAGCAGGAGCAGGAGCAGGAGCAGGAGCAGGAGCAGGAGCAGGAGCAGGAGCAGGAGCAGGAGCAGGAGCAGGAGCAGGAGCAGGAGCAGGAGCAGGAGCAGGAGCAGGAGCAGGAGCAGGAGCAGGAGCAGGAGCAGGAGCAGGAGCAGGAGCAGGAGCAGGAGCAGGAGCAGGAGCAGGAGCAGGAGCAGGAGCAGGAGCAGGAGCAGGAGCAGGAGCAGGAGCAGGAGAAGGAGCAGGAGCAGGAGCAGGAGCAGGAGCAGGAGCAGGAGCAGGAGCAGGAGCAGGAGCAGGAGCAGGAGCAGGAGAGAGCAAAGCACGGATGTGAGAAGCAAACACGATAAATTCGGCCAATGGCGACCGGCAGATGCAACTGTGCCATTTCCAATTGTTTTCCCTGTGGCTAGGATTTGATTAGGTGACACGCTTGGTGAACGGGCGGGGGCCGGCCGGCGGCGACGACTAGCCGCACCAAGTCCTCGTGTTGGCCAGTCGAAGCTGACATCGGACTGGCGCCGTTAGCTTCAGGTCTGAAGCCAGTACGCCTAAGAAAGGTTTCACCTAGCTAGGAAGAAGCTGGTCGATCGTATCAAGGCAACGACTTCTTGCGAAGCGGTCTGCAGAAGGTGCCCGCCCTTATCATACCGCCGTGAACAGCAGGTACCGGCAGTTGGGAACTAGTGCCCTTGGGCCGCGGGCAGCAGATAATCAGAGGCCACACAGGCAATGGAATTAAGTTGCTTCATTGGCACTATATGAGCGACTGCACTCGACCGGCTGCTGTGCATGCCCCTAGGTACCCTGGTGTTGTTTCGCTCTAAAAAGACCGGTCCTTCATCAGACGAGCTCGCGGCCTTCAAACTGAATCTACCTGCCAAGCTGACATCATTCTGGGCTAGAGGTGCGTCTTGGCAGCTGCTCATTGCCCTAGTATTGCCTTGCTGCATGACTTCCGGCCCATATACATGCCCACAAGAACCGTGACAAGAACTCAACTGCTATTAGAGTGCAGTTTTAGCTCTGTCACTGGCTGGCACAGCAGCATGACAGCAGTCCATTATCCATGTCAAGATGTTCTGCTGCTAAGCAGCACTTTGCATAGCATTTGGCCCTTTTGCAGCAGAGCGTCATTGTACCTAGAACGGCATGCAGAGCAAGGTATGCTATTCACAGCATCAGCTTAAACATTTCTTCAATGGGTAGAAAAATTCGATGCTAAATATCCCCCTGTGGCTGTCCCCTTTGCAGGTAACCAGATAGATTACCTGACGTGCCAGCAACTCAAGTTCAAGCCATGCAGAACCTCCCCCTCCTGCTGCTCCTGGTGGCATGTACCGCCTTTGTACTGCCATCAGCTGCCGTGCCTTCCTGCCAAGACATCTGCTGGAATGACTACAGTGCAGAGGTCGAGGACTGCGTCGACAAGGGCGACGTCTCCGGCCTGCTAACACCGCCCGCGCCCGCGCCCCCGCCCGCCCTTGTAGAGGTCAGCAGTGCCACATATACTGGTCCTACAGTTGACGTCTTGACAACAACACGGGATAAATGCAAGGAGAACATTGGGTACGACAAGCTGAACAAGTGCCTTGCAAAGTGCCTCCCTCCTCCTCCTCCACCACCTCCTGCTGACAACTGTGAGGATAAGTGCGAGGAGGATTACGATGCCGAAGTTGATGACTGCGTCAACAAGGCAGATGTCTCAGGCCTGTTGACCCCTATTGTCCAAGCTGCTGCTGCTGGTAGTGCACAGTACACTGGGCCTCAGGTGGATGTCCTGGAGGAAGTTAAAAATAAGTGCAAGGACAACATTGGTACTGCTAAGAAGGAGATGTGTGTGAATGCTTGTAAGCCCTGTGATGAGAAGTGTGAGGATCAGTATGGTGCTGGGACTGTTGGCTGGCTGAGGTGCAGCAAGGGGTGTAGCAGTGCTGCTGGACGTCGTCTCCGTCGCCACAGCCTGTACTGAATGCCCAGAACATTACAGTCAGCTGTCATATAGTTGAATGCCCAGAACATTACAGTCAGCTGTCATATAGTCTGCGTTATCTGTCAAGTGAGGCCCTGCAGATGATTTTCCATGGATGGCCAATTGGTCTGAGGTGCCAATTTGTCCCGCCAAGGCAATGGAATTGCCAGTATGATGGCAGTTATTGCTGTGGCTGGTCCCTTCACCCTTGTTTTTCTTTTATGTGGTAGCGTATGGCACGTGAAGACACAGACACATATTATGGATCAACGACGGGAAGCTGTATACCACTGACGAGGTGTTGTTTGTGCTTGCTGTCTGATAGCGCAGATCTAAAAGACTGGGGGATGGCGTTGCCACGTAGTATCAGTGGGTAAGTCAAAAGTTGTTGTGGGTGCTGTTAACACAAAATTTCACGATGCCAGGAATGCGTGCATGCTGGCAGGGCTTAGTGGCTGAATGTTTCAAGCAAGTGGATGTCAGTGGTGCTAAGAAGCACTATAGCCAACCAAATCGGTAGTAATCTGGGAGCAGGTGGTCTTTTTGGTTGTCTTCTGTGGTTCCTTGGATGCAAAAGTTGACAGGGTAGAAGCAGGTGTGTTTGTGCACAGGTTGTGTCTTTCTGCTGTCCGGTCTTTATTGACAGTCATGCACTTGTGGGCAGTTGATGCCTGTCTGTGGTGTATGTTTGCACCGCAGGTCTACCAGGGCAGCTGTATGTTTGAGCCTGCTTGTCATAATGTGTGCCCAAAGTGATAACAGCAGACTAATTGCTGTTGAGGACTGCACTTTAAAATACCGGTGTGTGATGTGCGTTGCCCTGCACTCATGTGAAGTGAAGGGGGAGGTACAAATGGAACTGTCGGCTCTGAAAACATGCTGCAGCTGCTTATCAGGTGTATCACTTAGCGGCGCAGTGTGGCCGAGTCTGCGGTGCTGTGTGAGTCAGTAGCGCGCTCAAGACAGGCGTCCTGCTGACCTCTATAAGGCACAGCCAGATGCACGCCCGCAAGTAGGCAGGGCAGATCCTGTGGGGATGGTACGCTCAACCAGACATGTTCAGCTGCATGGAGGCATGTAGCGGTAGTAACAATGGGCTTACGAGAAAGGAAGTCTGAGGGCTTGGTAGCCTAGTTTGGAGGAACAGTAGCGGTAGTAACAATGGGCTTACGAGAAAGGAAGTCTGAGGGCTTGGTAGCCTACACTATGACAAACCAGGGGTCCAACCCAGTGCCGAATCGGTTCCAACTAGTTCCAATGGGCGGCTATCGGTCCAGTGGAATTGTGCAATAGTGCAATTTAAACTAGTGTTGGACCCTGCTGAGCAGGTTATAAGGGCTTTAGTCACTAGGTTCAAAGGCATCCTGAGTTTGTGGCGCAGAGACCTGCCTGCTCATGTGTTTAGGTATTTTGAGCACTGGGCAAAGCAGGCACATCTCTTTCCGCACCCATATGTCTTGCCTAAGTTACATAAATTGCCTGAGGTGACCAGGGAGCAGCTGCCAAATCTCAAAGGCAGGCTTATTGTCCCCTCCCATTCTTGGGTCACATATGCAGCTTCTGTATGGCTAGCAGATGTGTTACATGAGGCATGCAAGAACAGATATGATCATGTTCTGCCAGACTCGCGTACCCTCATAAGGAAACTAGAGGGTGTGCAAGTATCGTGTGATGCATTCCTGGTCACTTTTGATGTAGTGGCAATGTATCCTAGCATAGACAATGAGGAAGCTATTGAAGCTGCATGTGAAGTAGTCAAACCTGCTCTGAGAGGAGTGGTTTATGATCTACTGCATTTTGTCATGGACAATAGTTTCTGCATTAGAGGAGAAAAGGTACATCAGCAAATCCACGGCACTGCCATGGGCACACCCTGTGCCGTAGATTATGCCAACATCTACGTGGCTCGCTGCATTGAAGATGTAATGAGGAGAGAGTTTCCTAACTTTCCCCAACATTATTTCAGGCTGATAGATGATGGTTTCTTTGTGTGGGAAGGGCCAGCTGATGCTTTGCACGCTTTTTTGCAACGCATGCACAGTCTGTTGCCCAACATCAATCTTACATGGAGCATTAGTGATGTGAGAGTAGCATTTTTAGACCTCTGGGTGTCCAAGGACATGGGATCAGCTGTAGATGGTTTGGTGCCTATAAAGTTTAGCACTTTTCAAAAGGCGCATAACAAGTATATGTACGTACCTTTCTCTTCGCATCATCGTCCCTCAGTTTTCAGGGCCCTGATAAGAGGAGAGCTGATAAGGTATGCAGTCACTAACAGCAATGTAGCAGACTACGAAGCAGTCGCCCAGCTTTTTGAGCAAAGGGTTCTAAAGAGGGGTTACCCTGAAGCTTTGTTTGTTGAAGTAGCTAATAGCGTTGCCCATGCTGATCGCTTACATTACCTGATAGAGGACGTGGACACTGAGCCACCTACCAGTAGAAGTGGGCCTGTTTTTGTAGCATCGTATGGACCTAAAGAGTGTACAGGGGGCCTTAGCACCATCATCAATCAGGTGTATGCAGCTCATAAGGCTGTTACTCCTGAATTGGAGATTGTATGTGGGGATCATATCACTGTGGCCTACAAGAACGCTGCTAATTTGTCAAAGCTCCTAGTGCATGCAAAGGACTAGTATGTTCTTGCACACTTTGGTCTGCATGTTTTGGCTCACTGCAGTTTGTGCATGTGAAGTAGAGCCCCCCCCCCCCTTGTAGTGTTTGGATGTGTAGTTGCACCGGGAGTTCGATAGATCACAAAGACTCGAACTCCCCCCTTTTGTTTTGGCACCTTATGTCGAGCAGATGGGAGGATCATGTGAGTCACTGCGACTTAGGAGTCACTAGGTTTGTGAGGTTTAGACAATTAGCTGGCGGCGTCGAGTTGGCTGGTGCAGCATTTTGTTTGCTATATATGGCTGATATGGGTAGCTTTAAGGCCACCCCGCTGATGAGGCATTACGCCGAAATGCATTTAGGGTCCAGTCTTTTAAGGTTACCTGTACCAGCCTCACTCCAGCCTCTCGACAAGCCTGTGTGAAGTAGATGAGTACAGGCGGGCATCTCAACTCACGCGTAAATCCGTTATTCTTGGCATCTATCGAAGCCGATATCTGATACGCGTTAAATCTTACCACTAGCTAGTTTGGAGGAACAGCAGCAGCAGCAGTACTGAGCAGCAGCAGGAGGAGATAGGAAGGGGTACGTGACAACAGCAGTAGTGAGCATTGCTGGGTCATTGAATGTTCCAATGGTGTTTCAACAACACCAACCACCAGCAACAGCTGCCGCCGGACGGTCAAGAGCAGCATTTAGAGCAGCGAAAAGAGAAGAGAAGGAAGAGGCAGCAGGTGTGCAGCAGCAGCAGCACAGCAGTAGAAGCACTTGCACAAGCCAGGACTGTGATGGCCAATGCTGCATACTAACTTCTAAGATCGCAATGTTTTGGATGCAATGTAAGAAATAGTAGCCTGCTTTTTACATGCAATCATGCATATGCCAGTTCATGCCAGTGTTCTCTGTCTGTGAATCGATATAGGCCGACACTGGTAGCAGACTGGTTGATGAAAACATACACGGGTTCAGGATGTGTACAAGTACCACACACCCCGGGTAAGGCTCTGAGAGGAGTACCACTGATGGACAATGCAGTGACTCACCAGTCACTGGAGTGACAGCCGACGGCAAATTGATCAGAATGCATACATGCTTGGCCATACCATAGTAGGATGACCCCTCCAGCAGGCTCTTTTGTGAGCAACATGGTGCGTCCTGCATAATGACGGAGTGGGAAGCCTGTGATAAAGAGCAAGCACAGAATGCATACATCACATGATGGACAAAATGAGCATGTAACAGGGGACCAAAACAATGGACAATGGCGAACTGTCTAACAACAATGCTAAGATGTTCACAAAACACAGCCGTCAGTGGCATGTAACTTGGATGTGCAAAAGCACATGATGTAATGAGCATTCACATGTACCTCTCACAGTACAAAACCATGATGTTAGTGTCTGCGCTTCGAGGATTTTACATGGGTGCAGGATGCTTACTGGATTTGCGAATCCAAAGATGCACACCCACACAATAAACCCCCCACTCAGGCCTCCGAGTAGGCACAAGCCGAGGAAGGACTGCACTGTCGGCGCAGTCCAGTCATGGCACATCGGCCCTAATAGGCATTAGATGCTTACCAGCAGCTTTTCTGGACAGCAAGTGCGGTGGATTTCTTGGATCGCCTCCAACGGCGCCGCTAGTCCAGTGGTTAGGATATTTGCCTTCCAAGCAAAAGAGCCGAGTTCGATTCTCGGGCGGCGTACTTGTTAGTTTCACCACGCTGTTCTGTGAGTGACAACACAAGGTGCGGGGCCTACGGCGCTTCATTCATTTGCTATGGCGCGGGGCCATGGCGCTTTTTGCTATGGCATATTATGAATGGAATGTATAGACCAGCAGGATATGCCCTGCCTACTCGTGGTGCATCTGACTGTGTCATATGGGGGCACTAACCCGCCAGTCTGGACGCCATTACAGCCGTGCAGCAGCTCCAGTCAAACATGCAAACCTGGTGCGGCTTGTCCAGCAGCCAGCAGGAACAATGGCCTGCAGGTTGACAGGACGTGACACTCAGCGAGCCAGCACTCAAGGCGCACCGTGCTGCTATGCTCCTACGCTCCGGCAACGGTTGGACCAAGTGTGATCACATAGCTGTCATGCAGCTCCAGGTCTGTACAGGGCCAACCGTCGGCCACGACCTGTACACGGTCGTGTGTCTTTTGGGGTACGTACCTTTGTCATACATCCCTCCGGCCCCTCTCTTTGACAATGGAATGCTGCAGTATGCTTTTGCATAATAGTATCTGGCAGCGCTGCCGCGTAGATAGCCCATTTCCCGGGGGGGTTATGCCACGCTTAGCTTTTAATGGCAGATGGCATGACTATGCCAACGTGACTGAGGGCATGCAGTGCTATGTCCGATGAGTCGATTCGACTTCCGGTCTTGGACCCGGACGTTAAAGATCGTTTGTTTATAATTGACTATATTGTCAGCAGAACGGCAATTTGTAGTGCAAAGCGTTGCAGGGTACTGTACTGGGCTCATCAACTTTCTATATAGGACAAGCTGCTGCCGCTGGTGCTAATGGTAGAGAGCTTCAATTACCAATTACCAAATGGCCCTGTCAAAGCGGGGTGCTGGGCTCCACACAGCAGCAGGGCACCCAGAAAGTACCCATCACCTTCCAGCAAAGTCAACATGAGGAATGGTAGAATGCTGAAGCATTTGCTTACAGGAAAATGGCGATCAGTAGCAGCGCTAATCCTCATCAGCAAGGGCCTGCTGGCTGAGAAGTGGGGAAGTAGCACCAGAAGACGACCTGCTTCTACAACTGCCCTAGCTCACAGGCAGCAGGAGATAACAAGGGGCGAAAGAGAATGAGGATGTGGCATATGCAGCGGCCGGGAAGCGGTAAAGCGAGCAGCACGGAGCAGGAGCATTGAAGAGCAGGAGCATTGAAAAGCAGGAGCAGGAACGGCAAGAGGAGGGGCAGAGGGTGGAGGGGAGAAGGAACTATGCAGCAAGAGGATAGAGGGTGAGGAGCAGGCCAGCAGCAAGAGGAGCAGAGGAGAGCCAAGCCCGGATGTGAACAGCAGTATGCTAGTCTCGGCCAAACGCGACCGACCGACCACAAAAGCGATTATGCAATTTCCGGTGCTTTTCCTCCGTGACTAGGACCATCAGGCGTCAGGCTTGGTGGACGGGCCCAGGCTGGGAGGTCCGGCCGGCGGCGACTAGCCGCACCAAGTCCTTCCCAGATTGTGCTCCCTGGCCAGCAGGAGCCGAAGCTCATTTCGGCTGGCGCCGTCAGCTTCAGGCGCAGCCTGAAAGAAGCTCAGCCTGTGAGATGCAGGTCGATACTACGGCAAAGCAGCTACCGTCCTGGACAACCCCAAGGGCTCGCTCCGTCTGCAGAAGGTGGGTAGCTACCGGCAATTGTGAACTAGACCCCTTGGTCCACTGGCCACTAATCGGATAATCAGATCCCACACAGGAAATGGCTAGAGTCTGCTTTTCATTGGCACTACATATTCGACTGCGCAAGCCTTGCAATCCCAAGTAACGCTGCGCATGCAGGTGTTGTACTTCCGCTTTGAAGAAAGTCGTACATCAGACGAGCTTGTGGCCTTCAAGCGGAATCAATCCGCCAAGCTGACATCTTTCTGGGATATAGGTGCGTCCTGATCATTGCTCTGCTGCATGGGTCGCATATGCATCAGTGCTCACAAGAGCTTGGACAAGAACTGCCTTTGGAGTGCCTACTTTACCCTGCCACGGACTGGCAGGGCAGCATGATAGCAATTGATCGTCCATCTCACTATTGTCTGCTGCTAAGCAGCTAATTGCATAGCACTTGACAGTTTTGCAGCAGGCTGCCAGTGCACCCTTTTCGGGCATGGGGGAATGCAGAGCAAAAAATACCATTCACAGCAAGATCTGGACGTGTCTTATAAGGCTGCTCCATGGGGAATCACAATGATGCTAAAATGCGTTTGTGACTTCCTTCCTGCAGCAGGTTACCAGACCACCTAACGTGCCAGCAAGTCAGAGACAAGTGCAAGCCATGCAGAACCTCCCCCTGCTGCTGCTCCTGGTGGCATGCACCGCCTTTGTACTGCCATCAGCTGCCCTGCCGCCGCCTCCCTGCCTAGAGGCCTGCTGCCAAGACATCTGCTGGAATGCCTACAACGCAGAGGTTGAGGACTGCGTCAACAAAGGCGACGTGACTGGCCTGCTGACACAGCCCGGGCAGGGCCAGGTGCTTGCCCAGAGCATCCGGCATGACATGACGTCAACTTACACTGGTCCTACAGTTGATGTCTCGACAACAGTAGAGGACAAGTGCAAGGAGAACATTGGATACGACAAGCTAAACGAGTGCCTGGCAAAGTGCCTCCCTCCTCCTCCTCCTCCACCCCTTCCTGCCAACGACTGTGAGGATAAGTGCCAGAAGGATTACAATGCCGAAGTTGATGACTGCGTCAACAAGGCAGATGTTTCAGGCCTCTTGACCCCCATAGTCCAAGATGCTGCAAGTAGTGCACAGTACACTGGGCCTCAGGTGGATGTCCTGGAGGAAGTGAAGAAGAAGTGCAAGTACAACATTGGTACTGCTAAGAAGGATGCTTGCCTTGCTGCTTGTAAGCCCTGTGATAAGAAGTGTGAGGATCAGTATGGCGCTAAGACTGTTGGCTGGCTGAGGTGCAGCAAGGGGTGTGGCAGTGGTGCTGGACGTCGCCTCCGCCGCCACAGCCTCTACTGAATGAATCTGTCATATGTGAAGTATCTGTGAGTCAAGACTCTGGATGATTGCCCATGATGGCGGGATTGGTCGAAAGTGGCAATCTGCTGCTGAGACAGTGTCATTGCCAGTATGCTGTGTTTGGCTGCACTTGTTCCTCCACTTACTGTATTTTGCTGCACTAGTTTTTTCAGCTGATGTCATTTGCTGCACTAGTATGTTATGCCTTTTCAGTAGCAGGTAGGACATAGAGAAACGACATGCACCACTGGTTGATCGTCAGTGAGATGCTGCAGATCAGTGACCAAGGTGCCAATTGTGCTTGTTGTCTAACAGATAGCTGAGATGTTTCAAGAGTAAGACTCTAATTGGGTGTGTCTTGTCATTCAAGTGTATCAGTAGTTTGCCAGTTGTTAATCGACACTGTTCCTCCACAATTTTACAATGCCAGGTGACCTATGTGGCCCGAGGCAGTGTTTGGAGCAATTGGATTGCAAGCAATTGGTTGTGGTGCTAAAGAGCTGTATAGCCTCCCCCATTGGCAGCAGGACGGTGGTTTATAAGCGATAAGCGAGTTACATGGATGAACTAAGTTGACATAGGGGAGGTTGTGGGTGTGCTCAGGTGGCTTCCTGTCTAATGTTGAGCCTGGTGTTTTGGATGGTGCTTTCAGTCCGTAATGGGACATGCAAACCAAAGTGCAGTGTTTTGGGTTGTCAGATAGATAATTGCCATCATGGGGCACAAATATAGCTTTAATCAGGATACCAATCATATCCATATGTCCATGCTTGCCGGCATACCTGGCACTGACCCTTTGTTCCAAAATCATTTCAAGTGCAATCTCAATGTTTCTCTGTTCCATGCTTTCAGTGAGTTTGATGTCATGCTCCAGTCTGTTGTCTTTCTGTTTAAGTTCACTATACTAATTTGCAATGCAATTTTGAGTCAGCTGTAAGGTGCATAAATGTGCTGAGTGTTTCCCTTATGTCTTCTTAGGCCAGGAATCTTTCAAATTGACGGTCATGTTGGTTGTGCGTGTGGGAAGCTGAAGCCATAACGATTGCGGTGAATGCTTGCAGTTGCAAATTTCTCCAGTCAGCTTCATGATTGGAACCTGCTTGTTACTGTCTGTGCCTGGTTGATAGACTCCTCGGTGTTTGATCCTAGACTTCAAAAGGTAGTAAATTTTAAAGTTGCCTTCAAAGAGAAGAGGCATGAGCAAGCAGGATTGAAGGCATCGACAGATGCTGCAAATGCAATTGAGGCTCAGATGTATCACTTAGCAGCGCAGTGTAGCAGCAGGATGTGTAAGTAGAGGGCTCGAGTTAGGCTTCCTGCTGACCTCCATATAGCGCAGTTATATGCAATCCATTTTCTGCTCAGCGAGCAGGCAGGACGGGGTCCTATTGTTCAGTACCAGACATGGTCAGCTGGTACCGTAGAGGCACCTAGCGTTAGTACCAATGCACTGCATGAGTCATAGGAGTAAGGAAGGCGTAGGGCTTGCGTAGTAGGAGAAACAAGAGCAGCAGCAGCAGCAGCAACAGCAGAAACAGCATTAATGAGCAGCAGCAGCAGCAGCAACAGGGGGTACGATGAAAGATACTGAAGACCAGTAAAGGAGCACTGCTGGTTCAAAAAACGTTTTCTTTTTCAACATCAGCTAACGGTACATCAATGGCCGCATTCTACTTTAGCATTTCCCAGGAGCATAGCATAACTCTCTTTATCAACCTTCTTCTGCTTTCCTAAACAGTCCAGCTCACAAAGTTGACAATGGTCCTCTGTTGTTACTGGATTCTAGGCGTGAGATGGTTGCTGTGGGATCACTTTGACCTCGAGTGCTACCTTGTGAGCCGCCGGTAACAAGAAATGCCCCCCGGCGCCACTTACCTCCGCCAAGCCGATAGGGCACCTCGCATGCCGCGTCGGCACCAAGCTGCACCGCGGTTGCCGGTAATGAATAAAGGGTTCCATAATTTCGTTGCCCCCTCAAGAGTCCCTACATAAAATCTTCTTGGTGAAGGCCATTGACGAAACTGCATGCGACTGTTGAGTCCCCGAAGAACGGGAAGTATGCACAGTGTTGTGTGTTCGGATTGATGCAGATTATACCACTGAAACGGAAAACGGATCATTCGGTAGGTTGTGCTGGGTGGTTGGAGCTCCTTACGATAGAGCCTTGGCGACCGGGGGTAAGTTTGGACATGTCACCGTAAGCAGCTTCCCAAGAGGGCATGGCCTCGGGACCAGCACTTCATGGACTTGTTAAGTTATCCGATCAAGTTCACCTGGGCTCACTTGCATGCTCTTCTTGATGCAGTTCCTAACTTCACGAGCTGAGGCAGTAGAGCGGTGAAGTACTCACTCTCTGCCTCCGTCCCCAAGGCCTACTCAACTACTGGCTGTACGGTACCAGCTAGATACCCGTATATAGCAGCTCAAATCACATCGGCTAGCAGTATGTCGAGGCTCGGGCATCTTGCATGCGCAATAGCAGCCGCCCTGGTGGCCGCTTGTGCACTCCCAGCAGTTGCAGCAGACGAGTGCCAAGACAAATGCTGGAAGGAGTATAATGCCGAAATCGACGATTGCATCAACACAACCGACGTATCTGGCCTCCTGGAGCCTACCCCACCCGATGGATTCACTGAAGTCTCAGCAGCAGCAGTATATGACACAAAGTACACAGGGCCCCAAGTCGATGTTGAAGCGACTATCAGAGAGCAGTGCAGACAGAATGTCGGCCAGACAGAAGTCAATAGCTGTCTGAACAGCTGCAATCCATCCCCAGCTCCTCCACCTTCTCCTCCACCCCCTGCTCCTCCATCCCCTCCTCCGCCGCCCCCACCACCGCCATTCCCACCACCTCCACCACCTACCCCCTGCGAAAACAAATGCTGGGATGGATTCAAAGCTGAGATCGAAAACTGCGTCAATGAAGCTGACATCAGCGGTCTGTTAACTCCAACCCCGCCTCCTGATGCAGCTACATCCGACGAACTCTCTGCAAAGCCAAAGTACACAGGCCCACAGGTAGATGCCCTTAAGGCTGTGAGGAAGCAATGCAAGGAGAACATCGGCACTGCAAAGCTCAACACCTGTCTGGATGACTGTGCCAGTGTTCCGCTGCCTATTCCTGCGCCTGCCTCTGATCAAAGCTGTGATGAAGTGTGCACATCCAATTACAAGAAGGGCACTGTCGGGCGTCTGAGGTGTCAGGCTTGGTGCCTGGAATACTACGACTACTATCCTTAAGCAACGGACACAGTATGGTGCTTAGCAGTGTGGAGGTGTGGAAGTGACTGTTCACAAGTTTTCTTCCAAATCGCTGCTTTGTAATCATGGAAAGGAGGAATGGCTTTTGGATTACTGTGAGTGGTATTGGTGATCAGATCGTATTGTTCTTGCTTGTGGTATGACACCAGGCTGAGGCTCCAGGGCATGGCAACGTAGAAGAGCCGTGTATACTGGATCCCGTCAGGGCAGTGATGTGGAAGTGTGAACAAGGCAGGGTTGCACATATTGGTGATGCCAGACGTTGGCTCTTTTATCGATTGGCATATGTATGTGGAGCCTCCGTTATGGGGCAGCCATGGTATGCGGAGATAGTTAAGGCCGCACAGCTTTGCTGCTGTGCAGGGCCAGCGGTCTCATTCCCACTGTTGTGGTATGGCAGCCAAGGCTTTTGAAGGGGTTGGGCAGCTACGTGGCTTAAATGTGCAGATGTGCATGCGGGGTCTAACAGGCAGTGCAGGGCTACGAAGAAAGCAAGCCAGGTGTTGCTGTAGCGCTGGTACATACTACATATGTACCTCTGCGGTACCTGCACAGTGGGACCTTTATTGCGGGGCACTTCTGCTTGAATGCTTGCCTCGGTGGGGGAAGGGGGGAGGGAAGATATGGTATTGAGCCAGCAAACTTACACGTGAGGTGCCCATGCAATGTGATGAGTTGTATGGAATTAGAAGCAATCATGTATCCCTGACTTTCCTCTCATTGCGGACCCGACACCAGCAGAGATGTTGCCTGCATAGTTTTGTGTTTGTGCACTTTGTTGTTCCATAAACCTCCCCACGCAGAAAGAACAAACTATGCACTGGTTCGTTACCAGCAGTTGCTTATGCTGCGAGTCAATTATCCAGGCCGAGTGCTATACTGTGGATAGCACTTGACACCTCGGTAGCAGTAGGGCCTTGGTCTCATCCGGCCACCAAGCAGCGGCTAGCGTGGTTTACTGGTCATGGTCCCTTTTTCCTAGTGTGGGCCGGGTTGTGCCGTCTGAACTACCACTACATACTGCGTCGGCAAACTCAATCGGGGGATAGTGTTTGGGCAAGCAAGTTAAATGATATGTAGTTGGCTGCACGTTGCTGTCTTGCAGCTGCTCAGCAGGTGCGGGGCAAGTGCTGATGCATTAGGATAGCAATGGCTGGCAAAACCAACCCAGCATGTGGGCCGGTGAATGTGAGTAACTAATGGGTTCAAGGTAGTATGTTGGAGCTGATATGATGCAGGCAGGCAGGCAGGCAGACAGGCAGGCATCCTGCTAGTATTGACCGTCTATCAGCAGCAGGTGACACAGCCAGATGTATCAACCAGTGGGCATGCATGCACTGTGGTACAAAAAGACGTTCCTAGGACCAACTGCTGAGCATCTGCCATAGGCCAGGTCTTTTGGCAGAGCCATGCTGCTGTGAGAGAGACCTATACAGTGCCCACATTGTCATGTGGAAGGACTGCCCAAACTTGCTGCTGTGCATGCCCACAGTGCAAGGATGTTCTCCAGCTTTGACTGAGTGCCTCGAGCAGTGAGCCTTGAATACAGCACTCAGGATCATTCATGACCCCGTGCAGCCTGCATGGATCCTGTTCCTTGGCACCACATGGCTTGCACTTGGCACTGCCCTCTATAGCATGTGCACCGCAGTATGTCGATTTGCTTTCCCTCAGCATGCCATGTGGCTGTTTCGTTCAATGCGTCGTTAGTGGTGTGCAAGCTGCAACATGCAATTTGGGGAATTCCACCTTGCTTCCTGGTAACTCTTCCGACGGGCTTGCAGGCACCCATGTTGTGTCACCCATACCCAAACGCACGTTGTACATGAAAGGAGGATAAGGAAAGACAGCAAGGAGCAGGGTTTGGGCCTCCCAAAATATGTGGAGCTGTCTGGAAGGCCGCTGCTGCTTCCAAAATGTGCCAACGCCCCGGGACGTGGACGCACTAGCCCGCGGGAGTAGCATACGTAAACTCAAGTTTCTCCCTCCACAGACATCTATTTGAGGTCTGGCAATGCTTGTTAGCTTTGTCTGAGTCTATTCTACAATGTAGTTGAAGCGGGCGTGCTCAGGGGGTGGGTTTTCGGCACGTCTTTTTGTACCGGAGTGCATGGCCGACTACATCCTGCCCTAAGGTGTCACTTAGACCGCCCAGGGATTCTGAGTGCCTGCTCGGCTGGCAATGCAGGGCCTTGCTTGTTAAGCCGCACATGCCTATAGTTCTGCTGACTGTAAATGGCTTCTGCGGGAGTTGGGTCCACAGCTCCAGAGCTGTTCAGAACCAGTCTTATATATATATGGCCCTGAGCAAGGCATTAAACTGCTTGGCTTGCTGTTGACTGGGTCAACTGGTCAGCACATGGCAAGTCGAAATGGGCTGGCCTGACATACATTGGCTAGCAAGGGATCTAGGGTGGGCTGGTGGCAGCCATCGTGTCAGTTTTGGACAGGAACTTGAGTATGCCGTTGGAGCCTAAGTTGGCTCCTTGTGGGTGGCGCTGCCCCCACCGGCGCTCCGCTTTGACGGGGCCATTTGGTAATTGGTAATTGGTATACTACTTTTAGGCCGTCTATGAAGTGGCCTAAGACTAGCTCAGAATGCCCACAGTGGCTGAATGTGCTGAGTGCTGAGCTATACTGGTAGTGCCTCAGGAGTCCGATGCTTCCAATCTCCCAAGGTTTTGGAACTAGCTAGCACACTAGAAGCACAGGGCGAGAAACTTCATCCATCAGCAGTACAAGGGCCAAAAGCGGTCTGTAGTCACATGTGGATTTAAGGATAAGGATTTAAGAGTCAGATACATGCAGTACATGTGTCCATCCGTCCTGCCACTCGACACCCGGCTCGACACCCGGAGTGAGCTCCCAGTCAAGAGTCGGGCTGTCTAAAGGCATCGCGCGCAATCTCCCTGTATTCACATCCGGTGCATCCGATAGCACTACAACCTCCTTGCTATCGCGCTTCGTGCCGTTGAGCAGGCAGATGTTTATAAAGTAGAATCCCATTGCGGCCGCATCGGCATGAGCAAGACCCCGAGGACTTGGCCAACTAAGCTGCATTTCCAGTTGACGTTGCGGAAAGCTCAGGCTGAAGTGGAACAATGGTAGCTTGGCCGGCGTAGTGAGGTCAGTGAGACCTGGGTAACCAGCAGGTCACCAGGTCAAATTTGCAACTGCCTGGTCATTTGCATGTTCTGTATACCGACCGACCGACCCAACTTTAGAGCCAAAACGCAAAACACATAAAGGAATCAAGTTGGACTCGCCTATGGAACCTCGTCAAGGATAATTCAGCATTCATGAACAGCACTCCAGCAGTGAATTAAAAGCATGAACACTAGCAGCACAGGGCAGTGCTGATTCCGTCAACTGAATGGTCCGATTGACCTAAACAAAA
Organism: Pseudopediastrum boryanum; assembly: GCA_963556185.1. NCBI lineage: Eukaryota > Viridiplantae > Chlorophyta > Chlorophyceae > Sphaeropleales > Hydrodictyaceae > Pseudopediastrum > Pseudopediastrum boryanum. Next base: position 9,484,261 of record OY744501.1, on the reverse strand, counting down.
CACTGCAAACAACTCTTCAATTTGCTCTTGAGTAGAAATGCAAAAATTATGTTAATTCTGGCATCACCAATGCACTCCAAGGAATCGATGGCCCCCAGTTCAAATGAAAGGGACAACGGCACCAGTAAAAGGTGTGTCCCCCATACCACAATTCCACTGACCAGGTTTCCTGACGCAGATTCATTGGCCCCAATTCCACATGTCCTGCATACAGCCAATGCAACCCCAGTTGCCATGCACTACTATAGATGAACCTGCATCGGAAAGATGATGTGAAGTGCTAGTGCTCACAGTGGTTTCCACGCGGTGTTTCCAATACCCCAGCTACCCCACTGCTGCATTGATCCATTGATGCGCCGATAACAGACATTAGGCAGCACTATTGATGTTCAACAATGGTTCAACTTGTACAGACAAGCTGAACCAGGGTCTGAACATCAGTTGTGCTTACTAATGAAACAGACAGTCTCACAAGGTTCGGCACCATGAGCGAGCAACAACAATGGGCAGTCCAAAACTCAAGCCGATTGCCTATCACCTATTTTTCAAATGCAGCCCCCTGAAAAACCTATACGCATTGCCTATATCACCACTACCCATCCACACACTGCATGCACGATCCCCCCAAGCTTCTCCACCACTCAGCAGGCCCCCCACAGTCCCAACAATGAATCTTTTCTTTGGGCTTAAACCCCATACCCTAAACAGCTCCAACGCCAAATAAACACATGAGGTAACTCACAGCACATACAGCTTTGCAGCCGTGCAGTCTCTGTGACCTGATTCCAAACGCCAGTTAAGACGATGCAGTAGCCAAAACCGGGAAAAGTGAGTCACCACCACAGACGCAGATATCTCCGCCCACAGCCTGAACATCCTCGAACCCATACCTGGTTCGCTTGTGTCAAAACAACACTAGGAGATGGATCACCATAACAGACATGCAGCACCCTTGACAAAACTTCAATCGAGCAATCAAGCAGAGATAATGCCTCCAGGGCAACCATTTTCCCTGAAAACCTCCACCAGGTGATGCACTGTTCAACAGGCTGTGGTGAGCTACGCCCACTGGGAGTCTTCTACACTTGATACCCTCCACTACAGAAGCTCACTGCCAATGCACACTTGTACCTCCCATTTACAATCCACACCCAGCCACACACTCCTCACCCGATCTCAAACAACCTCAAAAAACAGCTCGGGTGCTGCATGGCCCGGAGGGCTGCGCAGTGGTCTCTCTAAAGGAACCCCACCCCCATTAGAACTCGACACCCCCATTAGAACTCGACCCCATACCCCATATCCTGATCCAGCCCACTGCCCACTCCTCTTTGCCTAGAAGGCTTCTTCCTTCCCCCCATCATCCCGCCATGCTTCTCGACCACATCACTCAGCATCTTCCTTGTGAACCCCTCAGGCACCCGGAAAAACTCCGGCTCTGGGGCTACCTGTGGCTTATTGCTGCTGCTGCTCCCACCAACTCCAAAAAAGCTACCACTGCTGCTGCCGGTACTGGCACTGCTACTGCTGGCACCACCTCCAAAAAAGCTGCTACTGCCAACAGCCTTCCCCAGCAACTTCATACTGCTCTTCCCACCCTTCCCACCGGAACTCTCTGGCGGCACCAGCGGTGTGAACGCCTTGAAGTTCACCATGGCGTACACAGTCAGGAGCAGCGGCACTTGCACTTTCACCGGGAACATTGCACCTGCTGCTTCTGCTTTATGCAGGAACCCCGCAACCTTTGCAAGCTGTGGGTTTGCTGCCCCAATGATATCTAACAACGGTATCAGCTGCCGCAGCTGCATAGGGAACTCCTGCGCCATCCAGCATCTTGCCTTCACATGTCGACCACCAGCCGCAGCAGCAGCAGCACCACCATCTCCCTTGTTACCCCCGCCTCCGCTGCTGCTAGCGCCCCCACCACTAGCTCTAGTAGGATCAGAGCTGCTAGTAGTGCTTGCTGCATCTTCACCCTTAGCCTCCCAACCATCTCCAAAGGCTGAATCTTCCTCTGACCTGCTGCTACTACTGCTACTGCTGCTGTCGGCTCGTAACTCTTTCTCAAGGTCGTTTGTGGCGCTGTCATCGCCCATTGCATTCCCGCTGCTGTTCCCCGCCCCCATGCTCATCCCGCCAGGGTTTAGGGGATCAATAATGGTCTCCACCACCTTATCCTCCTGTATTGCAGAGAGCAGCACAGGCGCAACAGCAAATGAGCAGGGAATCCAAGAGGAAAGGCCATCTAAAAGCATGTACAGTAACACCAACCTTTATGTTTGTCTACACAAAGAGAGAGGTGCTGCATCTAAACCAAGACATAGAGTTTGAAAAACGGAAGCTAAACCAAACTGTAAACTAGTAACTGCAGCAAAACTGCAGCATGTAACACAACCCCACTAGCTGGGGCTGCCTTGATCATGCGAGCCTATGCTCCATCCTAAGATGCTGGCTCGCCCAGGACCTCGGCACTTCTGCAAAAGCTCTGCAAACCGTGCTCTTCAAGGTGCTCTTTGAACGCTCCCCCCTTCCACCGCCCATACCAACCAGTGACGCTGCCCACATATCTTGTCCATCTTGCGCCTGCCACTGCTACTGCTACTGCTGCTTACCGCACAGGGATTCAAGGCAACCCTCCTTGGAGTCTGCCCTGTGATAGCCATATGTGTACCTCCCCTGTCTGACAGCCACCCACTAAAGAAAACCAGGATAGCACCCCTGCATCCCGCTTTCCCCTGCATCCCTCTTTCCCTGCATCCCGCTTTCCCCTGCATCCCTCTTTCCCCTGCATCCCGCTTTCCCTGCATCCCTCTTTCCCCTGCATCCCTCTTTCCCCTGCATCCATCTTTCCCCTGCATCCCTCTTTCCCCTGCATCCATCTTTCCCCTGCATCCCTCTTTCCCCTGCATCCCTCTTTCCCCTGCATCCCTCTTTCCCTGCATCCCGCTTTCCCTGTGCCACAACTTCCTCCTCGACCCTGCACCTCCCTGTATTCCTTTACTTTCTTTACCTCATACTTGGCTTTGATGATCTCCTTCCTGGTGGGAGGTATCCCCTGGTAGCGTTATGTGTGCTGTTCCTGTGTTAACTGCCACCAGTTTCCAGACGCTAATAGCTAACTGGTAAAGAGTGTTCGCACCAACAATGGCTGGATACACAGTACAGGACCAGGGTACCAGCCCGGCTTCCCCTGTAGCCCCCCCCCCAAACAGCCCTGCTCACCTTTTCCCAGGCTCTGGTGTCCACAGAAACTGCCATGGAAGCTTAGGAAATCCTCTCTGGGGAGATCACAATTTCCTTTCAGTTTCTGCTCCTTCCCCATTCATCACTTTCCCCACTACCCCTCCCAGCTCACACCTCGCTTGTCAAACCCTTGTACATGGCGTTGTTCCCCGCCCTAAGCTTAAAATGAGACATAAAAACAAACTTTCCCCCCTCACCAGCAGCTTAAGCCCCCCCCCCAAGCTGCCTTCCATAAGTCGCTGATGCCACCTTCAGCACCGCTCCTCCTCATACTGTCCTCTAATGTGACCCCTCTTAAATGTGCTCCCTCTAGGGAAGCAGCTGAGGAGGACAGGTCTGACATGGCTGTCCCCTAGTACCAATGAAATGCATGCGCGACAGCCATGTCGGAACTGTCCTCCTTAGCTGCTCCCCTCCCTCTTCCCCTTTCCTATTCTTTCCTTAGCCCTACTTCCAAAAGTCGCCCTACCTCATACTTTGCTCTGATGTAATCCTTCCATGTAGGGTTCTCCCCTGGTAGCTTAAGGTGTGACTTCCCTGTGTTGACTGCCACCAGTTGCCCAGATGCCTCATACACAGTACAGGACCAGCCCTCCACCCGCTCTGTCATGGCACCTCCCAACCAGCCACGCAAAGGGGTGAAGCGGAAGTTACGGGTCTTGATGCGCACACGGTCCACATCCCTGCATAGCAATAGGACCAGAAGCAGGCTGCTTAGTAGGCATCAGTGTTTCCCATTACTGCAAAGCCTGCGCTGGCAGAGCAGCTAGGATAGTAATGCGGACAGTGTCAACACAGCACAAATCTACCTCCGAAAAGCCTGATCATTCAACTTTGCAAGATCATTCAACTTTGCAATTTGCTTGAGGACATCTGAGGCGTTGGCAGACGAGAAGGACCTTACAGTCTTGCTAGTGAGCCATCACCCTCAATCACTTTGCAATCCTGCCTGCCATTCTCATCTTGTCACCGGCACCAAATGGGCTGTGTGCCCTACCACGCCCTACGGTGAGATATCCAACATTTTCATCATCATCAACAGCTAGTGCCTGTCTCTGAAAGCAGTACGGACCCAGCCTCACCTTCGCCCCTCCCCTGCTTCCCTCTCCCATTCCTCTCCCTTACCCCCCACCCCCACGCCATCGTTCTCAGATTTAGTGCAACCCTAACCCCATTGTGCGCCATCTCCTGGTCCCACTCCTTCAAAACTTTCCAAGACTAGTCAAATGTGCTTAGGACTGTCTCTTCAACAGATACGTGCACAGACTCACCTTGCCCCTTAGCCCCCCCTTCCACAGCCCCCTCCCCTTGGGGTTCTCGTCCTGTTCCCCAGTTCATACCACCACCCCCTGCAGCCCCAGCCGGTCCCCCAATTCATTCTTGGCCCCCATTCCCTAGGGTCCGAGCCTGCCCTCCAACTCCCCCACCGCCCGCCCCCCCCATCATACACACTCACTTCTCCAATGCGGCCTTGATCTCATCCTGCGCCATCTCCTGCTCCCCCTCCTTCAACACCTTCTTATCACTCGACAGGTCGATGTACGTCTTCTTGGTATGATTCAGAAACAGCAGCTTCGGCCCTGTTGACGCCTTCCCACTCCCTCCACCATCCTCACTCGTACTCGCCTCCACCCCCACACTCACACCACTACTGCTCTTTGCACCACCAGCACTACCATTAGCCGCCGCAGCACTGTCCCCCGCCACCCCCCCTCCGCCACTGCTGCTGGTAGCACAGCGGGTCCCATCCAGAATAAGGCTGAAATGACCCCGTTTCCATTCTGGGATGATGCTGGTGCTCTTTGTATCAATGCCCATTAGTGTTCCATCCACGCGTAGGCAGCTGCCAACTTTCCAGATGTGGTAGGTGTCGTGCGGTGCATAGCGGCGCAGCAGCATGCCCAGACCAGGAACAGCACTACCCAGCTGCCACTTCAGCTGCAGAACCAACAAGACAAACAGATTCACGTGGCTTTGGTTAGTACCATGCTGTCCTGCCACTAGGAAGCATGCCACCATCGGCTCTGCATGTTTTAAGTTCCATCCATAAGCGCTGGAAGCATTCTCAGCCACAGTGTTAAAGGCACGTGTCCAAAGCAGCCACTCTACAAGCAACCACCACACTCAAAGTCAACTCAACACGATATTATAGATGCTGAGCAACGTAGCTAGCACTCCCCATCGGAAACCAGCATACACCGGTACACTACAATACAACCTAGAAATTCTCCCTTAAGTGACTCCCTCGTCAAATCCCTCATCCCTCCCATCCAAGTTAACCCCTCATCAGATACATTTTCAGAATGGATTCTACTACCACAGTGCTCTTGCTTGCATTACAGAGCAACGTTATCAACTGCATGCCTGCCAGCCATCAAACCTCTTTTCCCACGCAATGGTACTTTCCCATGTTTTTGCCTCCGTACACACACTCACTAATACATGGCCCCCATCCGCAAACTGTCCTCACACACCTGCATGCTGTAATCTGGCATCTCTCGCATCGTGGCCAACAGCGACTGTCGTTGTGCTTTCCGTTTAGCTCGACCAGCTTCCATTGTAGCCGCCTGTTGCAATTGAGAAACAATTGAGAAACAAAAGCCACAGCATCAGCTTTTGCCAACCTGTGTTTTGTCTCCCTTTAGTGATATATTCATGCACTAGCAGCTTCCCACTGCACCCACCCGCCAAGCCATTGTAAACAAACCATTCCTCTCCTGACCCCTCCATCCTACTTCCCTGCTCTGTACCTACTTGCCCATCCTGCGACAACCTGTAATAGCTCATCTTCTGCTTCGCACAGGCCATCATCCCCCCCCCTCCCCTTCCCCCAGCCCCTTGCAAACCCTCCCCGCTGTACCCGCAGCGGCTGTGTCAGTATCTTGATGCCAGGTCCAAGCCTTCCTCATGTAACCTCCACCTCTTGCCTAACTTTCCGTGCCTCATCAATGCTCAATACCTTGAGCACAGCACAGGTGCTGAGCACACACAGCACTAGCTCAACTCCACAGTTCCCCCTCCCTTCCCCATGGTGGCCTGCATCAGCCTTGTAGTGCCCTGATATCTAGTCAGCATACTTCATCCAGTATCTCCCCACCTCACCACCCTGCTTGTGAAACAGACCGCCCCCCCCTCCTCACCCCCTGTCGTTAACTACATCACCAAAGCACAGTCATTATTTCGTCCTGCCAATGCTCCTTCAGATAACCCACCCTACTGCTGGAAAAAGTGCCGGCCTTCTTCTGGCTTCATACCTCTTGCTTATGGCAGCTGTTGCCCCTCTCATACACCCCCTTCCCCATCCCTCCAGCAGACTTAGCCCCTCTCCTGGTGGAAGCTATCAGACCCTCTTTCCAATGCTTTTCCAGCAGTTTCACCACACAAACCATGCCTCCAACTGCCACCCCTATCCCCTGCTCCTGTCGGCCATGCAAGTCCGCACCTGTGTTGCCCTTTCCGCATTAGCTCCCTCTCAAGCTGCTCAAAAGCACATGACCACTAAACCCAAAGAGGAGCCCCAAGGTCCTTTAAGGGAGGGGGCATGGGCAAAGGGTTCTGGGGACCCCCCACCTCCCCTTCTGAAATAAGGCTGTATAGAAGGAACCAGGCTCTTAACCAAAGGCCCTCCAGGCCCTAACCTCCCCTTAGCAATAAGGCGCTGCGTCCGCCCTCACCCTTCACGCCTACAACTGTTAGGCTCCCCCAACCCATGTCCATTAAAACCATCCCCATCCTCTGCCCCCCCCCCCCTCCATACCTGCAGCAGCAGTGCTGTCTCCTGGTGTCGTGCTGCCAAGGCTTCTTCCAGAGGAGTCCATCCCCGGGCACTCCGCACATCAGGGGACATACCAGCAGCCAGCAGGGCTTTCACAACCTCCAATTGACTGCGCATAGCAGCGACGTGCAATGCCTGCAACAGGGACAGACATAGCATAAGGGTTCGGTGTTTTGTTGGGTTTCAGAGCAACAGTTGCCAGGACGAGAAAGCACCGGGGCAAACAAGAGGCATGTCAGCAGCCAGCAGAGCCTTCAGGACCTCGGCTTGTCTGCGTATGGCAGCAACGTGCAAGGCATGCAAAAGGGGCAATAGCAACAACAGCAACAGCAGCAGAAACATTGAGTGTGTGTAGTGGTGCTGCCCAAAGGCCACTGTGCAAAGGCAGCAAGAACAAGGAGTAACCGAGGGCAAAATTGTCCTAGGCTGCAAGGAGAGCATGCAGAGGCGCAAAGGTTGCTATAGCAAGGAGAACAGTGAAGAGAGATGTCCAAACGTGTTGCGTCTAAGGGGTGTGGATGCTGAATGAATGGGTCATCTCATCATGCAGTGTTCCATGCTGGGGAAGCAGCATGGCAGCAGCAGCAGCAGGGGCTGCAGCAGGGGCTGCAGCGCTTCCCATGCAAGAATACAATGATTGAACCTAGTGTGCACATGCAAGCTACCATGCTCCCAAACAAGTATAGTTTTTGCTCAGGGCAACCATCTCCCGTGCTCCAAGGTATGCTTTCTTTTAGATGGAAACATGCTAGCCAGTGAGATGTGTTCCACAGCATATGGGCAGCAGTTGCGTGCAGTCTTCTGCCTATATCCCCACATAGCCAGCCAGTATGTACATCCATGAAGGATGGCACCGTCCCCTTTGCTTGCCTTGCACAAGTCAGGCAGCTGTAGGTCACTACAAAAACTGCCACATGCAGCAAGGACCTTGCACGATGCCAGCATTCGCATGTCCTCCGATTGCGCATGACCATCTCATCGCTAGACCCATCCTTCATGCCCCACATTGAACCAGCTACACGTGCACAGGTAATCTACAGTAGCCAGCTCCAGCTGCAGACAATGCTGTACTTCCCTCTGTTTTGAGTGGAGCTAACCCACCTACTGCATGTGCGTCTTCTGCTCTTTTAGGCCCTGCTCAGGGCTGATCAATCCTACACTTACCGTGTTTCCATGCGGATCCTGCTGGATGAGTTGCTCCTGCGTCATGCCTGAGATGGTGACCTGGAGCTGCTCCAAGTCACCCTCGAATGCCAGCCTGGACACGTAGGGAAAGACGACCGCGTCATTGACATGTCTATATAATAGACCGAGTTGTCTGACGGCATCGAGCGAGCTTTGCTGGCTAGAAAGTCTGCAATTTGGGCTACACTAACCTGTGCAGTTGATACCGACCAGGCTCCTCTGCTGCTGCTGCTGCTGCTGATCTGTCGTGAGCACTTGTCTCTGCGCCTGAATGAAAGAGGGAGATAATAATTCAGGAACGTTTGACAGAGGGAGAAAGCAACTAGATATCATAGCCGCGGACCTGCTTCTGATACCGCAACATACTGGCCATCTTCCTGCATATCCGGTCCATCTGGCCTCTGTACATCCTCGTTGACAGCCACATCAACATCATAGAAGTCTTCAAGATCTTCTGACTCCTCCAAGGGGTCGAAGAACGAATCTGCTTGTTCAACAGCCATCGCGGTCCTCAGAACATGCAAGTGACTGTGGAGCCAGAGAGGGTGGATGAACTCTCCTGGCAATACGCATACAACGATGAAGACTAATATGCAATTGACCCGAAGCTTGGTGCTGAATGGTAGGTCCGTTCCAGTCCTGGTATTGCTGTGAGTTACGGACACCCCTCACCGCGCGTGGCACCACGCAAGTTGGTCTCTGCTCTCTGGCCTAGGGCTGCGATCAACAATAAGCAAACGTCAGGGAAATCTTGTAGTAGTGGTTGGTTGAGGACTGCTCGTTATCTGGTCTTTGCGGAGCGTAAGATCTATCTGGCCGTGCCTGCGTCTCAGTGGGACAAAATGCCGACGAGAGCTCGGTCTTAGTATATCTTTCTTGGGCCCTTTACATGACACATATAAGCTGCTGTAGGTGTGGCAGCAGCAGGAGGGCCGGTGCTTTTACAACCTTGAGCAGTACAGGTTCTGTGCGTTACAACTGACGTTTGCTCATCAATCCCTGCTTGCCACGCGCATACAGCTATGTGTTAGAATAGGGAGCCCGTGACCAATTGAGCATATAAAAGCAGGTACCCATGCAACCCTGCTAATGCCTTAGCGGCTAAGATCATGGACTGCAAACAGCACTGCTGCGCCACTCTGCAAGACAGTTGTCACATTAAAACCCAAGATTGGGTACGACAACAGACAGCTGCTACTCTCTTATTGATTTCACCCCTCGATGCCCTGTCACCAGACCATCCCAGCAACAACAGCAGCAGCGACAGCAGCAGAACAAACGTGGCTGCACCCAAGTAGTGGTTGCAACAGCCACCATAAACACTCAATCTACCAAAAGATGAAAGCAGTTCCTGCGACACCACCGACCACAAAATTGTGTTGCCTACTACACATCTCTGCAAAACAGAAATACAGTGTTTCAGCTACTGGCATGTGATGCACTTGGTACCATGGCACTACTGGCAGCAGCAGGTAGCATCACAACACAGGGACCAGAATACCATGATCAAGCATCAGAAGAAAGTGCAGTTGCAGTACTTAAGCCCATAAATCTCACGGATTGAAAGACAGACGCCTGGTGCTGCAACAGCCCACAGGCAGCCTCCTGAAGGCCAAAACTTCGTAGGCCCACCACACCAGATTTAAGGGCAAGCCCATTGTCAGTGCAAGGAAAACGATCAAGAAGAGGGTAACCCTGAGAAGAGTGCTCGCAAGGTACATCCCGTCCTGCTGAATGGACACAGGCGCATAACCTACTCCACAGCCTTGCATGCATGCAACATGAACTCTCAGCAATGCCACAACACCAGCACACCGCTGCTCTCTGCTATAAGGCTTCTCTGAAAGTGGCATCACCAGGTCGCAGCCATCATCAAACCCCAGTGTTGCAACAGCACCCCACGCCAACTGAAACATACAGGCAGGTGCAAAGGCATCTCATAACCACATCACAATGCACCCAACAACACAGGACCACACACAGCTTCCATTCTACTTACTGGTGCTTGTGCGCTCATGTAGTCAGGGCACCAATGCATGCGACAGTATGCGAATGCAGCAAGCACACTACTCCCGCAGTGTCCTTCACATCTCAAGGATGGTCGGCATGCACCATTAAGGTAAAATCATGCTGCCATTCCACACTCTGAGCCTCTTTGCTGCCTCCTGCTTCCACTCCCAGACACCTTCAAGATGCAAAACACTCATCCTCCAGAACCTAGCTCCCTATGCCGGACATTTGCATGATGCAATAATGAAGTGGCAAATTTTATGACTGTGCTCACTAGCTTCAAGCAGACAGTTGAGCCTGAAGTTATACACTGCTTGTGCCTGCATACTGTAGCCCTGCTCTCAATGGAGCTCTTCAGCAGCTCCAATACACTCATCATAATCACACTCGGTCCCCACAATATACATGTAACTCTGCCTAGCTGCGTGTTGATAACCACCTCCGGTATGCCTTCCACCACAAGCCAGCTGTCAGTACGGTCCTTTTGCAAAGGTTCCCATCAAAACTGCAGCAGCCGCAGCACCACCTGAAACCTCCTCCCCCACACAGCCTCAACCCTCCAACAACAGCCTTCATTCCATGACCTATAAGTATGTGTCACATAGAAAGCTGGTAGCGCCCATAAAACTGAGCATGCACTCACCGTCCAGACCCTCCATGTCTCAACCTGGTTGCTATACAACGTAATAACCATAATAAAACACATGCAACGATCATTCCTATGTCGTCGTTCAATGCAAAGCACTCGCCCAGGGCATCTCCAACCCGCACTCAACCCATCATGCTTCTGCAATCAGACATAACAAACTCGCAGCCTTGGTAATTGGTGGATCCTGATCACCAGGCAAGATGCATCCACTGAAGGGGGCTGAGCAATTGGGCTACAGAACAACATCCTTTCCACGGGCAGCTAGTAGAGCAGCAGCCTGCCAGAGGTAGCTGCAGGAATGCTAGCGCCGCTCATCCATGCATTGACGGTGGCTTCACCATTGTGCACCAAGCCAATGTAAGCTGCCAGGCTTTTGAATCGCCTGGTGACTCTGCTCAGTCGCAGTACAGCCTAGGCAGCGCAGGCTAATGCCAATAGCTCTTTCCCCCGTTGGCAAAAATGGTGCTGTACACAGCCTGCCCCAGCAACCTAAATGCTTACTCCATGCTGCAAGCCATGCCCAAGCTGTTTGCATGGGAGGCCATGCAGACTCCACGAGCAGGCAAGGAGTTTAATGCCCACTGCCCAAGATTAGAGCACCCCGCCCAGCCTCAATGCAAGTTGCATGCGCACAGCCAAGGCCCTAGCCATCACAGCACACTAGCACTATACATGCTGCAGACACACTGGCAGCTAATAAGCAGTGCCCCAGCCATTTTCACTTCTTCAATCATTGTCAAGAGTATATTATCTTACAAATGATCCTATTGCAAGGCGAGCTTGTCCTGCTGCCTTGAAAAAGGCTGCAGCTCCACCTATCTGCAGGCCTTTGCCAAGCCCAGACTTGCTGTACACAGGCACGAAGCTGCTGCAGGTGACAGTCATCTGCCTTGATCCGGCCTCCATGCTGCTGCAGCTGCCTGCTTCAGCTGATCACACAGCATGCCCCATCTTTCTTCTCTTCGCTGGGCTCATCATCGCTTTCATGTACACTGCAGCAGCAAACACCCTACTGAGTTGGAGCGAGCATCTCTTCCAAAGCAAGGTGCACCAACAAAGCTGAGCTTATTTACTTGGCTTGGCCTTGATTATTAAACTCAGCAAAAGAGGAGAGGTGTGAGGGCAGGGAGCCTGGAAAGGCTGGAAGGCAGAAGAAGCTGCAGAGTGGCGAGCTCTTGGCCAGATACGCCACATGCTAAAGCACGTGCGCCCTTGTCGCACCTTGGCTCGAATTCTCTGACTTCATGCAATTCTTTGCCCTGAAAGTCCTGCCAGCTTACAGCCCGCTTCAGCCGGTCGCTATCAGCAGGCGTTGATCCATTTTTTAGGATCGATTTCTGCCGTACTACAGGGGGAACTCTCTTCGTCTCAATGTCTGCTGTGGCTTCGCCCATGTGTTTGCTATTTCCGTTCTCTAGGACATGGACGGCCTCCGAAGTGTCATCCATACAGAGAGAGTAAGGCTAAATTGACCAATCAAGCCAGGCTGCCGCATCCGCTCATCTATATGAGGCTACCACTAGCATCTGACCATCTCACGACACCGGCTTGCAGTAAGAGCTGGTCGGGACTCCGCTATCGCAATCAAAGCCCAATGCGCACAACAAACCAGCAGGCAGGTGCTTCAATGATCAAGCACAACAGTATAGAGCTGTGAAAGGGCCCATCAGCTCCCGTCAGGGGTGACAGATCGGCTTCTGGCACGTTGTAGGCAAGGTTCCTCGAACCAGCTAGGAGCCAGTCACCAAGTGACTAGACCAGGGATCACTTGCTAACAAAAGCGCATACAGGAAGGCAAGTCACTGTTCATGCTGCCTGCTTTGCCTCCAGCTTAACCTCGACCTTCAATTCTGACATATTTGTAGTGCCAACGTCTGAAGGATGCTCATATGGTAACCCGTCCCTTTTGGTGCGGAATCTCGAAGATCACGCAGCTTCTTCCCTTCTAACCTGCCATCTGTCATATTATCGGCGCTTCTAGCTACTTTAAAGTGAAGTTAGGTCCCTCTCCAGTAGAGCTCTGCCTTGAGAGGAGCATGGCCTCCCCTCGCAAGCAGGTTCAAGGCCCGGCCAGCTGATGCCCGAGACTTGCTCCGAGCTGTTAACTGGCTATAACGACACTGCAATGATCCTGGGTTTGGCTGGCGCCCCAGTTAGAGTCTCTGCGTATCTCTGTACAGGTAGGGTAGTTTGCCCCACGGTCATGGACCCTTATTCTCTGAGTCTTCATGTATGCGTGACCCTTTGGCACCTAAAATGCAAAGTGACTGGGACAGGATTCACCTTGAACCATCTACCAAGCTTAACCTAGGAACAGACTGTGTCTAAGTATCAGGCCCCCAGTTCTGCAGGCAAGACATATAAGAAAGGTAACAGCACAGCTTGGAGCTGTGCGATCTTTACGAGCACTCTGCACTCAGATCTCTCTGCCTTACCTCTAGCCTGCCAGGCATCACCCCCTGTTTCCTGTCAACTTGTCCAGCACGCGGCCGCGAGGTGCCACCCGCAGAGGATGCTGTTTGCGCCAGTGCCGAGAGTGATTCGCCCTTATGGAATGCTTACCAAGTTCTGGGCATACTTGGGAGCTCTCTGAGGTACAGGCTCTGCTGTTGACATTAAAAGCGGCATTGGGGTTGCTGCTTGTTAGGTCTGTAACCGGTTTGCCTGGGGTGTTTTCGTTTCCCAAGGGATTTAAATGACTCCCATCAGGTGAGGACGCATTTCAATGAGGAAAGCTTTCCAGGCAGCCAGTGCACCTTGTTTTTGGTGGCAGGACGCTTCCTGCAAGTTCCTCGCCTGTTAATGAGCTGCCACCCTTTGGGGGGTGGGGATTAATGGGTGTCTCATACCTGCTGTTTTCTTTGTTTTATGTCGGCTGTGGGCTACTTCAATCCACTTGTAGGGGGCCATCTGTCCCTTGCCTTACTGCCTGTGTGTGTGCTCCATGGAAAACCTCAGCTGTATTGGGTCAATCGATGTTTGTTCTGTGTCCTGCAGATAGATGATGCCATAGTGGGTATCTTGGACGCCATTGTATTGACACTGCAATTGTAGTTATCAAGTGGGTTGCCAGTATCACATCCCTACCTCTGATGTTGGTGACTACCCAATATATGAGAGTAGGTGCCTGTTGAGTTGGCCTGGGTGCACTAGAGCCAGGGATTTTGCACTCTGTGCTGCCGTGCCAGGAGAGGGTTGAAAGACTGCGAACGTGCTAGTGGTGGCAAGGGCACTGACCGTTGTAGGGGTTGCAGTTGGTGTTGGAAAAGTCATGTAGTCCCGGGGCATGGCAGTTAGCCTATTCGTGCTTCATATGGCAGTACACTGACATATCAAAGAGTGGTTGGCCCATCGGGACAGTCCATGGTCCTGAGGTGGTCTGAAGGGTGCACCGCTAGGGAGCCTGGGAGAGATTCTAATAATGCCATATGTTGTTTTGTAGATCAGTGAGTGACCAGTTCATGACCAGTCGGATGATTGACAGAGTAGTGGTTCTGTCATGACGTCGTCCGCTGGGTCTTCAGTGTCATTCACTGCACTGCTTGTACATGGAGGACATGCATACAAGTCCCACTTATGGTAGGTTGTCCATGTCCCTTTCAGACGACCAGAGCTTGTGCAGGGGGCTGTACAGCCTTCGGCACCAGCAGCACCCGTTTGAATGTTTGAAGTGTCACTTGCTTACATCAGGATGTACAGCTTCGAACGGCATCAAGGTGCAGTTAGCACTTATGTCTTGGGATACGATTTGACACTAGCTGCCTGTCTGCGGACTCCACAGTAGGCACGAGGCTAGTTAAGGCAGACATTACTGTGTGATCACCCGTCCGCAGACCCCATCTGGCTGGGTGCTTGCACAAATATGGCGGAGATAATGTATCAGTTATATGGCTTGGGGGCAATACCGGCTTTGGCATTGGCAGCTGTTATCGGAGCTCTGGTCTCGTCAGTTCTCTGGAGTTACAGACCTGGCCATGCACAAACTCCGCGGCGCTCCTCGCCTAGCAAAGAAGCGGATCAGCGAGGCATCCAGAATGCTACAAAAGGCACACAGCCAGACAGCAGCGCCGTATCCCTCATGCAGTGCGTCAAGCGGGCAGACCCCTACGACCCTTCCCCAAGGGCAGACTACCTCTCCTGGGACGATTACTTCATGGCAGTCGCTTTCTTAAGTGCTGGTAGATCTAAGGACCCAAACAAACAGGTATACATGCGCTCAGTCATTCACAACTACCCCAAGCTTTGCACATGTCTAGCAGGATTTAAAGCACAGTCTCCAGCTACGGCCCCTGCATGTGCTTGCTAAAAGCCGCTGCTTATGCCTGGCCAATCCCCTGCGCAGGTTGGTGCTTGTATCGTAAACGACGACAACATCATCCTGAGCATTGGATACAACGGATTTCCACGGGGATGCTCTGACAGCCAATTGCCCTGGTCAAGAAAATCACGCAATGGAAACATCCTGGGCACAAAGTACCCCTATGTGAGTCAAATGCTCTGACAGCAAGCAGCTTGGCATAAACACAGCACCAGTATGCGTTAAAGACAGCAACTGCAGTAGCAGCTGTAAAATGGCAGAAAGCAGCAACAGCAGGGCACACAGCACGAGCCACAGGAGCAGCAATATCATGTTGTAACAGCAGAAAGAACGTTAGGATGCATCAGGTGCAGCGACGTTGAAGTCCTCCTACGGCGTTCAAGCATGGGCTCCAAGCAGACTGATGGGCAGCAGTAAACTGCAAGCAGCGGTTGCTACCAGGGCACCAGAGTGGCGTTGCTGTAAAGAGGGCTGTGCATTCCCATGTTACGCAAATTCAGGGGTTAAGTGGGGGCACAAGCACAGCATGGCTGTGGGAGAGCACATGTGGGGATGAGGGCCGAAACAGTTTTGGTGCCAACAGCAGGAGAAAAGTGAAAATGCATAAACGAGCAGCAGGAGCATATGACATGCATGTTAAGATCCTTCAGATCCTCTTATAGCTCTGTACATGTGTTATCCTAGAAGACCTCTGCACAGTATCAGCTGCATGGAGCTGGACTAGCTAGTCGCCAGCTGCCAGATTGAAGTTCTTGGTGCAATCCACTCATGATGAATTGCCTCTGAGCTGCAACTGTTCTCATATTGTTGCTGCAGGTGGTTCATGCAGAGGCAAATGCTCTTCTCAATAAGAACAATGCACATGTAGGAGGAGCGGTGAGTGCATCCTTGGAGATGTGGGATAGAGTTTAGGGGTTAGGGGAGGTTAACCTGGATTAAGTAACCCTATACCGTACCCTAAATTAGGGAAAAGAGGACTGATTATATTGGGCAGTTGGGGCAGTCTCGTTCTTAGCATGATTGCAAGGAAGCAGTCTTGGGGCGTTAGGGGGGTTGAGTCATTTGCTTTCCATCTGCTTGAACTTGCCATCCTCTGCAAATTGTGAATAAGAATTACCAGCTTGACAGCATGCTCCTGAGTCTGGCAGGGATACCAGGTGGACTCACATGCTGCATGTAAATGCTTGAGCTAGCTGCTTGATCAATATACCGGTATTGGCTTGCACCTCTGCACAGCTATGAAGCAGAACAAAAGTGGATTGCAGGCCACTTTCATTGGCGTAGCTTCGCTGTCGACATCCATGACAAGCAAAAAATTTCAGCCTTGCGTTTCCCATTGAAGTTTCAGGCCTGCCAGCTCGTGGCCCATGCCATCATGCACAGTGTTACATAGGAGCCCTGTTATGAGGGAAAATGGCAAACAAAGGTCGCCCCATGCTGGCCAGGGCAGCACCAGAATGGTTGACCACCATGCTAAAGCAGGGATCCTGCTTCTTGTGCTATGTTGCAGCGAGTATATGTGACCATGTTCCCCTGCAATGAATGTGCCAAGCTGCTCATCCAAGCAGGCATCAAGGAGGTGGTGTATCATGAGGTGAGGGCGGCAGGGGGGCAGAATTTGGTGGGGTGGAGGAGGGGTTGGAGGGGGGGAGACAGCGGGCAGGGTGGGGGGAGGACGGGGTGGGTGGGATTGGGGGTTGGTCCTTCATGACGGTGAAGGCAGGGGGCAGGCCAGGGGGTGGAGCGGGGCAGAAGCTGGGGTTTGGCAGAGTGGGCAATGTGGGTGGACTTATAGGGGAAAGGGATGGGTTGAGCCAACGTGGTGAGCTTGATGTAAACAAACAAACAAAAATTTAAGGTGCGGCAACCGCAAAGGGCTGCTAAGTCGAAACGACCAAACGCACCATCGGATGGGTCCAAAAACAATGGAATCCATACCACCAAGCAAGAGGAATACCCAAGCAGACATCCAACTACGGACACGGCAAATAGTAGCACCAGCAAACAAATCACCAGCAGGAGACTGATTGGTGTGTCCAAATCAAACACAATCCAGAGCACCAACCAAGCAGGAGGTCCAGTAAGTCCACCGCATATGTACCACCCAAGACGTCCAGCACACCAACCAAGGCTAATACCCAAGCATGTAGCTATCTAGACTTCAACCAGTTCCTCATCAGACGAATCACTAGGAACATCTGTCTCCGACTCCGAATCAAACATATCCAAATATTGACCTGCCGGGAGCAAGATATCTGGTAAATCCACCACATCAGTACCACCTGACTGATGGCAGTACCAACAGACACGAACACACACGGCCACATACTTGACCACATGTAAGGCCTGGGATGTAAGCCACATGAAGGCAGGGTGAGGTAGGTCTTGGTTACCGACTTGGGTAGAGGGGGGACAGAACAAGGGAGGCTACATGAGACAAGCAATTTGCTGAATCAAAGGCATGGCAGGAGCGTTAGATGGAGCTCAGGGCATTGGATGGTTGGTGAGGGGCATCCAACTATGAAGCACTGGATGGTATGAGAGCTGCATTAAACATATGAACAAAATGGAAGGTGTACTAGGAGGAACCTTGAACAGCAGCTGGGCAGAGATGAAGGCAGGTAGCAATAGCAGGGCAGCAGGGACACAGTGGTGAGAGTTACTGGGAGCCACTAAAGGATGCTGACGCCACAACTGCTTGTTAGGAGCTGTTGATAGTGGGCAGACGTGTAGGACGTACACAATGTACAAATGGCATAGGGCTCAAAAAAAGATGCAATGCAATGCTTGGAACTTGGCTGCTGCTGCTGCTTGTGGCACCTGGCTCTCTCAACAAACAAGGGACGGATCAGTCCTTTCTGTTGCTGTTGACTTGGGAGGACTGACCTTACTTCCAAAGGAAAGTGCTGACATCGATGTGTGCAAAGTCCTCGTCCAGACAGCCCTGCGGCTGCTCCAATTTGCTGAAGCAACAGTTCATGGCTCAGCTTGGCAAATGATGCTGCAAGAGCAGGCAGTCGCCACCTGCTTGGGTGATCCCTATTGTCTTGCTGGGCCAGCAGGCTGCATGCTTCTTCATACATTCCATAACCTTGCTGCTGTGTGTGACTGACAATATGATTTGATGTGCTGCCCCAGGCGAAGATCGCTGCAGAACGGCCAGATCAGCAGCAGCAAGAGGATGCAAGGGACAGGCCGGCAAGCAGCAGCAGCAGCAGGGCAGATGCCAGTGCCGTAGACCCTGATACCTCTGCGGACGCATGGGGTGGCGCTGCAGGTGCTACTGCAAGCAGCAGCTGCAATGACTCGCAACTGAAAGATCAGGCAGGCCAGAGAGCTGGATGCAAGAGCATATCGCCGGACGCTATGTTGGGAGACTGGAGCAATGGCTGGGGCAGCCACAGCGGACGAAGCATGAACTCTGACACAGCAAGCGGGAGAGATGACATTGAGAAGGAGGCGAACCTTGGCTACATAGCGTCCCGACGCTTGTTGACTATGGCTGGGGTTACCCTGAGACAGCATCGCCTCACGCGACACATCTTGCTGCAGCCACCGCCACAAAAGTGAGCAAGTCGCCTAAATTATTTGAGGGGTGCACAACACACCGAATGGCAACAAAGAACGGAAGGCATGATGCCCTTCAAAGGCGAAGTTTACAAGCGTGTGGGGTAGTGACACATGCAGACGAGTTACAATGTTTATAGCATGGCAGCCAAGGCTTTTTTATCCTGGGGGGGTGAGGTACGCGGGTTGGCCTGCCGATTCTTGAATCGGCAGTGCCTAGGGGGAGCGTTTCCGTCGTCATTTGTCCTAGCAAATCCAGACCCAGGAACAGGGTTCTAGCCGCGTCACGGGTGAGTCATGGCCTGGTCACGTCTCCTGCAGTATGGCCTATCGTACCGAGACTTCTGCCGGATTGGAAGATGAACCGGCAGTGGCCGGATTATTCGGAGAAGACATCGGAATCAAGTTCTGAGCCCACGGGCGTGTTCCTTAGGTCATCCTGAGCTCGACGAGCTGCTCGGGGTTAATTTTGGCCAAGTTAAGAGCCCTTTCACCCTTCGCCACCCCATGCATGGCATCGCTGCCACCACCAACCCCATATCATGGCATATCCATGCTTTCCTTACATGCACGAACACAACAATACACCTAGAACAACGTCTGAAAGGCTACTCACGAATCTGCTGGAAGCAGGACCTTCCTGAAGGGACTATGACCCAGCCATGCAGGTGCCCCCCCCCCCCCCCCCCCGAACTTCAGGCTGGAGGGAACATGCAGAGATCAGCATGAACGCCAGCATAACAAGGATGCAGATGTGAACCCGTTTCTAAGAATCCCAGAACGGGGTTAAGCAACTGCCACTTTGCAGCATGCACTTATGCACACAGCCCTGAAGGAGACGAAACAAACAAACAAAAATTTAAGGTGCGGCAACCGCAAAACAACGAACAAAACAAAACAAAACAAAAAGTTGTCATCTGAACATGCATATGAACAATTACAGTACCATGCACTCCCAAGGATCTCTACCAGCTGCAACAAGCAACATGCCTTTGTCTTCAAGCCATGCCTTTGCCAGCACCAGTTGCTGTCCTGCCCTGACCTTGCAACCTGTCTCTCAATTCCTTTATGAAGCCTTCCCTCTCCTGACCTCGAACCTATGAGTGGAAAGCTGCTGCCAGCCATTCTCTCATCATGTAAAGAACACATTCCAGAAAGCCCCATAGCCGCAAAAGCAGGTGCAGCAGTTCCAGTAGCAGGAGCTTTTGCCATTGCAGTAGCAGGAGCCTTTGTCATTGCAGCAGGGGTAGCAAGAAGTGATACAGCAACAGCATAGCAGGGAGCTTCAGCTGCTGCTGCTACATCTGCACTTGCAAAGATGGTGGCAGCTGCTGCTCTTGCTCTTGGGTTGTTAAAGATGGCTGATTTGATGTCTGTGGTTGCTGGCATTATTGTTTGGTGATAGCTGTACTTGCTCCAGATCCTCTTGCTCCTCCTGCTCCTATTATTACATTTCATGATATGCCATAGCAATAAGTGCCATAGGCCCCGCACCTCAAGCTGTCACAAAGAACAACGAGGTGGAACAGAATACGGGTAAACTTCGACATGTATGACAACATATATATGCCTAGACATGCATCCTCCTGCTCCTAATCATGCTCTCTGCGTACCCTTCGCTGCAGTGCTGCTGCTGCTGACTGTTCCCTGCTTTTTGGCGCTGCTCTGGGCTGGTCACATCTCCATAGGCTTCTTCCTCTTCAATGAGCTTTACTGATGGGTCTGGGAGGTGCACACCCTACCAACAGACCCCTGAGTTAATCCCTTAATCTTGCTTAATCCTCAGTGGGCCTACTGGACTTATATGGACTTACGGATTAACGGATATAGGGACTTATTGAAGTATATCCTGGACTTAAAGTAAGGGTGTGTTTGGTCGTTTCGACCTAGCAGCCCTTTGCGGTTGCCGCACCTTAAATTTTTGTTTGTTTGTTTTCCTTAATCCCTAATCCTGATACATCCTGGAGGACTTATGGATTAGGGATTAAGGATTAGAGACTAAGGATTAAGGATTAGGTGCGATGACTGCTAGCAACCACCCGTCCAGCAGCAGGCCCCTACGTCCACCAACATAATAGAATTACCAGTTCTAGTTGCTTGACTCTTACTGAGCAACTGCACATACAAACACCCCACACACATACAACGATACGTACTACACAAACGCAATCAATCAAAAAACACTATACAGATATGCATGCTCATGCATGCCCATGCATATAGCCACCAACACAGGGACCGCATTCCCAAAGCACATTAGTCTGTATGTGTGTATAGTCTTGTCAGCACCACACTGCTAGTATGTGACATGAGTCTAAAACTGCTGCTGCATTACAAGTCATCCATGGCTGCTTGCACTTGCAGAGCAAGGTCTGGGCACTTCTTGACAGCGGCAACCAGCAGAGCAACCAAAGCACTGCTGTCCACCGTGTCTGGGCTTGGCGCAGATCCTGCTGCTGCTGTCTTAGTGGATGAGCCTTTGCCAGCCCCTGCTACTGCTGCCTTAGAGGATGAGGCGCTGCCAACCCCTGTTGCTGCAGGGTCATTTTCCTTGTTGCCAGAGCTTTTAGACACATTTGCTGTGCTGCCCTTATGACCCTTGGGAGCTGCTGCTTCTAAAACAGGTGCTGCTGCTTCTAAAACAGGTGCTGCTGCTGCTGCCGCCGGTGCTGCTGCACTTCTTGTCACCCTCTGAACCCTCCGCCTCCCTCCCCTGCCCTCAGCACCCCCTTCTGCACCATCATGCTCCTCTGCACACTCTGGTGCTGCTGCACCGCCAGACGCTTCTGCTGCTGCTGCTTTGTTGTTGGCCTCTGCCAGCATGCAGTAGCATAAACAGATTCAGTTCGATGACATGTCTTACTGAAGCATACATGCGGGTGGGTGGATAGGACACATGGCTCATGAGACATGCATTAAAGAGCTGCGTGCTACACACCAGAAGGCAGAAAGTCGTGCTTGCATCCACCAGCAATTGGAGCAACTGAGGAAACTGTCTCAGCCATTTTAGCACCTGTTCGATACATCCGCTTAAATTTTAAAAAATGGCAACGTCGGTTTTCCTGCTTACTTATGTGTAGAGAGAAAGAGACTACATTTGTTGCAGAGAGTAGTGAGCTAATGTTATCTGAGACTACATACGTACAATGAAAGTGGCCTTGCATGCAGATGCCCCACAAGCTCACCTCCAGATGGCTGGTTGCTCTGCTGTTGTGACCCAGGTGTCTCATCCACGTCAACAGCTTTGGCCCCTGCAGTAACCATAGTCGGGAAAGTAAGCCAATCTGCCACAATATTGCCCCCTCCGCCTGCATCTTACAGCTACCAGTATGTACGCAAGGGATCACCTGATGTGAGGACAGCAGGAGGCGTACTGCATCCTGGTACATATGCTGTGAGGAACCTTAAGCATTGGGCTATTGGCCAGAAGAACATGCTTACCATCTGCTTTAATCATCTTCTTCTTGGCCAAGCGTAGCTCCTTAGCAGCGGCCTGCCTCTTGAGAGCACCTACGTACAAGCAATTGGACCTCAAGGCTGCCATGGACATGCTCAACATCATACTGAACTGACTGGGGCACTTACCCTCCTTGAGGTTCTTGAACTTTATTTTTATGCTGGCAAACAACCTCTCGTCTGTCCAGTGCTCTGTGCTCAAGCCTGCTTCCAAGATGTCCTGTCTCATGGCAGTGGTGAGCTCAGGGAGGCTCTGCAGCAGGAGACTGGGATTGAGACTTTAGACGATAAGGATGGGGATAGAACTTTCAGACTGAACCATACTTACCAGGATGTTCTTCTGGTTAGCTTCTGTAGCCCCTGCTGCATTGTATGGGGCCAACTTCTCTACAGTGTACGTCATGGCAGCACTGAAGTCGTGCACGTTCAAGGTGGTCTTGAAAGCGTTTACATAAGCCTCCATCCTACCAATGGCGGCCTGTGGCAAACGCATCCTGCTATGACCACCGTTGATGCTGTCGCCTGGTCCATCCTCGCTGCCAGAGGACCTGCAACACGAGTCGAGACGTATTTCACCAGGTGTGCATAAGCTTAACAGTGCCATACGCGAGCGCGGTAATATGAGCTGAACTGCTTCCTTGTCTTGTCTTACTTGGAGGGACCTCCACCTCGCCATGTGTGTAGTCCGCGAGCGATCCTAGTCAGTTCAACAGGCTTGGCATCTGGCAGAATGCTGCGCAGCTGATCCATGACCTTCTCCTGATCCCTATCGGTTATCGCCAGAATGTCTTTCAAGCCAACAGTGTTTCTGCTTAACAACGCTAGGGTGCCCTGCAAAGCCTCGGGATTGTCTGCATCGACTTCGCTGTAGCCAGCATAGGCTATCAGGAAGTCTTTTACAGTCTCTAGAACTGGCTCCTCTGCGGATCTAGCCATCTGTATAGATTGCTTTGGCTGCCTGAGGGCTGGCTGAGTTGTGTTCTCGAAGTTAACAATGGCTGTTACCGCCTTTTGGGCCAGAAGGCTTGCAGCACGTGTGCTTCTTGGACGAGGAGGTGGCAGTGGCCTAGGTTGGCGTGGCTTACGGACTGGGCGAGCCTGCTGCAGTTGTGCTTTGAACTCATCAACGGTACTCTTTAAGTTCGCATTGATGAAGGCCGTATTTTGGAGTATACGGGCTTCGCGTTCAAGCTCGTAAGCTGTTTTGGCAGGAGGAACAAACGCCATGCTGACAAACCCAGCGATGTCCAACTCATTGCAATCAATAACACTATTAACACCACTCAGAAGCACAGTCGGGGCAGTTCAAATGGGGCAGGGCTTTGTGAGGCGTAAACATCAAGTGACCAGCAACCAAGTGTCCGTCAACTAAGATGTGCCAATCTTAAGTTATCAAGCTTGTGACGGGTGTTTCTGCATCAAGCGGCATCTGTGTCGCGTCTGACGGTCAGGGGTCTGCTGCTGTGCAAGCTCTTAAAATGCAGGGTGCATGGGAAGTGCCAGCGGCAGGTGGTAGTGCTTGCGGTTAATCGTTCGCGTCGATGGGCTTATGGATAACGATGACGATGACGTAGACAAATTGAAAGATTTGTACTTGTGCTTGTGTAATACATGCTACCCGGCTAGGTACCAGGAATGGGCAAGAGATGGGTGGAACCCAGCTAAGTACCTTAGACCTAAAGCTACCTGCGATACCCATCGATTTAGGCTTGGTGCTAAGAAATGGAAGGATGCTAGTGGAAAGCACATCCACTGCGTGTATGCTAGGGAGGAAGACCGCACCCAGCAGCCCTCTCCAGAAGAGATCGCACGGCGCCTAAAGCTCGCAGGACCACCGCAACAGGCAGCACCAGCAGGTGCAGCAGCAGGCGCAGCAGCAGGTGCAGCAGCAGGCGCAGCAGCAGGTGCAGTAGCAGGCGCAGCAGCAGGAGCTGCAGCAGGTGCAGCAGCAGGAGCTGCAGGAGCAGCAACAACTCGGCAGGCTACTCTTGGTGTACCTGGGCAGGAGCAGGGAGATGGGTTGGCACGTCTTCTGCATGCAGACCCTTCTGTTCTGGGTACTGTTTTGGGCAACAACCCAGGACTTCTGGCAGCGGCCATGGAGGAACTCACTGCTGAGCAGCGGCAAGCAGTGCTACGTATGTTGCAGCAGCCAGATCCAGAGGCTGAATTACAGGTAAGCATATGACAATATCTGTAAATGAAAAAGTTCATGCAGATGTCTGTGTCGTTGCTCCGGACATCATAAGTTGGACATCATAAGTTGCATCGGGATGGCTGCTTGGAGCACGAGGGACTAGCAAGCATGACACACATATGATAGCTCACAGGTAACACGTATGCTACGTATAGAACTTCTGGTGGAGGGACCGAGGTCTTACTTTTGCTGCATGCATGCAGTACGCCTGTTGTCTCAGCTGTCACGGGGAAATCTTGGCAGCTACGTGATCAGCTAATTCGTATGATGGTCACTTGGGATAGAGATTGCAGCTCAGTCTTACTTGGATGGGTGGCTGCTGGATCGGGCGCAACTATGCTATATGTGATGATGGTCTGCTGCCTTGCTTGTGGTCAGCTGGGCTTCACAATCCCTTTGCCACTGGTATATGTGCGTTGTGCATATGTACATGGCATGTGATGTATTCGTTCGTGCATGTTGATGATGGGTTCTGGCAGTATGTATGTACTTATGGGAATGTATGTATGTATGTATGGCTATGTACTAGCTAGTAAGTAGGCGCGGCGGCGGTAGCGGTTTATATGTATGCTGCTGCTGTATTGGTCTCTTATGGCTTTGGAGATGTAGGAGGACATGTAGAGTCTCTCGATATGGTTTTCCTGTCCTTAAGATACGGCTCCCTTGGTGAAAACGACACTTCTCACACCTGCCTGGGATTAAGAAATAAATCCTGGGACTTATGTAGGACTTCCCAGGATTAACTCTGGGATTTACGGATTTATCCAGGGGTCTGTTGGTAGGGACAGCTGCGCTTGCTGCTGCTGTCTTCTGCCAAGGCTATTGGAGCTGTGGCTTCTTGACGTCCAAGATCCTGCTGCATGGGCTTACGCCAGGGTTTAGAGAGCTAGCAGCTTCTTCGGAGACCATTGGCACGACTCCTGTTGAGTTTGGTCATCCTAGACGCTCTGTTATTGGCTGACTTCTTGGGGTCTCCCATAAGAGGGTCGCTGGACGGTTGTACTCGAGCAACGGCTGTCGGATTACTACGCTGGCACCATTACAGTATTACTAATACTATGCATGATCTATCCCCCGTGTAGATTTGACAGCGATGCCCCCACCTAAAAGCGGCAGCCTTGCCTGTGGCCCGAGAACCGGCAATGCAGCTTGCAGAGGCAAAAGCAACACGCCGATCACGATTCAGACACGGGACATCTTTAAGTTATACTATCATACGTACATTGAAGCATCAAACGCATGTGCTATGCATCTGTGCTGGCCTGAATAATGTGACGTCAAACAACGTCCCCATGGGGGCCAAGCAGGGGTGTATCAAACTCAGACAGCAGCACTGGGCCGCTAAAAGAACATATCCTTAGCATACAGCACGGATCCGCGATGATCGCACAGGGCCAAGGGGCTGGATAGCTTGGTTGACGAGCCTAGCTGCCGGAGGGGCCACCGAAATAGGAAGAGGCACTTGGTTTCGCAGAGCGTTTGGCACTAGGGTGATTTTCACTCGGTACGATAGACCATACTGCAGCCCTTCTTTGCGCTTACATATAGAGGAACATGCTCACGCCAGCGGTACTCGTGGAGCCTCCAACTTCACGTGTGGACATAACAAGATGGCCAAGCGTGACCACCTGAGCAACATCACTACGTCGGCCACATGCTTGGGAAAAACGTGGTGTCAGTTATAAACTGGAGCAAGGCGCAACCCGGTGATCACGACGGAGGACTGCTACGCCAGCAAGAGCACTATCATCCCGTCCTCAAGCTGATGCCGCCAACTGACCCAGCCAACAACAACTGCAAATGACATCGACTCCTTCGAGTCACTCAGGTCGACCTCCGACGCTCCATTCCAGACGTTCGCCAAGCAAGCTCAACCCCTGCCGGTTGCCCCAGATGCCAACCCCGATGTTTAAGTAAGACATGCTGCAGAAGCCACGTTTTAGGCGTGCCTTGCAACCTCCAAGCCCTATGTCAGCTTGGGTATTTTGCTCGCCGACCCCAATCTCAAGCTCGCCAACTTCAATCTCAAGCTACCCAACACCCACATGCCCGACCCCAAGCTGCTCAACAACCCAACCCCAAGACCCTGAAGAATCTGACATCCAAGCTTCCCAAGCTGCCCAACCCCAACCTGCTCAACAAACCAATCAACCCCAAGACCCTGTAAAGAATCTGACATCCAAGTTTCCCAAGTGCCCAACCCCACGCTGCTCAACAAACCAACCATAAGACTCCCTGAAGAATCTGACATCCAAGCTTCCCAAGCTGCCCAACCCCAACCTGCTCAACAAACCAATCAACCCCAAGACCCTGTAAAGAATCTGACACCCAAGCTTCCCAAGTGCCCAACCCCAAGCTGCTCAACAAACCAACCATAAGACCCTGAAGAATCTGACATCCAAGTTTCCCAAGCTGCTCAACAAAGGAACCCTCTGAAGACCCAGAAGAATCTGACATCCAAGTTTCCCAAGCCGCCCAACCCCATGCTGCTCAAAAAACCAACCCCAGGACCCTGAAGATATTAACTTCGACTTCGACTTAGCAGCCCTTTGCGGTTGCCGCACCTTAAATTTTTGTTTGTTTGTTTTGTTTAACTTCCAAGTTTCAATGCCAAGCTGCCCAATCCCAAGCTGCTCAAAAAGGAACCCAACAGCCTGAAGAATCCATCCAAGCTGCCCAACCCTGGCAAGCTGCGCAACAAAACAAACAAACGTATGTATTTTAGCGTCTGGGTCCAAGACCAGAAGTCGAAACGACTCATCGGACGGCCTTGCGGCGATTTGGACTTCGCACGACTGCATAGGGGGCCAGCTTTGTCCACCAACAAGTTCGTGAGAGACCGCCACACAAACCCTCCGCAATGTGTTCACCGCACCGAACATGCATGCTCCTTGCATATGCAACCGCAGATTTCACCGGTTCCTTTGCAATCAGTGTGCAACGGGATTTCACCACGCCAACGACCTAGCTCCGAAGGCAGGCGGGTACCCGGGGCTTGCCCCGCTTGTTTTGCCTCTTCCCGGCTCAGAGCCCCATCCAGCGACGTTGAAGTCCTCCTACGGCGTTCAAGCATGGGCTCCAAGCAGACTGATGGGCAGCAGTAAACTGCAAGCAGCGGTTGCTACCAGGGCACCAGAGTGGCGTTGCTGTAAGGAGGGCTGTGCATTCCCATGTTGCGCAAATTCAGGGGTTAAGTGGGGGCACAAGCACAGCATGGCTGTGGGAGAGCACAGGTAGGGATGAAGCCGACATACGTTTTGGTGCCAACAGCAGGAGAAAAGTGAAAATGCCTGAACGAGCAGCAGGAGCATATCACATGCATGTTAAGATCCTTCAGATCCTCTTATAGTTCTTTACATGAATCATCCTAGAAGACCTGTATGTGCACAGTTACAGCTGCATGGAGCTGAACTAGCTAGTCGCCAGCTGCCAGATTGAAGTTCTTGGTGCAATCCACTCATGATGAATTGCCTCTGAGCTGCAACTGTTCTCATATTGTTGCTGCAGGTGGTTCATGCAGAGGCAAATGCTCTTCTCAATAAGAACAATGCACATGTAGCAGGAGCGGTGAGTGCATCCTTGGAGATGTGGGATAGAGTTTAGGGGTTAGGGGAGGTTAACCTGGATTAAGTAACCCTATAACGCACCCTAAATTATGGAAAAGAGGACTGATTACATTGGGCAGTTGGGGCAGTCTCGTTCTTAGCCGTTCTTAGCATGATTGCAAGGAAGCAGTCTTGGGGCGTTAGGGGGGTTGAGTCATTTGCTTTCCATCTGTTTGAACTTGCCATCCTCTGCAAATTGTGAATAAGAATTACCAGCTTGACAGCATGCTCCTGAGTCTGGCAGGGGTACCAGGTGGACTCACATGCTGCATGTAAATGCTTGAGCTAGCTGCTTGATCTATATACCGGTATTGGCTTGCACCTCTGCACAGCTATAAAGCAGAACAAAAGTGGATTGCAGGCCACTTTCATTGGCGTAGCTTCGCTGTCGACATCCATGACAAGCACATTTTTCAGCCTTGCGTTTCCCAGTGAAGTTTCAGGCCTGCCAGCTCGTAACCCATGCCATCATGCACATTGTTGCATAGGAGCCCCTTTTATAAGGGAAATGGCCAACAAAGGTCACCCCATGTTGGCCAGGGCAGCACTAATTCTTGACAACCATGCTAAATCGGGGATCCTGCTTCGTGTGCTATGTTGCAGCGTGTATATGTGACCATGTTCCCCTGCAATGAATGTGCCAAGCTGCTCATCCAAGCAGGCATCAAAGAGGTGGTGTATCATGAGGTGAGGGCGGCAGGGGGGCAGAATTGGGTGGGGTGGAGGAGGGGTTGGAGGGGGGGAGACAGCGGGCAGGGTGGGGGGAGGACGGGGTGGGTGGGATTGGGGGTTGGTCCTTCATGACGGTGAAGGCAGGGGGCAGGCCAGGGGGTGGAGTGGGGCAGAAGCTGGGGTTTGGTAGAGTGGGCAATGTGCGTGGGCTTATAGGGAAAAGGGATGGGGTGAGCCAACGTGGTGAGGTTGACATAAGCTACATGAAGGCAGCGTCAGGTAGATTTTGGTTACTGATTTGGGCAGAAGGGGGGGGGGGGCAGAACAAGGGAGGCTACATGAGACAAGCAAATGCTGAATCATGGCAAGGCATGGCAAGAGCATTGGATGGAGCTTAGGGCATCGGATGGTTGGCGAGGGGCATCCAACAACGAAGCACTGGTATGAGAGCTGCACCAAACACATGGATGGATTTGAAGGTGTAATAGAAGGAATGGTGAAAACAGCAGCTGAGCGGAGATAAAGGCAGGTAGCAATAGCAGGGCAGCAGGGACACAGTGATGAGAGTTACTGGGAGCCACCAAGGGAAGCTTACGCCACAACTGCTTGTTAGGAGCTGTTGATAGTGGGCAGACGTGTAGGACGTACACAATGTACAAATGGATGTGGGGCTCACTCTAAACTGGCATAGGGCTCAAAAAAAGATGCAATGCAGTGCTTGGAATTTGGCTGCTGCTGCTGCTGCTGCTTGTGGCACCTGGCTTTCTCAACAAGCAAGGGACGGGTCAGTCCTTTCTGTTGCTGTTGACTTGGGAGGACTGACCTTACTTCCAAAGCAAAGTGCTGACACCAATGTGTGCGAAGTCCTCGTCCAGAGAGCCCTGCGGCTGCTGAAATTTGCTGAAGCAACAGTGCATGGCTGAGCTTGGCAAATGATGCTGCAAGAGCAGGCACCCGCCACCTGCTTGGGTGATCCCTATTGTCTTGCTGGGCCAGCAGGCTGCATGCTTATTCATACATTCCATAAACTTGCTGCAGTGTGTAACTGACAATATGATTTGATGTGCTGCCCCAGGCGAAGATCGCTGCAGAACGGCCAGATCAGCAGCAGCAAGAGGATGCAAGGGACAGGCCGGCAAGCAGCAGCAGCAGCAGCAGCAGGGCAGATGCCAGTGCCGTAGACCCTGATACCTCTGCGGACGCATGGGGTGGCGCTGCAGGTGCTACTGCAAGCAGCAGCTGCAATGACTCGCAACTGAAAGATCAGGCAGGCCAGAGAGCTGGATGCAAGAGCATATCGCCGGACGCTATGTTGGGAGACTGGAGCAATGGCTGGGGCAGCCACAGCGGACGAAGCATGAACTCTGACACAGCAAGCGGGAGAGATGACATTGAGAAGGAGGCGAACCTTGGCTACATAGCGTCCCGACGCTTGTTGACTATGGCTGGGGTTACCCTGAGACAGCATCGCCTCACGCGACACATCTTGCTGCAGCCACCGCCACAAAAGTGAGCAAGTCGCCTTAATAATTTGAGGGGTGCACAACACACCGAATGGCAACCAAGAACGGAAGGCATGATGCCCTTCAAAGGCGAAGTTTACAAGCGTGTGGGGTAATGACACATGCAGACGGGCTACAATGTTTATGGCATGGCAGCCAAGGCTTTTTATCCTGGGGGGGTGAGGTACGCGGGTTTTGCCTCTTCCCGGCTCAGAGCCCCATCATTTACACTCGTGCGTCTCAGTGCGGCTTGGGCTACTGCCCGGCTAAAGCCTCCTTCGACTATTCATTTTCATATCACATTTAAGAGCTGATATCGGCTTCGCGTGCTGCAAAGGGTCCTTCTGTTGTGGCCTTATTTCATTGTATTTCATTGTCCGGCTAATCCCCGTGGCTGGGCCTCTGTGATTGCCCGAGGTCTCCATGGTAGTGTAATAGTGCTTGTACTGTGTAGTGAGGCCCTTAGCCATCCAGTGCTGAGCAGCTGCAGGATTGCTGCCTCACTGTGGCGCATGCTTCGTAAGATGCAACAGCGGGATGAGTTTGCCGAGGTTAGAACTCTTTGCTGTGCTTGGTCGCCCCACGCAGTCCGGATGTCGTAGCTGAGACAAGCGTCTGCACGCAGGCAATCGAAATCATCAAGGGGCGTTACTATTTCGTAGCCCTAAAGCAAGTGGACGCTGTGCAGCGCTCTAGCTTGGCAGCGAACCACATCTCTTACTGCATAGACAGCGAGCTGGTGAGCAATGTACCTTCGTGGCAGTGAGCAAAGGCGCAAGGACATGCTCTAACCCATGTGCATGCTGCAGCTGTATGAACCTTTCTATGCTGACTTTGGACCCCTAAACCTTGGGCGGACCTATCGTTTCTGTGAGCTCACCAAGAGGCTGCTTCAGGTAAACCAAGCATCCCCCTCGAGGCTTTGCAGCCTATCGCACCATGCCAGATCTCTCCTGCATTCACCATGCTACCCATTAAACATCCGTTACTTTTGATTCCGCAGGAAGCTGAACAGAGAGGAAAGCGTCTATACCTCTACACAGGTCCCCAGGTCACGCTGAAAGCCAATGCCGCTGTGCTGGTGAGTAGAAACATTACAGCAGCACGCTTCTCCCACATCCAGGGCAGCATCAGTAAAAGCAATCGATGTAATATAGCCGTTGCATGCGTCGTGGTCGACCCTTCCCGACCACGGTGTAACCCACCCTGTGCTGCTCAAACCCTCAATCAATTTCAGCTCATGAATTCATGATGTTTTGGAGGGCGCCAAGCAACGTACAAGCATGGTAACTCTCCTGCACTAACAGAACTTGACACCAGCCGAAAACTCAAAGCCATCTTTGCTGCCCCTCCCCTTTCCCTCCAGGTGGGCATCTTCCAGGTCCTGTACTTGGACCGCGCTGCAGACGAAGCCTACGCACCTTTGTCTGTGCTGAAGCCATTCCAGCCCTTCAGAGATGCTTCCTGTGGTGTGTCCACCTTCCACTTGACAGTGCTGGATTGTATCAGGGTGAGCACTGGCAGCTAAACAGACACTCTCAGCTGCTGCGGCAGTTGGGATGTTAAAACAGGCTGACAGGAACGCGTGGAAATTGGATGGGTTCATGGGGCCTCTAGCGACGCTAACGGACAGCACAGAAAGAGCCAAGTCCAGCAACAAGAGCAGCAGGATAGTCTCACCAATCAGTGATGCAAAAGCAGCAGATGCAATACATGTGCATATGCAGTAAGCAGCTGCTTGAGGTGTCATGCAACAGATTGTGTAATGGCAGGTTGGAATAGATCCCCATGCAGCAACACAGGAAAGATCTGCTGGCAGCAAGTTTTGCGTGCAAGAGCTGCAGATTCAGTTGCATGCCAGAGCAGCACTTGCAGAGCAATGCTGCTGAAGGCAAGACATGGTGATACCCATCATGCCAGCGAGGCCTTTTCTGGGGAAGCAAAGTGCACTTGTCAAGGAGCATGTTACCTACCATGATACACATTATTATCACCTGAGTACCATGCACCTAGGTTATTTAGCTTCTGTAGCTGCCAACCTCCTACAAGTATCAGAACTGGGGAACCATAAAGTCCCTCTTTGGCCAGAGGCTGCCTGGAATTTTTACTTTGTCCTCTCCAAGTCTCATAAGCTAGTAGCTAAACAACTACCACCATGTGCTCCTATAGCTTGTCAGTTTTGCAATCATCAAGAAGACCATGATCTCGTGCCACTAACAGGCCAGCTGCTGCTCCTTCCTCCTCACAGGGCATCTCAAAGGCTCGTGAAGTAGGCTTCTTGGATGCACGTAATGGCAACTGGGCCTTTGACATTGAGGAGTATGAGCACTATGAGCAGGTGGAGAATGGTGACCTCAATTGGATCTTGCCAGGGAAGCTGCTGGCCTTCAGTGGGCCTGCGGTGCGCCCTACGGATTACGTGGGGTTCAGGGCCATGGTGCCGGAGGACTACTGGGACTACTACAAGAAGACGGGGATTACGGCCATTGTGCGGCTGAACAAGAAGGTGAGGGGCGGGGCAGATGGAGCTCAGCTCAGAGGGGTTTGCGAGGATGGAGGGAAAGTCATTTAAATCCTTAGGTGTAAAGACTTGGAATATAGCATGCATGAGGAATATGGATGGTATCAGGATGGGCATGCAGCTTGCTGTGTTTGAATGCATGGAATTGGAATTTCTGCAGCAGCTTGCAGCTGTAGGCTGTACTTTTGTGTACAAAAGATGCAGCGGTGAATCAAGTAACAGCAGTAGAAGCCCGAGATACCAGAAATAACCCTACTAGGCTAGACAAAGGAGTTGAAGTGCGCAGTGGTTGCTAAAGGCCTATGAACAGTGCTGAGACATACAGTAGCTGCCAAATGAGTCTCACATTGACCGCTGTTCGATCCAATGTCATCCACCATCCCACTTCTGCTTTTAAGATTATTAGTTTGGATCGTCTTGGGCTGCTTCTCTGTGTAATACTAT
Source organism: Pseudopediastrum boryanum (assembly GCA_963556185.1). Lineage (NCBI taxonomy): Eukaryota > Viridiplantae > Chlorophyta > Chlorophyceae > Sphaeropleales > Hydrodictyaceae > Pseudopediastrum > Pseudopediastrum boryanum. The sequence goes on along the minus strand of OY744501.1, from coordinate 9,451,117 downwards.
GTGGGTGTTGGTGCTTCTGTCCTGCTTAGGTGTATGACCGCAAGCGGTTCCTGGATGGAGGGTTCCGCCACCATGAGCTGTACTTCCCAGATGGCTCCTGCCCCACGGAGCCCATCCTGAGGCGCTTCCTGGAGATTGCAGAGGGGGAGCCGGGGGCCCTGGCCATCCACTGCAAGGCAGGTCTGGGGCGCACGGGGGTGCTCATCTGCAGCTACCTCATGAAACACTACAGGTAAGGGAGAGAGGGAAGGGAGCTGGGAGGCAGGAAGGGGTTGAGAGGGTGGCGGTGGCAGTAGCATGTAGTAAAGTAGGGTAATGGGATGGGTGCCTTAATGGAGTTGTGGGGGGGGGTATAGGCAGCATGTCATGTTGGAAGGAAGTGCTATTTGAGGGGTGGGGGTCATGAAAAGCGGAAGACAGAGGCTGAGCAAGGGGTTCATAGTTGAAATGGGGAAGGAATTGTTGAGGGGGATGTCGGGACTAGTAGGTGGTGGGGAGGGGGTCCTTTGGGATGAGGGATGTAGATGGTGATGGACTCAGTAAGGCCAAGGAAGTAAATAGGGCAAGAGGAAGAAGTTGTGGAGGCAAGGCTTGGCCAAAAGGGTGATTGCACAAGGGACTGGCAAAAACTGGCTGGGGAGGTGTAAAGGAACAATCTTCATACGCTGATGGGAGCATGTCGAGGGAGCTGCACTGATTTGAGTTTAAGAATAGCCTTGAGTTGAGCCTTGCGTGATTTTGGCTGAGTCACTTACGCTGCACAAGCATAGGATATGACCATCAACTGAGGCTTGCTGCTGTCTCCTCTGCTTGATTGCCATAGGTTCACTGCAGAGGAGGTGATTGGCTACATCCGTGTGTGCCGCCCTGGGTCTGTCATTGGCCCTCAACAGAACTTTGTCAAGGAGATTCAGGCACTCATGTGGCACGAGGGAGAGGTGTACAGAGCAGCACAGGGGCCCATTCCTCCCATGCCTGTCTGGGGCCCCGCACGCGCCGCAGCCGCTGCAGCAGCAACGGCCGCAGCGTCAGCTTCAGCTGCAAAGGTTGGTGCATTGTACCGCAGTGGCAGCAGCAGCAGCATGAGCGCAGTGGGTATGAAGCCTGGAGCAGCGAAGAGAGTGACTGGAGAAGCAGCCGTGGAGAGCTCTGGAGGGCTCCTTGCCGCAAAGGGTGTCTCGGCGGGGTCGATACGGCCGCCACAAGCGCCGACTCGGTCTCAGGGGGGTGCTAGTGCGGGTGGTTCTGCTAGTCTGAGCAAAAGCATAACAGATCTGTCGCTGACGCAACTGCAGGAGAGGCTGCATAATGTTGCAATCTCAGGTGGTGGTCGGGTGAGTTCTGCTGCTGCAGCGAATGCGACGGCATCAGGTGTTAGCACATATGCACAAAGCTACAGCTTTAACGGCAGCAGCAGTGGTGGTGGCAGTATGAACATTCGGCCGGCGGCTTCGTCTACTGGGGCTGCTGCAGCAGCAGCTCGAGCAACTACACCGACGCGGCAAAGCAGCAACAGCATCGGGAGCAGCAGCAGCAAGGGGCCGTTGACGACGGGACTGATGTCTGGTCGTCCGTCTACGGGTCAGCAGTTGCTTGCTAGGATGTCTTCTGGTAATCACGGGAGCAATATGTTGTATGGCATCGGCAGCAGCAGCAGCAGCGGGGCACATGAACAAGCAATGAGTGCACTGCTTGCTGGCAGCAGCAGCACTAACAGCAGCAGCTTGAGGGCTACTTTGCATACTGATACAGTATCAGCTGCAAACCGACCAAAGGCAGAGTCCGTGGGTGTGGTCAGCCAAAGCAGCGATTTCATATCAGCTGGGTGGAGGAGTGGGAGTGCTGCTGCTGCTCCGGGTGTTATTTCCGCATCTAGCGGGGCTGCTGCTGGGGGTGGTGGGAGTAAATCAGCTGCCCAATCCAAGGTTGCCCGGATCTTGGCACCTAATGGTCAGCCTAGGAAAGTCCCTGCTGCTGCATTGTTGGCGGCAAATGACCCTAGTAGGGCAGGGGCTGGTGCGGGGGCACTCAATGCTTACTACTAGTGCGCTGGGGTATGAGGGTTGTGCTAAGTGGGGAGGAAAGGCAGGTCAAGAGGGATCCTGTTGTTTGTGGTGGCTTTGTGGCGTATCACTGGTTGTGGTTTGTAGAAGCAAAGGCGCTTAGTGCATGAATACAAGACTAGGTGGGACAGGGGTGAGTGGGTGAGGGTGGGGGTGGGGGGATCAGTGCAGTGACCGCTGGACCAATGGTTACTGCTGCAGTAGTGAAGTTCAGTGAGTACGGTGACACTAAAACGCTTTTCCGTTATCGTGGCCTTGGTCAGCCTGCGGATGCTGTATATGCATCAAATAGTGTGCAGAGCATTCTTAATGTGCAGGCTTGAGTTGGCAAGCCTGGAACTGTGAGGGACTTGAGTAGTGAGAGGGCGTGTTGTTGCAGATGTTAGGCCGTACTTTGTCAGAGCTCTTGAATGCTTGCCTATGGTCCTGAAATGAACGCCGCCGCTAGGATGGGAGGCCCTGAACGTTTACATTGCTACTGAATGACAAGAAAATGGTACCACATGCAACATGAGTGTCTGAGTGAGGTCACCTGCTTGGCTAATTAGGTGCGTGTTGCCCTTATTTGTTCCCTTTGAGATGGCTTTTCCATCCAATGGGGCTCGTCAGTATTGTATTTGCCAAGCAGATCCCCCTCTGGGTTCTTCTGGTATTCAAGCCAGCCATCCGCTGTTGCTTTGGTAACTGCCTTCGTGCATCATAGTGGTCTGTGTAGTGGGTTTAGGGCAAAGGGACATCCTTTGCCAGGAATTCGGTGGCCTCGGCATTTGATTGTAATATGTGAGCGGCTGTTGCTCCTACCTGTGTAAGCAGAGACTAATATGCTGTGGTGGGACCCCTGGGTGCCCCTGTGCTAGCTTGGGCCACTTGGTGGGGCCCATGCTATTCGTCAGCTTGTGTAAAGCAAATGGTGTGTTTTGGTGTACATGGCACTGCTTACTAGGCCCAACCGCTCACTTGTAGTTAGACGACATCAAAGAGCAGTAGAGGACCCCACGGCAATGCAAGCACCAGTGCATGCAACAAACAGTAGGGCATTGCTTTCAGTTACAATCATTGCCTTTATAGGCTGCCACTGTGTGCATCGATTAGTAAGAATTCAGCATCCCTTGCTTTTGTCACGAAAGCCATCTAAACCATTTTTTTCCAAACAAAATTTACTCGCAACAGATTTGCAAGACCTAGTCGGCATGGATTGCAAGGCAGACGAGGCTGAAGGGACAACGGTCAACAAATGGCAGCAACCTTTCGGTCAATTTGACCCCTTCATGTGCGGACCAAGCCTATCAGAGAAGGGGGCAACAGCACAAAGTATTTAGGCCTTCCCAGGTCACTCATGCATTGAGACAAACATTCATTTAACCAGCAGCATTTCGTAACGCCGACTGCTCCCACATTGAACCACCTGGAGCCGTTGCAAGCATGCCATGATGCCACAAATAGTAGTTCTCTGTGGGAGGGATGACTGCACAATTTTGGGGTCCGGCAACGCCGGCAGCCTAACTCCAACCAGTCTCGTTAGTGTGTGCAAAATCTTTGTTTATTTAGGTCAACAAAGGACGATTGACCTCTACAGGCTTTGATACAAAACCCAAAGTATAGCACCGCGTTTGCAAGATCTAGCAGGCTGCTTTGTGCATGCATGCACAGTTGCTGAAGACAATGGGGACTCTGCTGGCACGTGCTTCCCAACTGGACTTCACTAGCCATGTCTTCTCCTGCATTCCTTGCCTCTGCTCATTGCCGCCTAAAACTGCTTAAATGGCCTGCAAAATGGCACTTTGAGAAAGATGTTTCGCAGTGAGCCTCACCGTATTGTTAAATATCTATTTCTCGCGTTGCTGCAACTAAGCACAAGACAACCTGCAGATGTTGATGTCCACGATTTCCAACCAAGCAACAGCAGGGAGACAGAACCTAGGATTATTCAAGTCTGGGGAGCGGGGCCGAGCTTTGTTGACAACTAGTCTAGAAATCAAGTCTAAGATCAAGGACAAGTATATCCGGCACTGCATTTTGATTTAGTTTACGAGGTACAATACACTGAATCTTCGTATGCCCTACCTGTGGGCAGCACAGGGAGCCAAGGCAACCTTCTAAGATATCCAGGCATGAGTGCTCCAAGCCACAGACGTAGCGACAGCACTAACCCATAGCTGTCCTTTTCCGGCATTGTGATGCAATCATATATCATATCAATTGAACCCGCCGTCGTGGGCAGCCGCAACACTGACGAGGGCACTGACCATCATTCAAACCCGGCCTTTGTCAGCCTGGCACTTGAATAGTGCTCCTCCACGAGTAAACAGAAATATAGAGAGGGTCTGGACTATGACACTGTACTGGTCCGCCTCAACCCAGCCAAAACCATGCACAAACTGACAACAGTGGCTACATTGGCGCAGGCAGTTGAGGTCAGGCAGGATGATAAAAGGCACGGTTAAGGACCAGGACTAGGCGTGGCTGTTCAGCACTTTTACATGCGCAGCAGGAGCACATATGTTATCAAAGGTTCAGGAATAGTTCAGGAATAGTTCAGGAATGGGCTTGAACACATTCTCACCTTCGCTCCGGAGCCGAGTGACCCAGCACAAAGCTGATTGAAGCTCTGTCAGATAGCAGTTCGTGCCATGGTTTACCTTGTGGAAGGTATGCAATTTGATCAGCTGACAGCCGCTTCTGTAAAAGCTGGCTCCGCAGGTTATCAGAACTTGCTGCGATCTGTTGATGGGACAGCCTTTGCTGCCGGCGCAACTACTTCATAGCAGCTTGTGTTGATTGTCCATCAAGACAAAGCACATCAAGCAGAGTATAGCAGTGTCGCAACAATGTCAAAGTCCAAAGGTCTTCGGGAGCAGGTGATGTCCCGTTCTACCAGTTAAGCATGCTTCAGAGGCTTCAGCGGTACTAGGCTGAACGCCTCTTTCTACCGTACCACTGCAGGACTTAAAAACACTAGATGCCTCGACGCTCACGCCCCTCTCTCCAGAGGTCATTAGCAGGCAGGCGACCATCAACATAGGTGAGTCCAGGCAGCAGTGCGGCTCCTGCTGCTTCCAGCACCTGCTGCGAGGACCCTGCTGGCCATGGGCCTCGCTTGTGCGCACATGGATAGGAATCAAAGCTCTTAGCAAGCACGAGCATCTTTCAGGACCAGGACAGCAACACAGCAGAGGGCTGGTGTTGAACAGACACATGCAGTTGCACGTTTCCAGCCATGACTGTGAAACTTTCCCAGCTTACACCTGCATGTACACACACACACTCTCTGCCAGGTACCATCGGCCACGTGGCTCACGGTAAATCCACAGTGGTAAAGGCCATCTCAGGCGTGCAGACTGTGCGCTTCAAGAATGAGCTGGAGCGTAACATCACCATCAAGCTGGGATATGCCAACGCCAAGATATACAAATGCCCTTCATGCGAGCGTCCAGGCTGCTACAGAGCCTTTGGCAGCAGCAAGGAGGATAACCCATCTTGTGATCAGTGCGGGGGCCCAATGAACCTCATCCGCCACGTGTCTTTTGTGGATTGCCCTGGACACGACATTCTGATGGCTACCATGTTGAACGGAGCTGCTGTCATGGACGGCGCGCTGCTGCTGATTGCTGCTAATGAGAGCTGCCCACAACCACAGGTGGGTTATAACAGCAGAACTTAGGGGTCAGTAAGCAATAGGGGCAACAGATGGAGCCTTGCTGTAATTTTTTTAGCCGGGAGGCTGGGGCGATGGTAGTACAGTGCTGAAGATGCAGCTGTAGATTAGAACAAGTACTCTGGGATTACTAGAAGCAGGTGGCTGGGAGGCAGTGGGAGGGGCATAGCAGCAGCAGCACTGTGGGCAGCATGGGGGTGAGAGGGGCCAGGGATGGATGGTGGAATGAGAGCATTGGGGCTAAGGCATCGTGCTTGTTGCCAGGGTCAGCAGCATGTGCACAGCAAAAGCACCCGTTATCTGACAGAGATGTTGCAGACCTTGCTAGAGGCAGGATGCCAGGGGGGCAGAATGACTCCGGAGTTCACTGCAAGAGAAGGTAAAGATAAATGGCAGTTTGCAGGTATTGCTTGTGGCAGCAACTGGAAAAAGCAATTACAATGATAGCAGCATCAAAGTAACTGAGACGAACGGAGTGCTAGTACAATAGAGGGCACTTACAAGAGAAACAGAGGGCAACAAGCATGACAAACTGGGTAGCATGCCTGGGAACTGCATGAAAGGGCAGCATGGGTGCAGATTGTAGTTGGGGAGCAGCAGCAGCGGCAGCAAGAGAAACAACCATGGCACGTAGTGTCTTTTATTGTACGGCCATATGTCTAAGCAGGAGGTAACCAACCATAGCAGCACCATGGAGCAAACGTATGCTGTGCATTGATTTGCTCACACCTAAGACGTAAAGATGAACCTGTTTGTCCTGCCGTGCCTGCTACCTTGTACAGACGAGTGAACACTTGGCTGCTGTGGAGATCATGCGGCTGAAGGACATCCTCATCCTGCAAAACAAGATTGACTTGGTGACTGAGAGTGCAGCACAGAACCAGCAGGAGACAATCCAGAAGTTCATCCAGGGGACCATCGCAGGTGAGGGAGGAGACTGTGATGAGGGGCCTGTGTAACAGCAGCAGACACACTGCTTGCACAGCAGTTCTGTGACATGGGGGCTAGTGAGGCAGCTGCTGCTGATGCTTATCTTATTTATTAGCTCTGCACGATTATTTTACAGTTTAGCTCCAGTTCCGTAGGCCATTGGCAGCAGGAGGGCTTGGTTATGTGCTCCTTTCTGGCCTCTGGTGGTGCTATGCGACTAAAGAGGGCTATGGCCAGGTAGGTAATCGAAGAAAGAACTGTGTTTTAGCAGGGTCTTGAGAATGGGGGTGAGAAGATAGCTTCGTCTTCAGTGGACAGCAGAGCTTTTAGACACTACCCTATGTCGTGTTTCTGTTGCTGATCATGGCTCTGATCTTCGTAACGCCCTTTGGCTATCGTTCCAGTGGGACAGTGTAGCAGAACAGCCTCGGCGGCATATGCCAACACTATCCCGTAATAGACAAGCAGGTGGTCCAAAAGGTTGCTCGGCCATGTGGTGTGGGATGGACGAGCGTGATGGCTGACTCGACCCCTCTGTGGTTTGTTGCAGATGGTGTCCCTGTGATTCCCATATCTGCCCAGCTGAAGTACAATGTGGATGTGGTGTGTGAGTATGTTGAGAAGCGCATCCCTGTGCCAGTCAGAGACTTTGTCAGCCCACCACAAATGATCGTAATCAGGTAAGGTCTTGACCACTCTGCCCCCAGAGTAGGTGTGTTCATCCTGAGCACTCTGCCATGCCTTGAACCACTTCTAGCCAATTCTGAAGAAAGTGTTGCTCTGCAGAAACAGGACAGTGCTACCCATAGATTCTAAGCTGGCCGTAATGGATGCCTGTTTGCCTCCAGATCATCATGCCCCACTACTGGTGGATGTACCTGATGGTACTGTTTGATTGGCCTGGCTCAACTCTGAATTGTTCTGTACGTTTTGTGTAGCTGCATGATGCTACCCGCATTGTTGGTGGTTAGGATGCGAGTGGCCGGGCCCCGCACTGTTACCCTATGCACAGCCGAAGCCGTACCTACCAAGCATGTGCTGTGTGCCTGTGCTATTTGTGTCTAGGTCCTTTGACGTGAACAAGCCAGGCAGTGAGGTGGATGAGCTCAAGGGAGGAGTGGCAGGTGGAAGTATCCTACAGGGAGTGCTCAAGATGGGGCAGGAAGTGGAGGTGGGTTCTGGGCTGCGCGAGCACTTGTAGCAGGGAGTGGGGCTGTGGGAAAAGGGGGGATCTTTGCGGCCATCAGCTATCAGGAACAGACGCCGAGTGTGACAATGATGTAGCAGACGCAGCAGCAGGAGCAGCTGCAGCAATTGCAATGGGAGCAGCAACGGCAGTGGGTGGGCCTGGCAATGGCAGCAGCAGCGCCAGCAGCAGCGTGGCCAGCTGGCAAGGTTTCATACAGTAGCAGGACCATCAGCAACAGCGGCTTTACCATGGTAACGGCTGGAAGAACAGTCTCAGCAGCCAGGAATAGCAACAGCAGCTGGTGCTGCAGCAGTGGGGTGGCGCGCAGCATTGCTTGCAGCAGCAGGATCAAGAGCAATGGGTGATGGTAGCTGGCTCTGGAAGCAGCAGCATTCAGCTCTTCACAGCAAACCAAGCAGCAGTGACAGCAGGCGCCACAGGGCGTGGTCTAGCTGCAACAGCAGTTATGGCTTGGGCGATAGCAGTGGCAGAAGCCAGCATTGCAAGCACCTATCACAAAAGAAGGACAGAGTGTGGCAGCAGGAGCAGCCGAATGTGCAGCAATGGGACTCGGAGGAGCACTAGGAATAGACAGCAGCAGCAGCGACAAGGGTTGCTTGCTTGGTACAACGATCAAAACACAAGCAGCAGCAGAAGGCGTTGCATTACCAGGAGCAACTGTGGCTACATTGGGCACATTAGCAATAGGCAAACTCAACAGGAACATGGTTACATGGGTTGTCAGGGAGTCATAAAGCTTTGGGGGCAGGGTTGTATTGTGGTGGGAAGACAAGACAAGTAGGATGGGAGGGTCAAGGGCCTTTTGCAAGCAGCTGGCTATCAAGTGTTGCATCAACTGCCAGCAAGGGTCGCATTATCGCTCTTTCTCTGGGAGCACTAATTATATCATCTGTGCATTTCGTTCACACCTTAGCTCCAACTGCAACAAGCTCACTATGTAGCTGCTGCTCGTCTCCTAATAATGTTGTGGTTGCTGCTTCTTTCCCTGATGCCCACAGGTGCGACCAGGTATCATCACCAAGGACGCTGAGGGCCGTGTGAAGTGCATCCCCATCTACAGCCGCATCGTCAGCTTGTTTGCTGAGTCCAATGAGCTGCAGTACGCTGTACCAGGCGGGCTAATTGGTGTGGGGCTGACAGTGGACCCAACACTCACTAGGGCTGACAGATTGGTGGGACAGGTGCGCACAGGGGCTGAAAAGGGGATGAGATACAGAGGCCATGATGCAGGAATGATATGCACTGGTAGTGCTCAGGTAGTTGCTGGATTGTTCTTTGCAGCGAGTATGCAACGAGAGAACTCTGCTTGTCATCCATGCCAACGTTTGTGCAGGGTAATGGCGACCACTATGTGCAGCTTTAAGGGTTGTGTTTAGAGTCATAGCTTCACTGTCTGCTGGCAAGTACACACTGCACATGTTGTTGATTAATTGCTCCTTGCTGCAAAGCCGTGTAAGCCTCCCAGTTCCATTCCCTGATGGGTTTGTGTGGTTGGCCCAGTGTGTGTCAAAACCATTATTGAGTGCACATGTAGGCTAAGTGAGCTTGTGTTGCGCCTATGCTGCTGTTAGGTGCTGGGTGAGGTGGGGGCTTTGCCTGATGTGTTCAGTGAGCTGGAGATCAACTTCTTCTTGCTGCGCCGTCTGCTGGGTGTGCGCAGCAAGGAGGGGGAGAAGCAGAGCAAGGTGGGTGGAGGGGCTTGGCACTGCATGGTTGAAGAGCTGTTGGGTGCAAGGACACGTACACAGATGATATGAAACTCTGCTTGATGTAAGGTTCTGAAAGTTGCTCAAACAGTTCTGGTTATCAGACTCTCTATTCTCATTCATTGCTGTGTTATTCAGCTGCACATTTGCATGGATGTTCAGAGGTTTGGTGTCTGTGTTCGTTCCAAACATAAGCTCTCTCTAGCAGAGCGAGCAAGGTGACACAAAGCGAGAGAGCAATCTCTTGTATGAGATAGATCACTGCACAGGAGGGAGCAATCTCATATGCACTATCTGAGTATGGTGCCATGTCATGTCTTCAGGTGACCAAGCTCAGTAAGGGTGAGGTGCTGATGCTCAACATTGGCAGTATGTGTACGGGAGCCCGCGTGCTGGCTGTGAAGCACGATTTGGCCAAGCTGCAGCTGACCTCGCCTGTGTGCACCAAGGAGGGGGAGAAGGTGGCTCTGTCACGGCGTGTGGAGAAGCATTGGCGGCTCATTGGCTGGGGGCAGATCCAGAAGGGCTTGAAGATGGACCTGCCTCCAGCTGGCTCTGTATAGATCGTTGTGTAGCTTTGGGTCTGTCAGGTGTGGATCGGCGTCTCGGCAAGACAAGTGTACAAGTTGACAGCCTGCAGCATGCGTCCGCGTTGCGGCTAATGTTTGTGCTGATGCTATGGTGAATCCATGCAGCATTGTATATAGCGTGGTACCGTATGTTCGGCAACAGGCCGGGCTTTGGTGTCACCCACCATGTGAAACCGGAGGTTGACGTTGTTATCTGTGGTTGAGGAGCGGCAGGTATGCCTCATCGTTAATGTACCTATTGGAGGGCTTGGATTGCTTCTTCTTGGACTGCAGCTAAGCGGGTTTCAAAGCCCTAAAAGCCATATGTAACCTCCGCACTAGGCTGCTGCCGTTCGAAGGCCAGTTGCGACAGCTCAATCCGCGGTTCTAAAGCATCTGAAGCGCACGTCTTCTGTAGAGTGTCTCCAATCATGGTGCAAGGTCCTTCACCAATGAGTTAATAGCTAAAGCTCATCGACCCGATACTGTTCAACACTTGCATGCGAGGCCCCCCACCGGAGCGCACCAGGATTGGACACTGCTTGTAAAATGGCGGGCATACAAGTAGCAATTGTACATGATGAGAACGCCAATCCCACAATCTTGTCGGGCAAGTCCTCCTTGCAAGGTGGAGCTAAGCACGATGGTGCACCTAAGAGTGTGCGCAAGGCTCTGGGCAATATAACGAACACAAAACCACAAGAGCCTGCAACACTGAAACGGAGAGCGTTTGGAGACATCACAAACTCAGCTGTAAAGCCCCCAAGAGCTAGCACCAGCGAGAGCAAGGCACCTCTTGTGAAGCAGATAAGCACCACAGGTTTCCAGGACTCCACCCAACAATACCATGCAGAGCAGCCAGAAAAACCTGCTGGCAAGCTGTGGTTTCAGCAGGAAGTAGAGCGTGAGAAGCGTGAGGATGCCTACGTCGAACGCAGAGTGAAGGCACTCATGTCTGGACTATATGCAGCCCCAGTAGCCACACTACAGGTAAGCCATAAGTAGCAGCTTTGCTTCATTGCCTTGCTTGATGGCTTGACTGTCTGAGAATGTCCAGACAAAGCTGCTGGAGGCAAATTCAGATGGCATCCGTCTAAGGCATGTACTGCTCACAACATGCATGCAGGTCTGGGCTCAAGATTCCGATGATGAGACCCTGCTTCAACCAGAGCCTGTGAAGCTGCCAGAAGAGCGGCTCCTGCCCAATGTGGAAGGTAATTGTTCGAGCTTTCCCTACCAGAGAGCGCCCTACTCTCCCTGAATGGTTGCTTGGCGCTCTGAGTTGCATGATAATCTGGCATGCCAAGAGAGACCAAGTTGTTGCTCCACGGCCCCCTTTGCATTTGAGAAGCATTCTGATTGCCGTGGACCACATAAGTCCCGGGCTTGTAGCAAGGGTTAATTTTGCACATATAGCTGGCACTTGTCACCTTGGAAATTTATCTCCATCATGTGCCCACTGAAAGCAAATGCTGCCTGCTGTCCTTCCTGTGCAGAGCTTGACCTGTCAGACCTATCTTGGTTGCAACCACCAGCTGCCCAGGACCTGCAGGCCCTGTTGCCAGAAGTACCACTCCCACAGCAGCAGCAGCAGCCTTGCAGCACAGCCTCTCCAGAACCATTTCCTGCTGCTGCGGCTGCTGGTGCTTCTGCCACTTCCATCCAAGCAGAAAGCAGTGCAAGCAGGGTCTGGGCTGCTGCTGGTGCTATCTTGGACGCAGACACGCCTAGGGGAGGTTGTGTAGCAGAGGGTGGCAATGGCAGTGCAGCCGCAAGCAGCAGTAGTGGTGACAGCAGGATCAGCCCATCAGATAGCAGCAGCAGCAGGAGTGCTGGCATGCAGAGCGCAGAAGGCAGCATGACCGATTCCATTACCACATCAGAAGTACTCACAGGGAAGGGACAGTGGCACAGCACGTTCCCATGCACTCCACCAGCAGCAGCACCAGGAGCAGGCATGTCCCTCAGCTTGATTCCATCAGCAGGAGCTAGCAGCAGCAATGGCACCAGATCCTGCAACCCTGCACAGGTTCATACCAAGGTGTTACAGCAGAGCACGGTGCCAGGCAGCCCTGACCCACACCCTTGGTGATTGTACATTACGGCGCATTGCTGATAGCTCTCTAGAAGGTTTCAACAGATCCACCACTTAAGCTAATAGTGTTTCTTATTTGGCAGGGTGAAGAGGATGCATTTTTCCATGGGGATGTGCAAGCTTTCCTTGGTCTTACAGTTTGTTTGCATTCGGCTGGCTGAGTGTGACACAATAAGGTGATATCGACCGCCCTTTTTAGTTCGCCATGATCCGGGTTTGGCTCCTTCCAGTCATGGCCCTGACCAAATCCGCTGGTTTTAAGGATGTGGGACCTGTCTGTGTATGTTTGCATGCTGGGTTTTACACATAAAACTGTTGCATGTAACATCCAGTGGTCTTCTGCAAACAGGGCATTTCTCTGAACTACCTATGCTCACCGCGTGGGCATGATAGTCGTGTGTGTCGCATGTACGCTAGGGCATATGTATGAGGACTGCGTTAACAGCAGCTGCTGCTGTCCTCTCCTCAATTGTAGATGTCCACTTCTGAATCTTTAACAGCAGTAGAGATGGAAGAACATGTAAGCCATGGCATATCATGGAATGGAACATGTATATGTTTGATATCGTAGATATTAAGTTGTATGATGGATGAAGAGATGAGGCTAGGGAGGTAAGCTTTAACGGTGAAGTGCTGCTGACGGAAGCATCACATGCGTGTTGTCACGTCTCACGCCAGTCGCGCTAACGGCTAAGAGTACGCTGCATGGAGGTACTATTCTCGTAGGCTCTTGAATTGCTAAGGCGCTACACAGAATGCAAGAGTTAACTCAAGGCTGGAACTGCTGCTCAGTTCAGAATACCTCACCGCCACCAGCGACGCGGCGGACGCCGACAGCAGAATTAACCAGATATCATACATTGCTTCAGGGAACTAATGATAAGCGTAGGGTGGGTCCTGCCTTGCAATTACTTTTTTAGGGAGGTGGGATTCACTGATCCGTTTTCGCCGATTGAGCTGGCCGTCCGCGGAAACCATTACAGGCCCAAGTTTCTAGTTGCTCACTGTGACTCCGTCTGCCAATTGTGGTTCGGAGCCAGAATTGCAGCAGGATATGGCATGGACAACCAGCAATCAAGCCGCACCTAGCAACTGTCACTGGTGTCCCAGATGAATCCCATTCACCCCAAGCTGCCTCAAGCGGACAGGCAGAAGCGTGATTACTTCCAATTGGCCTCGCATAAAGATGGCTTGGCGAAATCAAAGACCCAGCCCACCCAAGTCGGACGCCCACAAGCACAAGTGTAATATAACGTGAAGTACCGCTCCAGTTTGACAGCTAGCATGCTAATCGATGATGAGTACATATGCAATTGAAGCCTAAGTTGGTCGTCCGGAATCACCCTCACCACCCTAGAACTCTCAGGCACACATTCTATCAGCATACACGGTACTCTTCTGCCGTGAAACACCCTCATTTTAGTCGTGACACCTTCATCTGAATCTGCAGCAACTGACCCTAGATGTGACATTCTGATAGATAAAGCCCATGCTCATATTCCCTCTCCTGCCAGCAAATTTATCTGAGCCTGCTAGCGGCGTGGTGAGCGTGAGCGTTTTCTGCTGCGATCCCCACCATGCCTGCTACTGCCATGTCTGCTGCTGCCCCCTTCATCACCACCCCTGCAAGCAGCAGACAGCAACAGCCCTTACAAATTCCATCGTGAGGAACAAGCAGCCCAATTGAATGAATTGCCACAGTCATTGGTGACTATGATGTTAAACCTCATGGGTCCAACTGCTAGTATGCCTATGCGTATCCTCACACCCCAAGTATGCTTACACCCCAAGCAGAGATAACAAACGTCCTTAGTGAGGCACCAACATCCACTACAAAGCACGCTACTGGACGCTACTGTAACCCCATTTCTCAACTCTAAATGTAATGTACATCAATGACAGCATGCACGTGCTCTTGAGTCATTCAGAAGGGTTTCAACAAGCTCGGTCGAGTGGTGCTGGGTCAAGCCTTATTGTAAGCATTGGATGGGCAGATTGCATTCTGGGGGGTTGAGAAGACCAATATTTGCCGCAACATTAGGAACAAGCCGGGAAAGTAGAAACACATATAACATTTCTCACGTGCCTCAAAGAGTGGTACTACAGCAAAAGGACACTTGGATGCAAGCAAACAGGAACACGCATTCACTCTGCAAGCCATACTGAATCTTGAATGCATCACTGCAGAATATCCCCTTAGCACCCCGCCTCTCACCTGTCACGGTGACGCTCTTTGTCCTCCCGCTCTCGGCCTCTGTCCCAGTCTTTGTCCCGTTCCCTGTCCTTCTCCCGCTCGCGAGCCCTATCTCTCTCCCTCTCCCTCTCCTTGTCCCGCTCCCTCTCCCGTTCTCTATCCCGCTCCCTGTCCTTCTCTTTATCCCTGTGCCGATGCTCCCGCTCTCTCTGCTGCCGCTCCTCTTCCCCACCAGCTGCACGTTCATCCCTTTCTGCCTCCCTCTGCCGCTTCATGCCCCGCCCAGGGTCCTCCTTCTGCCCCCGCCTGCTGCCAGCTGCCCCTTCCTCTCCCTCCTGCTGCTGCTGCCGCTGCCGTTGCGACCGTGCCGCTGCTGCTGCTGCCGCTGCTTCCCTCCTCACGGCATCTTCCTCCTCATCCACCTCCATATCCACATCACTCCCTGTGCCCCCATTCACAGCATCCCCCCCTCCTTCCGCCCCTTCCCCTCCCCCGCCTCCAGCTGCTGCTGCTGCTTGCTCGCTTGGTACTTGTACTTGGCCCAAAGGACCGGCACCTGCTGCTGCTGCTGCATTCCTGGCTGCCTCTTCTGATACGACATCCACTCCCATAGCTAGGAGTAAGCTGGCTAGTCGTCTTCTCTGCAGCTCCCGCTCCTCAGGTGCACCCATGTCATGCAGCATGCTGTACAGCTCCCGAAGATATCCCCTTCATAGCACAATTGGGTGAAAGTGAAAGATATGTGTGAAGGTGGCAAATGTCAAACACTTTCAAGGAATATACACTTTCATGGAATACACTAGGCCAAAGCAGGCTAAGGAGGGAACTCAAAGCTGCCAGGAGGATGTTTATCATAGAAGCTAGTCACACATTAGTCCAAGCCACTTCTGCTTCCCTGACAGAGGGAATATGACAGCAGCGGCCTGCCGTAAGCAGCTGTGCATGCTTCAATTAAAATCTTACTACCTACCACAGTGCAAACCAGTATCTGCAGTGATTAGAGCCCAAACTCGCAGCACCAATAATGCAGGCCCCTGATTCTACACTTCAAACTCAGTCATGTTGCAACAGATGCTTGGCTTTTGCCTGTATATCAGCACCATCTGCCTGTTTGAACCACCTGCCTGTTTGACGTTCCCAGCTGCTATACCACCCGAGAGCCAACAGCCTAAAACACTTTGTTCTGGCACACGGCACCTGCGTCCAACCAAATTCGCCAGAAACACTCCCTGCACAGCCCCCTACCTGCCACTCACCTCACAAGGTCCAATGACTGTCTTTTCTGATGCAGCAGCAGCAATATCCGCTTCCTCAGCCCGCCATCCCCAGTAGCCCAGCACAATGCCACCACCAGCAGTGCTCTCTGCAGCGTGAATAGCCCTCCATCCATCCTCTCCACCAGCAGCTCATCCTCATCAGGAGCAGCACCCTCACCATACTCCTCCTCGTAAGATAGCCGCAGACGAGACTCTGCTGCCTCTACCTGGGATTGGTACCTGCAGCAGTGGTCGAGGGACACAGTGGTCAGTGCTGGCCTAATGCCGCTCCTTGCTTATGACAAGAGTCTGAATGCCAATAGGTTAAATGCCAATAAAGTCTGAATGCCAATAGAGTCTGAATGCCAATAGAGTTTGAATGCCAATAGGGTCTGAATGCCAATGCCAATAGAGTCTGAATTCCAATAGGTTAAATACCAAATAACTTGCACCCAATCCAGAAATACAACTTGGGGGTATAAACCTTACACACCGCCAGTGATCTACATTGTGAGTACAATATAATCACTGTGTAAAGAATCTTTCATGACAACAGGCAGAAGAGATGCCCGTGACCGCTGGCATCAGCACTAAAAGCAGCTGACAAGATCACTTGACAGCAGCTGTCCTTTTGACTCAATTACAGATATACAAAACAACGAGCCAAGCAACCATACCTCTGGCCATTCCAGCATCAACTAATTCATATGTGTTTGGCTCTATCTGGCACTAGCAATTGCCCTGGATTCTCACTTTCTAACAAGAAGCCCTATATAGCCTCCCCCCCCCCCCTACACCTGAAGCATATCTCCATCAGTCTGTCCACCTTCTCATATTCAGACTCAACAAACTTGGCTGCTAGGCGGTCACGGCGACTGCCCTTGGCCAGGAGCTGCAGGGCAACAACACAACAGCAACCTGTTGAGCAGCCCATAAACATGCTTAAGAGTCTGACCCTTCAGGACCTCTCCAGGACCCTTGTCACAAAGGCAGCAGGGAACGATGCTTTCCATAGTTTACAAGATAGACTACTGCACAGCCCTCGGACCTGGCAGCACCCGCCACATGACTCCAACCAGTTTGTTTCTGTGTGTTGAGAGATAGGGGCTTCCATACTGCAGTTTTGCAGGGTATGCTGGCATTGCTTCAGCATGCTCAGGTTGCCGCATATTGCGTTGTTCTCTTCATTACATGGTGACATGACGAGGCCAGTGGGTAGGCCTCGCCATACCTGGGAGAAATGCGTGTGTGCTGATCTGAAGGTGCTTGGTCAAGATGAGGGGAGCTGGGAGGCTTCATGTCAGATTAAGAGTGCTTGGAGGAAGAGGTTGTGGGATCTTACGCACCCTTGGGAAAGCCAACGGTTAGTGAGGTGTAGAAGGCGCACTAAGCAAGCTATTGATAAGCATGTGGAGCGCTATGTGGTGCCTTTCAGTGGCTGGGAGGATGGTGGTTCACCAGTACCTAGGTGGTGGGAGCCACCTCCAGCCCCTACTAGGGTGGTGCTTGATCCTGCTGCCTCCCCGCCACCCATGTGTGATGGAAGTGGAGCAGGTTTTGGGTTTTAGTGGTGGTGTTTGTTTCCCCTTGGTGTGCACGCCGTTGCATCTAGCCTCAGCTTGTGTGTGGCAAATCCACCATCGGTTGTGTGGCTTCGTGATTGTGATCAGGAGCCTTGTGTTTGTGGCCTAGGTTTGTTTGGCCATTGGCATTGCTGGTCTTGCGTTTTGATTGATTGATTGATTGATGCTCAGGTGCAAAACTGCTAAGTCTGTAAACCTCCTTGGTTGGACTTCAACACCAGCACCACCTGCCTCAGAGTTTGGCTGCCATATGAACCCTTCAGGACCTCTTCAAAACAAGGGCCGGAGACAAAACTGCTTCTAAACTGCAGTCTTGCATGGACCAGGTTATGCTCTCGCTTGCAGCGCTTCCGCATGTTCAGGTGCATCATGATTGCCGAAGGTCTGCATGCCTAACTTGGACTCCAACACCATCACTACCTGCCTAGCAATCACCGTCCCTACTTTCTTACGCTGGTTCTCATACACAGCTTTCCCCAACTAATGCCCCCCTCCTCCCCCGTGCCCCGCACCTCCCTATTTAGGGTCTAATCAGCCATCACCTCCCTATTTAGTCCTAATCAGCCATCACCTCCCTATTTAGGGTCTAATCAGCCATCACCTCCCTATTTAGGGTCTAATCAGCCATCACCTCCCTATTTAGTCCTAATCAGCCATCACCTCCCTATTTAGTCCTAATCAGCCATCACCTCCCTATTTAGTCCTAATCAGCCATCACCTCCCTATTTAGTCCTAATCAGCCATCACCTCCCTATTTAGTCCTAATCAGCCATCACCCCACCAGTCCTAATCAGCCATCACCCCACCAGTCCTAATCAGCCATCACCCCACCAGTACCAACCCCCTCGAAGATCAATCCCTGGTTGGAGTCATGATCGGGTGCTGCATGGCCCGGAGGGCTGTGTAGTGGTCTCTCTTAACAAAGTTTCAATCCCTGCATCCTTCCCCCATTCTCCACCACCATCCCCAGCTCACCAAGCACATGTTACTGATGAGGCTCACACATCGCTGCTCAATCTCCCCCTCCACCTCCTTGTCACTCTTATCCACTTTGGATCCCTTGATCTTGCTCTTGCCCATAAACACAGCAAACACACTGCCCAGACCACCACAGTCTATCAAACGCTCACAAGCAGCAGGCAGCCTGGACAGCGGGAAGAGAGAAGCAACAGAAATCTCAACTAGCAGCTTAGCAAAAAGGCACTCCAGAGCTCACTCTAAGGGCTTTTTGCTATACAACTACACCTCTTGGTAGGAACACCACCCAGATGGCAGCAAGAGCGTCAAAAGAGGACATTCAGATGCCAGGTGCAGCCAGCCATAGCAAAAGGTCCGCAATTCCAGACCACTGCCTCAACACTGATGTTGGGACTTGAACTGTTATTGTATTAGACCATACAACTCCAGGGTACGGGAAAAATTGCGAACTGTTATTGTATGGGAGGAACTGAACACGTGACACCAGGGGTGGCCTATATCTAGCTAGCAGAGGCAGATTAACAAGCACATGCATGACTAAGCCGGCATACCCAGGTAGCAGACGCAGATATGCATGTGGGTTTGGTTACTACAAGGTGGCAACATTCAGACCAAGGCCAGGAAGCATGCCATAACCGCAGGCAGACAATGATGTGCCTCAGCCACATGCAAGAACTCCCTTGCATGGTTTTGTCTAAAAATCCTCATGGCACTCACTCAGTCACCCACTATCTCCCTCCCCCTGCTGCCCATCCCGTACCCCAACTGATGGCTCAAAGGGCAAGAGGTGATTGACATGGCTCTTTCCTGCAGTGGGCGAACCCTTAGGCATTTGCACGACACAGTGTCACCGGAATTCCTCCTGACTCAATGCTGTGCATCAAGCCTTCCTGGAACCCCCTCTCCCGACTTGGCCCCTCCACCGTCTACTTGCCTACCCCACCCACATAATCCCTTTTACTCTGCAGCTACAACCGCATGCATTCTTGATATCTTTCCCCGACCCAATCATGCTCTACACAACATTGACATGCCAGTAAAACCCCAGAGCCCTTCTGCCCTTGAAACTACTCCGACCCCTCGGTCAGGCTCTCCAGCTTCCAGAAGTATCTCTCCTGATGTACGATAGGGGCTGCCACTAATTCAACATTTAGGACAAAGTGCTGCACAGCACACACACCCCAGAACCCGCTTGGTCATTAATGGTCAAACCATCAGCTGCAGCTTACCCTGTAGTTGCAAAATCCAGTGTCTTGATAGCCCCATATCTGCTGGACCTCTTAGCTTTGAGCAAGATGAACATCAGCTCCACTCCTTCACATGCTAGGAAGGTGCTCCTGGGGGTGGGGGGTTGAGAGGGGGGAAGGGGGAGAGAGGGGGGTGGAGGGGTGGGAGGGGAAGGGGGGGGGAGGGAGAGCAAGGACATGGGGTCAAAAAGGCAACTTTTTGTCTCACAGTAAGATATGACACACAGGTCAAAAACAATGTCAAAAAGCAAGACATATAGCTTAGAAAGACAAGAGAGGAGACGAACACATACAAAGCATGAGCATATCAACCCTTGCACTAAACAGGACCAGGAGGCTGCAATGCTTTCTATTCATTACTGCCCAGCAGCAAAAGCAGCAAAAACATGGCCAAAGAAGGCTGCGACTCTCTTTCCAACTGTCATGTGTTACATGTTTCTGCTGCAGATGTGATCAGATTGCCAGAGTTGTTGAGAGTGCAGGGTCCATTCTCATTCCTTGTTCCTACTTCAACCAGCTGCTTGGAGACCTTCAGCACCCGACTATTCATTGACAGCATTGGGCTGTTCTCACCAATACATGCAGACTCTCTTCCATCACCCTTCCATGGGCGCCAAGCGCAGCGCTCAAATGTTTTTTAGAGTCAAAATACAGACATGTTTGCGCCATATCTTGGCCAGAAACACGAGCATATGTGCAGCCTGGTGCGCAACCCCACAATGCACATGCAGACCCTCCCCCGCAGCTCCTGTCCCCCGCTGCTTTCTTGACTCTTCTCACAGGCTTCATTCCCTCCAGTCCTCTGCCATACCGCCTCACACCCTTTGTCTCTCTTATCCTCTGCTTGCTCGGTGCTGGCATAAGAGCAACAGCAATACCCTGTTCATGCTTTGCTCCACGCCATTCTTCTTTCCCTTGTACCATGACCCCCTGCTCGCCCTTTTGCCCTTTACCTAGAGGCCCCCAAGGCCTGCCCTGCCCTTCCTATGTCACCACAAAACTGCCAAGCAACGCCAGCTTACTGCAGTCTGCCCCCGCATCCATTCGCCACCCGAACCCGCCAAGTTTGGCCCTCCCTCCTCCTCCTCCTCCTCGTCCCCCTTTCCATGTCTTCCCCCACCCCTGCCTTCTTACTTGCAGGCTGGCAGCAGCAGGCAGCAGCACAGGGCATCAAAGCAATTCTCCAGGTATTCCTCCTCTTCCCCGTCCCCTGGCTCCCTGCTCTTATAAGGTGCTATGCACTGCAGCAGGATGTCAATGCCATTGGCCTTGTTCAGCCGCTGCTGGTTCGCCTCATGACCCTGAAGAAGCAGAAACATGTAAATGACGTACTTACATCGGAGGCGAGGAACATCAACATATGGAAATGTGCACGGGCCGCTTAAAAGAGAGAATTACTGAGAGCTGGTGTTAAAGAAACATGTGTTGGCAGATGCAGAGTATAGCCAGCACTCGAGCAACATACTGACTATTTAAAGCATTTCAACGGCCTTGGTGCAAGCCTCTTAATCCTTTTAAACTCAATAGCTGCTTCACTTATCACCGCCCATTAATATCACCTATACCCTACCTTCATGTGATGTGTGATCCCAGACCTCCTGGCCTTAAAACCCACAATCAAGTCCCTCTCTCTGCCCGGCCCCCTTTCCCAAAGCCACTTGCCTGCCATATCCCAGCCAGCAGCCCAAAAACCCTCTTTTCATCACTGTACAACCCTATGCCCCATTTCGACCCCATTTCCCTTCCCTCTTCCGGTCTTCTTTCCTTTAACCCCACTGCCCCTTTTCTCCCAGGACTCACCCGTCCCCCCTCCCCCGCTCTCCTTTCCCACCTCAGGTAGCCAGCAGGTGAGCAGCAGTGCCGCCTGCCAGCTTTTGCATTCCCATCCTCCTTACTCACCTGCCCGTCACATACCTCCCACTCTGCTACCTTTTCCCAACCACCGTGCCCTCCTCTAAACCCCATAGCAGCCCAAACCCCTCTGCAAGGCCTCTCCTGCGCCCCATGCTTTCTCCCCTCGTACCCCCCAACCCCACCTGCAGTAGTATGGCCAGCAATTCAGCAGCATACTGTCTGTTCTGATCACTGGTGCGGTTCTTGATGCGTCCCAATAGCCATGCCAGCAGCCCTGTCTGACTCAACACATCCTCAGCTACCTGACCACGAACCTGCAAGCGGAAATGAAAAGAGGATGAACACAGGGCTTAGGACAAACCATGTTGATCTGTTCTACTTGTATCGTGGCTACCCAGAGGCAGAGAAATACCTGTGTTTGAAAGTCCAGCACGAAGGGAACACGGCATCAGAGAAAAGAAGACACAAGTAAGCTTAGAAGCAGCAGCGTATCGCCTTGAATCCAGAAACAAGGACAGCTATGGGGCGGGGGGCACACTACATGGCAAGCCACCTAACACTTCAAGCCTCTAGAGCGGCCCTGAGAGACACTGTAGGGAAGGTGGGGGAACGACGACTATGAGGAGATGTGGAAGTACGATAAATCCGCATGTTACAGGACATGGCGATTTCACCAGAATGGCAATGAAATTCTGGCCCGCACATAACCTAAGGCTAGATGCAACCATCACAATGCATTGCCCAAGCAGGTTTCATGACTAGCCACTTCTTGCCTGAAAACGGCAGAGGCAAACATGTCTCATTTAAGATGAACATCAGTACCAGGTTCAGCCTCCCTTGCCACTGGCCATTCCTCCAAGTCCCTCACCTCCACATGTTTTCAATGGTCGCCATGATGCCATGCACTATGGATTATTGGCCCACACATAAGCTGAGGCTAGATACAGACCCCCTTGCCATTGGCCCGTTTCCAGTCCCCTCGCCTCCACATGTTTTCAATGATGGACATGATGCCATGCACTATCCGCCATAAGCTATTGGCTCACACATAAGCCGCCGCTAGATACAGACCCCCTTGCCACTGGCCATTCCCACAAGCTCCCCTCACCTCCACCATGTTTTCAATGATGGACATGATGCCATGCACTGCAGCCGCTTCCTCAGGCACGGTCTCATCCAGCCGCCCCAGCAGCTCCACCAGCAGTCCCAGGCCATTACCAGACAACAGCACATCCACCAGTTGCTCTGCCTCTGACATATTGTCCTCAACAGCATCTGCAGAAACCAAAGCATGTGGTGAAAGCTTTTACCGTATAAGTAATTCGATAACTGCACGTTGCGCAGGTTTATACAGTAGTACCGGTATAATAACTGCAAGTTATTGCATGGTGTGAAGGGGAAAATGAGTAACTGTTAGTTACCAGTGCCCAACATGCACAGATTCGATCCACAAGGCCACCAGGTGCTTCGGGTTGGTGCTACGCCATGCTGCTGCTGTGAAGCAGTTACTCATCCTAGGGACCAGTGCCACACATATCACCCAGGCCTCAATCCCACTTCTCCTCCACCTCTCGACCCTTATGTCCACCCTATTGTAAAAAAAGGTGTGTTTGGTCGTTTCGACCTAGCAGCCCTTTGCGGTTGCCACACCTTAAAGGTTTGCTATATTGTGTTATTCCATCAAAGCCCACCCATCCACGAACCTATCTCCACTGACCCCAATGATCCTCTCTCCCCCTTCCCCCCTGCACCGCCCCAGCTTTCTCCCTCTAGCCACTGCTATTTTCCATCTCCCTTCCTCCTCCCATAATCACAATTTAGGAGCAAAGTCTTTCGTGTGTTGGCCCTAAGGTGGCTCCCTCCCTGCTGCCTCTCCCCTCGCCCCCAATCCACAACACCATTCCTCAGACCAAGATTACCCCAAAATCACATTGATGAGTGAAATCTCCTCTGAGCTGCCCCTGCCCCCCTTTCCCCCTGCCTCTCCCCTCCCTCCTCCCTCCAACAGCCCCTGGGGCCCCTCCCTCCCCTCCTGCAGGCTCCCACCTTCATCTGTGACCTCCTTCAGCAGTGCAGTGACCTCCATTGCAATATCTGTGTTATCATGTCCCAGCAGGCCTAACAGGGTGGGGATGGCAGGACCATCCATCAACACAGGGTACAACTCAGGGGTACTGGCTACCTGTGAAACACAGGGGTCAGATATAAGTAAAATGAGGAGGTGGCCAGAGGGAAGAGGGGGCAGGGGGGAAGAGGGGGCAGGAGGAGGGGGCGAGAGGGGGCAGGGGAGGGTATGGGGGAGGGGGGCAGGGGGGGGGAGGGAAGGGAGGTGGGCAGGGAGGGGGGGGGGAGAGGAAGTGAGGGAGGGAGGGGGGGGGAGAGGAAGGGAGGGAGGGAGGGGAGGGGAGGAAGGGACAGAGGGAGGGGAGGGGAGGAAGGGAGGGAGGGAGGGAGGGGGAGGGGAGGAGGGGAGGGAGGGCGGGAGGGGAGGAACGGAGGGAGGGAGGGAGGGCGGGAGGGGAGGAACGGAGGGAGGGAGGGAGGGAGGGAGGGGGAGGGGAGGAACGGAGGGAGGGAGGGGAGGAAGGCAGGGAGGGGGAGGGAGGGGAGGAAAGGAGGGAGAGGGAGGCGAGGAAGGGGAGGAAGGGAGGGAGGAGAAGGGGAGGAAGGCAGAAAGGGGGAGAGAGGGGAGGGGTGGAGAGAGGAGGGGAGGGGAGGGAAGGAAAGGAGAGAGGGAGGGAGGGGGGAATTCATGAGAGTGACCCATACTTGGAAGTCAGCAGAGACTGGCAGACAGATGAATAGTGAGGTAGATGGATTGGTTCACAGGCCTCCCCTACCTCCTCCCTGCCAACCCCCACCACTTCCAATGCCATGGCCCATCTGTTCCCCAGCTGCGTTTAGTGCTGCAATGCTCCATTTTCTCCTCCTCCTTCTTTGCAAGGACCAGATCCCCCTCCCACAGCCCGTCTCTATCGTCTTCCCTTGCACACTCATACGCAGCTAACCTCCATCTGACTCCATTCCCTGGACATCTAATCCACACCCCTCATTTCCCCCACGTCCAGTCCTCCCTTACCTCCCTTACAGTCTGCCCAGTGCGCAAACCCTTCCTTTTCTCCCGTCACGCCTGCCACATTTTATATGGTAGCAAAACGCCCTCTCCCATAGTTTGTTGTGCAGCTCCAATGGTCTTCCTCCTCCTCCCCTCCCCCTTACTGCTGCCATGTCCAGTACGGCCCCATTACCCTAGGCAAAGCACCCACCAGGCTGCCACCAACCAGGAAACCATGCTCAAGGAGACAACGAGCCCCCCCCCTCCTCCAAGGCCCCCGCCTCCCCTCCAAGCCCGCCCCCCTCCCCCTGGCACAAAACCCTGGAGATACAGCCCCCAGCAGATCCCCATATCATCCCCAGTCAATCAAAGCTCAGAGCCCCAGCATAGGAAGGACAACTGAAGCTTGAACAAGGTCTGCCAGGGTGGCTGTACTGCTGCAAAGTGCCTCCCAGGCGCTGTCTGCATACAGCAATTAACTAAGTTGGCTGCAAACTGCACTGATGCTGCAACCCCCCCCCCCTCCCCTCCCCAGCCAGTCCCATCTATCTCGCTGCTGCCCTCCTTCCCCCTGCCCCCCAGCCTGTCCTCTCTCCCACCCCCCGACCCCCCGGCCAGACCCCCTTTCCCCCAGATGCCCCCCCCCCGGGCCAGTCCCCCCAAGCCTGCCCCCCCCATTCCCCCCTGCCACTCCTCTCACTGCTGCGGTCCCCCCCCCCCTTCCCCCTCCCCCAGGCTGTCCCCTCCCTCTCACCGCTGCCATGCTGCTTATGGTAGCCAGCAGGTCCACTTCATTGTCCAGAAACTTCATGGGCTCATCGGCGTATTTCAAACGCAGCTCAAAGTTCTCCTTTGACTGCAGGAGCAACCAAAGGATAGGAATGAAGTCAGGCTGATGCAACCGTGCTAGGGAGATACTGCTGCAACACGGCTGCAACTGCGCAGAAGTATTGCCCGTCTACTGAATGCAGTCCTCCCTTGCCACTGCTTCAAAAGCTGCATACAAGCAAATGACTCAGAGCATTACAAGATGCACATGCAGCTATTGTAAAACCACCGCTGTCACAACCCAGAGCTTTTGGAAATGTTTCTCATTGCCCTTTATGTGTGACCCAGGTTTGCATGTGCAAGCCTGTACACGGTGCTACTGAGGTCCTTGCGACCTGCGATGAAATGCAGTCACTTCTAAGGGTCCTCCTACAAACAGATGCGCTTGGAGGTAGGCTAACATCCCATGACAGACGACAGCTGATAGCTGCATAGGCCATAGCAGGCCAGGAGAGAAAACTCATCGCCCTCACCTTCTTCTCTAGTCTGTTCATGAGCATCTTCAGGGAGCGACCATCCAGAAGCTGGACCTGCGAAGGAGCAATGTGATGGTATTCATTAGCATGCTTAAAACATAGCTCAGAGTAAGTTGCAGGTGAGTCATGTGTGTACTCTCTTTCGTGCAAGCAGCCTCTTGCAAAAAAGATTCTGCCTCTGCAGATAACCTCTGGCTAAGCCATCCTTGGGACGACGCAATACTATCTGCCCCTCGTGAGGTAAGGGTGAGAGGGTATCGACCGGCCAACGACTGCGGGTTGCTGGCATTTGAGGCCATACCTCTCCTATACCAGCGTCCTCCTCTGCTTGGCGAAGCAGCTCTTCTGGGTCGAGAGGGGCCGGCCTCTCCGCCTCTGCCTCCTCCGCCTCATGTGCTTCTGCTTGTGCTGCTTGCTGCCCAGGTTCTAGTTGTGCCGCGGCTCTTGCGAGGGCTTCTCGTTTGGCTTCTTCAAGGACTTGATCCACTGCAGCCTGAAGCACTGCACCGGGCTCGTCCGCGCGGTTGCTTCGGCTACCCATTGAACCTATCCCGCTCATCCTATCATGCGTGCGGTTTGTATCTTCAGGTCATCTGAACGATCAACCTCCTTTTGCTCAGAAGGAAACCACGAGCATATTGACATGCGCCAGAGCCACGACACACTCCATAAATAGGGTTAAGCTAGCAATATGCATCGATGTGCACATGGCACTTGCCGGATTAACCTGAATGGAGAGCCGTGCGTGAGACTACAGTGAAGCAAATTGACAAAGCAGTACTGGCCGTACTGGACGAGTGCTGATTGGTCGAGTGACCTTGCTACCTGAATCGCAGTGGCTTTGCTAGCATCGGGGCATCACTGGGCATGTTGGTGCAACTTCAACCTGGCAACGTCCAATTTTGCATATTTGAACCAGGTTTTGCAGTGCCATCGGGTGTCGACCAGGCGGCCTTCGAAGTCGAGCAAGCAAAAATGGCTTCACTCAAGGCATTTAAGCCCCAGGCAGCTTCTGCACGTCCTTTGCGTCGTGCTGCACGCCTTGACGTCCGTGCCGCTGCATGGCAGAAAGTTAGCACTAAGGACAGTCTCGCCAGCACTGGTGGCAAGGCAGTTGTTGAAGTAGGGGGCCAGAAGGTTCTTCTGGTCCAGGATGGGGACCAGGTGTATGCTGTATCAAACAAATGCAGTCACCTCGGTCTGCCCCTGGTCGGCAAGGTATGTCTGCCCGTGTTAGCTATGCTACCGCTGGAGCGCATCGCTTTCCTTGTGTGGTTAACCGTGGCTTTCTGTGCATGTCTATTATCTTCAGACGGCCTTTTTCCAAGGACAGGTACGTGAGGGCTTGCAGCTGCTA
The DNA here is from genome assembly GCA_963556185.1 of Pseudopediastrum boryanum. Classification (NCBI taxonomy): domain Eukaryota; kingdom Viridiplantae; phylum Chlorophyta; class Chlorophyceae; order Sphaeropleales; family Hydrodictyaceae; genus Pseudopediastrum; species Pseudopediastrum boryanum. The sequence continues at coordinate 9,424,061 of OY744501.1, read as the reverse complement.
TTGGCCGCAATGCTTAAGGGATCGAAGAAGTGCTGTCTGCAGGACGCACTTACTCCTAGTCGCACCGGTTGAGGTTTCCTGGGAAGGCTCGTACATGCAACCCAACCAGATTTTCACAGGGGAGCAGCTTGTGCTGAGTAAATGATGGTCTGGTACAGGGCAACGGAGTTGGCAGGAACGTGCTGTAGGCCAGCATCCTCTGAATAGCCAGACGGCACACTGTCCGATCCCGAACTGCTTACAGCCGTAGATCTGCTGTCACAGCAGTCATATCCTTCGCTATGGACTATTTGGCAATCTGGAGATCTGTTACATTGCCTGCATGTGTGCAGCAGCATGGACAGGCCTGTACATCCAGTAGTAGGCCAGTGCTCCAAAGACGCAGCAAAGTTACAGCTGCCCGGCTAGATCACTAGTAACACCACCACCATTATCTTTATTTTGAGGTAGGGAGGCGCCACCACTACCAGAACACTGGTATCACCCGCGACCCATGATACCACCATTATCTGGTTATCAGCGAAGCACATCTGCTTTTGCCCACTTGAGCCTGCAGCTGTGAAGTGCTGACAGACATAGCTCCTATATCCATGCTGTCCACCAGACCAACCTTCTGCTAGGGTTATCTTGGCAGCATTACCGAGATAATATTGTGACTTTGAATGTCCTTAATGCATATACTGCAAAGTAATGTTGGTGGCACCGTTACAGCCAGCTTGCGATGGTAGCTTTGCCGAAGGCAATACAGCAGCCGTAGATTCTTATACGTATGTTGTCTCTTTCCTGTTGTGCTGCTGCTGGCTGTCCTCCAGGTTGCTGAGAAGTGCATTGTGTGCCCAGCCCATGGCACCGCATTTGACCTAGCTACAGGGGAGGTCAAGGGGGAGTGGTGTCCCAAGTTCCCCACGCTGCCTCTAGTGGGCAAGGTGGGTGACAAGAAGCCCTTGCCTACCTTCCAGAGCAGGGTAGACGAGACCGGCAACATTGAGGTGTACGTCTGAGCACAGGAGAGTCCAAAGCAGGTGGCCGCTGTTTGATTGTTTTGTGACTGTTTGCCCTGCCTTGTCTGTTGCTGTGGAATTGTATACTAAGGCCCTACGGCAGGTCACTTGCTGCCATTCGTAGTGGCTGGAAGAGTCATGTTTGTGCAATCTTTGGTCAATGTAATCTTGCAACCGTTTCCAGTCCGAAATGCTGGTTCACCTTTAGGAATGCAGTGTTATCTTTGCCGTTAATGCCAGGAACCTCCGGAGTCTGTCGGTCCTCTTGAGTTGGTATGAATGCCGACTCCACGACGGCGGAGCCCGCACTGAGTACCCACGATGCAAGTGCTCTCCGATAAATCGAATTGGATCTGACCCAATGTTCGGCTGCTCAAGCCAGACACACGGTGAGCCAGACAGCTTGCGGCCCTTTCTCCGAAGTACGTTCCGCACAGAGGGGCACGGGCCGAGTACTGCACGCCTTGTGACGACTTGCCCCGCTTTCGTTTCACTTGTGCTCGTGAAGCTGAAGAAGCAATGTGGGCAGATATTAATAAACAGTATAGTACCATATCCAGACTACAACCCGTCTACTCCTGCCGCTGGCACTGACATCGTTGCGGCGTCCAGTACAACACATATACTACTGATAAGAACCAAGCTGCAATCTTCCATACAATATCAGCTCTCAAATGAGAGCAATATAAGCGGCACAAACACAAAACGAGCAAACATGCGGCATGCCTTCTCTTCTGGAGTTGGGATGTTGCAATGCAGGGACATGCAAGCGCCAGGATATCGGACGCAAAAGAAAATTCTCCACCGCATCCCGATTTCACATGCATACAACCTGGCCTACTGTAACATGAACCACACGGCCATAGAGAATCCCATCGTCAACAGCCGCAACCAACCGCAGCATACCCATAAGGAAAACACTGTGCTGGATGCGATGGTGATGCATGCAGGAAGGCACAGGATCACAAGGAATGACATTGAGAGCCACCACCGTAATATGCATCATCACTCCCACACTTCCCATCTGGTAATCAAGACAGCTATTGCCACAGCACTAACCAAACTGCCGCACAGCTGTAAGCGGGCTGTACTGTATGTAAGCATGATACACCAGCCAGTACAGCTGATTCCAGTTTCTGAACACCACAATGCACTGATGCATGACATCCAAAGCAGCAACATCACATCTCCAACATGCTACTTGGCTCCGCCCCCAAGTCTCACATAGGACTCTGATGCATGCCAACACATTGCACAAAGGCCTGAATAGAACTTCCTTTTACAAAGGGAACAGCGATTAACGTGTGCAAGGGGAACCTAACCACTGCTTCTGCACAAGTTGGAAACTCCCACCTGCCTGAATGGATAAGGTCTGTGCACAAACACATGATGCATCACAAAGTCGTAACTGCAGAGCACCTGCTCTACTGTTTCCTCCGTGGCCCCCACATGGGCTTCATCGACAATGACCACCAATACTGCTTCCACCGGTAGCCACTTCACAAAGAATTGCGAGCAACACTGAAGTCCTCTCAGAGATACACCGACCAGCACATACACCCATAAAGTAATGTACAGACGATAGGATTTTATGATACACTTGCAGACACATCGCCACCGCACTGAGACAACTGACACATTTGCAAGACAACGTAGTCGTAGGTGGACACTAACAGCATGCATCCACACTTTGAGCTCTTGACACACAACCCGCCCCTCTTTTTCAGTCCAATGTTATCTGGGAAGACCTGCACTTCCACCCCTTCAAGAACTATTGACCTAAAAGCCCTCCAAAACAAACACTGAACTGCACATATGCTACAAACATTGCATGGCGCTGAAGGATGGCACCACAACTAGACCCTAAGAAGCAGCCAACTCCTCAGGCAGCTACATCAGTAGTAACGAGCTGCACAGGCTGTATTTCAGCAGGGAGCTCCCCCTGCCACCGTAGAAGCAAACAGCATCACTCCAGCTCCCCACCCACCCTTGCCTTGCCCAAAACACCCACCCAGACCAGCCTCCCCCCCCCTGGACCCTCTGTCAAAAACAATTGCACCGAATTTGGGCCAGATATTCACACACCGAAAGGCTCGCTGCCATCAGTTTGATAAAACTAAAAGCATTGACATCCCTCATGCAGGGGCAAACATTTGACCTGGTTTGTAGTAGTATGACAAAATGTTTGCGACAACACTGCGTGATCTTATATATCCTCTCTTGTCTTTTCATCGCAGCACTGTCTTATGCACTCGCTACAAGGCCCTGTGCTCAATTGCACTCAAACAGCCTACTTCAATTACACACAATCACCTGATATTGTCCACAAACGTTTATACAGCAGAACACTCCTAAAGACAAGCAAACATCTTGCCTAGACATCATGTCAATTATGTCAGAGCATTGGATACCCAAACGCAAAGCAGACTATGCGCTTTGCGGCCGTGTAGCATGCATGCAAAATACAACCAGACCCCCATGTCCATCCTCCCCTGCAAACGCCAGGACCACCTGCACATGTAGTCACATGGACACTCCCGATGTTCACAACTGCAGGAAACCCACCCCTAAGCCCATTGTGCCAAGACAGCAGTGCAAAACACGAATTGACCACCACTGGCCGCATGTCAAGCCAGGCAAGGCATTGGCCACTCTTCTTGGTAGCTTTTTTTCTTTCTGCCACTGCAGACGTAACATTAGAAGTGGCCGTTGCTTCCCAGCCAGTCCACGGGCCCTGTAAGGAAACACACACAAGACAACTCTACCACGGTTGGCATGGATCCCCTGGCAAGCAGCAATTTGCATGCCAAAGAGCAGCAACAACCACGGCAACAAAGTTGCAATGCTGCTTTTGCTCCATGCCCACTCCAACCTAAGCACTTCAGAATCTGGGGCATGACATGGCAGCCCCACCAGAGCTGGGTGGCTGCCTCTTCCACTGCCCAGACCCCAGAGCCTTATCCATGTAAGATCCTAGTTCCCTCACAAACACCTCCCACTGGTTGCTGTTCATGTCACTCAGCACTTCACTGATTGCACGAGGTGGCACAGACAGCACCGGCGGCGGATACGCCAGCGTATTACGACGCGACGCACGTGTCAGGGCAAAGCTCTGCTTCTTGCCCCCCGGACGCCATCCCAGAGCCCCAAAAGCAGAAACCGAGCTGGCCAGAGCCACCTGCCCCAGCTGCTGCCCCTCTTGTAGCCCTAGCCGGGAAGGCGGCAAGTTCACAGCACGATCAGCCAAGTTCCCGCTGCCGCTGGACTCCAGGGACATGCCGCTGAAAGGTGACAGCGGCTGCAGTATCTCACATGACTGCCTCCGACCAGCACTCACACTGCTGCTGTCTGTGCCTTCGTCATCCCAATCAAACAGCAACTGCTCCGCCTCTGCACTGGTCAACCCCAGGGAGCGTGCACCAGTCAGAGGGGACCGCACATCTGCCTTATCGCTCCCTCCCCCTGCTGCTGCTGTTGCTGCTGCAGGGCTTTCCATCTCCTGCGTGTTCCCACTCCCACCGCTGCTGCTGCTCCCATTCCTCCCAACCACATCCCCTGCCTCAACAGCAGCAGCAGCTGCTCCTGCCACCTGCAGCTGAGCCCCCTGCTGACCCCCATCAACCCCCTCGTCCTCATCCTTCTCCAGAAAGCCCTCCTCATCTTCCTCCTTGAGCACAAAGGCTGAGGCACTGCTGCAGCTGGACCCATTGCCCATCTGAGTGAGCTCCAGCATCTCCAGCTCCTACAACATCGCCAGCGCAATGAAGATGGGTTAGGTAACTGCACACATAAAGGCCCCAAAGGTGTCCATGCAGAGACATGATACCCATTGCCGCTGCACAAACTGCAAGCTACATAACCGGACAATGGCTGCAGCAAAGCCAGATTGACCATGCAGACCAAACCTGCTGACATCCCATCACTGTTTTCGTTTTTGATCAACCTGCTTACTCGTGTTGCTGTCACCATAGTTAAGCTCAGTTACCGGCACCACAGTCTGTGTCCATACCTCCTGACCTGAAACTGCAGAAGCTCAACAAGAAGCTCCTTCATCAAAAGTGCTGCATCTTGTTACCCCCTTACCCCCTTACCACCCATCCGCAGCACCAATTGGTTCCCCCATAAATACGCATTTTACCTCCTACTCTCCTCCCACATCCCAGTCTTTGCCCACAACCCAATTGAACCCTACATAGGACTTGCCATCCCACCATGCAGGGCTTATCCCATGTGTACATACCTGCCGTGCCACCACACATGCCCTCTCCAGCTCGCTAGGGTTGTCAATATCCCCTCCATCCAGGGCATCCAGGGGCCTGCTCATCAGTCCCCCAATGTCTGCCAGAGTTAGCCCCGCCGCCGCACACTTCTGCAGCAGCGTGGTGGCCACCTCCATCAAGCGCAGGCACTCGGGACGCAGCGTGGGCAGCTCACGACGCAGCAGATCAACATCAGCCTGGGAGGGACATGGCACAATAAATGAGGAAGATATGGAAGTGAGGTGGTTGCGCAAACCGGCTAACACCACTGAAGTCCAAATGCCGGTGAATTATGTTGTATCTGTGCATTAGTACGACACTTTTCACTGCAAGCAAGGAGACAGAGCACGGTCAACATAGGGAGCTGCCCTCCACTGAGACACATCCCTACCATTGCTGCAAAAGACTACATGTCAAAACAATCCCCCGCTCCTCCAAGCATAACTTCTCTCCACATAAGGGTAACGTTCCATGCTTCCCACCTTCACTCCCCTCCTTGGTACATCACTTCAATTCCCCTACCATTCTTAACCCAGATCCCAAGACCTGTACCCTTGACCCAGACTTTCTACACCATTCTCCTAAGACCCTACCTCCAAATCCAAGTTCTCAATGTAAACCAGCTCCTCCTGGCTGAAGGGCAAGCACGCCTGGGGCCAGTGCAGCCACTCAAAGTAGGGGGCCTCCAAGGCCTCTGGCAAGCAAAATCCATGGTCAATTGGAATCAGCTCATAATACCCCTCCTCCAGCCGTGCCATCCCACAGCCGAGATTTGCGCTACTGTTGTTGCCACCCCCAGGCAGCCGCACTAGGATGTTCCCCGCATGGCGGTCAGTGTTAAACAGCCGAATGTCCAGGATCCCAATATGATGCACATCCGCTGTGCTCAGCCGCTGCGTCCCAAACTCACTCGTATCTGCAATATGATACACAAATTCCTGCAGAGATCCAAGTTTCATGCCCCCAACCGAACCCCCAGCAGCTGCAGCTGCCGCACTGCCGTCAAACCCCATGCTGTGGCTGCTGTCTTCTGCTGCCAACGCCCCTGCCAGCAAACCCCCTCCTGCGCTCGCACTGGCCACGCTGCTGCTCATGGTGCTGCTGCCATTGCCAGTGCTACTGCTGTTACTGTTGTAGTTGAAAATCGGATGCTGGGCCCGCACCAGTACCGTGTGTGGCACCTTGGCAAAATGATCATGGTCCAGTAGATACGCTGCAACCTCCCGCATCGCCGCCTCCCCCACGCGCACAGTGCTCTTCCACCCAGGATCGCCTAAGTTCCTGCCTATGTAACCTTTAGGATTGTGAGGTGCCAGCGGCTCCTCATCACAGGGCTTCACAATCGCTACCTTGCGGCCCGACTCATTAAGGAAGAAGTAGGTGCCGCCCATGCCTTCCACAGCACGCTCAGGTTCTTGGCAGGCCTGTGCATGTAAAGAACAGCAGCAGCAAGACAAAGTTACGACATGTTGTTGCGTAATGATAGCGGCATGCAGCATGAAGCAGCACCATCCCATACTTAGATTGTGCCTTCGTCATTGAAAATACCTCACTGACACAATCCTGCTCACATCTGCTGCCCACCAATGAACAAACATACCGTAAAGCTGGACCAACAGCACATGACATCCAACCCCCAAAAGCTAGCAATCACCACTACTTCAGCCACAAGCCTCCTCCCTGCCAAAATACACTTGCACCAATGGATGTAATTCCTCCAGAGCGCTCCCCACCCCTTTTCCCCTCTCACTTTGAGCCCTCTCACAACACTCTTGACCAGCCGTCGCACTCCAGGGGTGGTATGTGTGGTACAGCAGACCTCAATGTGCCCAATGGGGCCCACCTCGGTTTCCATGCTGCTCACACTGCCCAGCACACCAGATGTACCCCCCGCCCTGGGACAACAAGCAAGGACAGCAGCAGCAGCAGCAGCCAAAACAGTAGGCATCAGCCCGCTACCCTTCATGGTGCACAGCTTGAGAAACGCCCGCTTATTGATATGAAGCCTAAAACGACTTTCAGATTCCTGCAGGGGGCTGTAAGTGTATACTGGGCTTTCCCTCTGAACCTGCTGCACATGCACAAGTCATGCCACAAGCCAACAAGTCTGAGATGGCAAAAACAGTAACGGCATGCCTTTCAGCTCCAGAAAAGCTCTGGTGCAGCTGCAGTGTGTGGCAGGGACTCTGTCCTGGTTGCCTACTGCTGCATTCCTGAGTCCCTGCTTAGCTTGCGCAGCTACAATTACGTAGTTCCATCCACAATGCCACCGATCGTTGTGTTAGAGCAGTTGAGAATGGTATCTTTACTCGCAGGACACTACTGCTTAATATACTAAGGCCAAGCACCCACCTGCTCCTGCATGTCAACTACCTGATATCCCAAGCACATAAACAACCAATTTAAGGTCCCTAGCCTGTGGCCTGTAGCTCCTGATAATGGAGCACAAGAGCAGGTGATTGGCAGTTCAAACTATGCGCATCTTTTGTCCCTGCAACAGCTAGTCCCAGGGTCCCTAACAGCATCAGCCGCAGACACTACCACATCTCCGCTGTCCCGTTCTTAAGCCCAGCAAATGCTACCAGCTATTGGCGCCTGGCAAAGTCCAGTAGCAAAGACGGCACTCAACACGAGTACCATAGCCGTTGGCTGCTTACCTGCTACTCTCCCATAACCCAGTCCAGCCCACAGACCCAGCACATTTCTCGGAACTTGAAGGCACACGCACACGCAAACTGCCGGTTGAAGAAGCTGGGATACTGCTTCTGGTGGCCGGAAGTGTGGATGCCTTGGTATCACGCTGTACAAAAAAGCCATGGGTGGTCGTGAAACTGCTCATAGTCAAAGTTTTCAGTGCCTCATCGTCTTCATCTTCTGTCAGCTGCAGAGGTGAGGAGCAGAAGGTCAGAAGGTCAGGCACCTCAGTGAATTGAGGTTCTGGCTGCCCGGATCAACCGCTCGCACCTGCGGAATCATCATTCTCGTGCCTGCTTGAATGACTGTGCACATGGCAGTTGCTACACACCCTAAACGTGCAGCTCGCTTTGGACGACGGTTGCTAAAGCAAACCTGCAGGTATCCAGAGAACTGTGGTCAACGTTGCGCCCAGGCGCGATACAACATGCTAACACCTCGAGGTCCAATTGAAGCTGCTTTAGCTATTAACAGGGTGGGACAGGGTGGAAACCAAGGCCTTCAGAGCCAGCACCACGTCCTTACTATTCAGAGTCTACCAAGCAATGTAAACAGAATTGGACCAGCACACTGAGGCTACGGGCTATTATTCTGGCACCAAGAAGCTAGTATGTGCATACTGCCTCGGAAATAGTTCTTTCGCTGAACGAGTCATCCCAAGGGTTCGTCTACACGGACCCGACACGTTGAGGAAAACAGAGCAGCCCGGCAGCGGGCGAGGAGTTTGCGTCTAAGCCTTGCGTACCGTACACTGCCTGCAAAAGCCTCAAGCGGCACGGACGCTCCCCAAGCTAAAGCATCGTCCACTCCAGACGAATTGCTCCAGGCACTAAGCTCCCAAGCAAGCTAGAAAACCGACAAGAGTCGGAACAAAACGGAATAACTAACCCATCGTAATTCTAACCTCGGCAGAGAGCCTGGTCCAGACTATGTGCGAGCCAAACAGCTGGTCCCCTTCCTCCGCCCTTGCAACGGGTTCTGCCTAGGGCCTAGTGATGACCATCAACCTCATGCAAGCGGCTCACGCAGCCTGGGCTGTCAAATTCCAGCATGATGTAAAGAGCATCCCCCAAGGCACATGTACCAATTAGTGTCGTTTCTATGTACAACTTGGTGGGCTCCATGTGCAGGTCAGTCACCCCTCCGCTCGCCCGGTGCAAGAGCAGCACAGAGCCGATGCTGCAGTCACCAAGCAAACATCCCAGGACTGATGGCCAGCCGGATTAGGCATCGTCCGTCCCATGCGTACTTTACCGCCCGTATACTTATTGTAAAAAAACGCATTGCTCAGTAGGGTTCTTGTAGGGTTTCAGTCCTTTGTAAAGGCAGCTACGAACTTGTAGTGTCCTCCGAGTACTCCATATCCCGCACGATATATCTTCACCTGAACACTTTGCCATCGATAGTATCCGGACCCTGCAAACTTCCCCTTGATCAACTGCAAGTGGATCATCTCAACGAGATTGCTCCATTTGCACACACAATCGACTTGCACATACCATCAACATGGCTAACGGCGGCAGAACCCATGCTTAGCTCAAACTTGAGCCTCTCCCTTCTTCAACTCCTCCCAACCCTCTCCCGCCTTCCCACCATCCTCACCCTTCTCCAGCTTCCCCCAACCATCTCCTGCCTTCCCGTCAGCAGTTCCCCCTTTATACGCTGCCACCACCTGAATAAACTCATCAATTTTATCCGCTGCCTTGGACTTGAGTGCATACGTGCGTGAGCCTGCACTTTGGGGCCCCTGCGTCTCCTGACTCCCACCCGGCTGCTGCTCCTGCTTCTCTCCCTCTGCGGCCTTCTCCTCCGCTGTCCCTCCTGCTGCTCCTTCCCCCGTTGTACCAGGGCCCCCAGCAGCATTGACAGCAGCAAATGTCACTCCCTTGCCTCCCACCATCTTGCTTGTGCTCATACCAACATATAAAGCTGCATTCATGAGCAGCCGCTGTGCCCCTCGCTGCCTCATCACCATACGACAACGCCCTGTGGCTGGGTTTTGGTTGATACGGAATTCACCACGCCCACGTTCGCGCCAGCTACCATCGAGAAACTCATACAGCACACCATCCACTGCACCCAGTGGTAGTAATGACCACCGGCAACAGCAGAACAGGCAGGGAGGGAAAGGCAATCAGCAGCAGCTTGAAGCACAGAGCTCTAGGGTACTTGGAACCAAGGGAGCTAGGGCTTTTCTGAGACATTTTCGCTGGCATATCCTATGAGCTGTAAACAACAAAGGGAATGCCTTTTTGTTTGCATGAAGGCAAAAGCTGTTTCAGTCTCAGACAAACTAGCAAGCTGACAACATAGTATTACAATATTTACACTACGCGTTTCGGACTTTTCGCTAGCATATCCCATGAGCAGTGACTGTCGACTATGATAACTACAAGCATGATATAGAGGTGCCCATGTGGGCAAAACAGATCAATTCCGAAGGCATGCAAAGCAGCCAATACATTACCACCAAACGTTCATCACAAAAGGCCAATTCAGAGGGCTGTGCAGCGGTCTCTCTTTATACGGTAAAAGGGCAATGAAGGGCAATCAGCTCCCTCAAGAGCCTGTCACTGTGACCCAAGTGACTTCTCCCGTCCTGCTGTACCCCCCAGCTGAAAAACTTCACTTGAGAGAAACCCAACCACCACTGACAAGTAACCTGGGCCAGGGCCTCAGTTGTTACCTCCCCAGCCCAGATATAGCTACCCTGTGGATCCCTCCCCACCTTGCGGCCACAATGCAATAAGCAGACATGCGAGCGACCAAGATTAAGATCAAAGAATCCCTTTCCATGGATGTACATATGTAACAGCTCCCGCAGCATGTGTCACGTCCAAGCTTTGTCCCCAGACCCACCTGCGAAGATGTTCTTCTCGTTCTCCTCTCCTGTCACCTTAGCCACCTCCTTCAGTGTAACTACAGGTGGGGTGTCAGCACCAAACACTGCAGCTCCCTCACCCCCTCCTTCTTCATCCTCCTTGGCATCATCCCCAGCAGAGGCAGCAGCACCCACCGCAGGGGGAGCCGCAGAAAAGCCACCAAACAAGCTGGTGCCTGTGCCTGTTGTACTCGTGCCACCGAATGCCGCAAACCCTGCCATGGAGAAGCACCACATACAAACATACTCAGAGAGCACACAGACAGGCTTGTGGACATGTGGGCTCCTCTTTTCCTCACAAGTAGTGCACCGTCGACAAGAGGCCAGGTAGGGTGGATTAATGATGTAATAATAGGCTGGTGCTCAAGATAATCTGGAGAATTTCCCCATGTAAATGTGCTGGAAATCAGGCTAGGCCCACAATAGAGTGACCCCTGCAAAGCTGGCTAGCAGTCCTTCGGTGATGAGCAAGTTAAACGGTTGCATCATTGGCTTATTGCATGAGTACCCATTAGAAACCATACAGCCCTCAAATCAATGGCAGCAGCAACATCAGCACAGAGTTAAGCTGCCCATGGTTGAAAACTGCATGTTTCTTGCATGTATGTAGCTAACTCTGGCAAATGTCTGCTGGGAACTTGCAAAGCGAGCATGACCTCCATCAACCACAGCTATGCGTCAGGTGCCTGACCATATCACCAACCAGACCAAGCCTGTAGCATGCTGTGTGTAAGCTGCTTCACGCTCTCCCTTCCTTCCATTCTCCTACACGGCAGTCCCCCACCACGCACACACCCTCACCTTGACCACTACTCCCAGTAGCTGCAAAGGAACTGAAACCGCCAAAGCCACCTCCACCCCCGAGCCCAGCCCCAAAAGCACCAAAGCCCCCTGTTGTTGGTCCCACCGCACCAAAGCCGCCACCAGTGCTGGCCAAAGAGCCAAACAATGAGGTGCTGCCATCTGCTGCTGGTGCTGAGGTTGCGCCCGCCTGCGTCTGCTCCAATTGCTCCACCTCTGGTGCCTGTGACACGGGAGAAAAGCATATAGAAGGCACGAGTGGATCACGTCTCAGGAACTGAATGTCGGCTTGCAGGTGCAGGGCAACCATTTAAACAGCAGGGAAGCCCGGATGCAAGCACAGCAGTGTTTGCATATCTTGCAGTGCCAAGCATAGCGATATGAAGATCTGGCTTCAAAGGATGCAGGACAACACGCATGCACAGCCCTGCTGGTCTCGCATGCTTGCCAACAAAATGTGGACAGGGCCTCTTCGCACAGGGGCACAGCCTGCCGTCCCAGCTCTAGCCCATAACTTAAGACCCTGCTGAGAGGACAGGCCATGCAACTGCAAAAGCCAATCTGCTGTTATGAATTGCTTCATTTGCAAGGCTGTTCTGCCCTGCAGCATCTGAAATGAACCTGAACCTATTAGACATACAGCAGAACGCATGATGCCCAGCGCCTTACCTTGCCCTCCTCATTCTCAGCCTCCTTTGCTGTTCCGTTCGCAGCCCCATTACCCCTCTCAGCAGCAGGTGCAGGAGCAGCAGCAGCTGCAGGGGCCGCCTTCTGGTCCTCAGCACCACCAGGAACATCAGCAGCAGCTGCAGGCTCTGACTCTGTTGTTGCTGCCTTTGCATCACCTCCTCCTTGAGCTTTGACCTCCTGTAGCAAGGTCGCGGCCACCAAGGTGTAAAGAGAACCATTCATAAGCTGATGGACAGATGATGGACATGAAAGCTGGCATGCACTAGTTACCAGCATGGGTTGCCACTTGCAGTAAGGACATGCGAATGGTGCCTCCCATAGGTTCAAGGCCTCAGAATGTAGCTACGGTGTACAGCAAGAACATGCAACCAAGCATTTGGGCTGGGAACATCTTGCAACGTTGCCAAACTCCTGACAAACGGCCGTTAGTGCTGCTGATCGCATCGAGGTGCAACATGTGCCTCTTTGCTTATGCACAATCGCCCAGGGCTGGCTTGGCTGGCTTTACCTGCGGTATTTGAGCAGCCAACTGACTCATCCTAGCACCCCAAATGGCAGGGAGGCCTCACCTGCTCAGCCGTGGCAGCTGGCTCTGCAACTGCTGCTGGTGCTACACCACCTCCTAGAAGGCTTCTTCCAGCGAAGGGATTGACAGGTGCTACATCAGCGGTAGAAGGGTCCGCAATTGATCCACGTCTAACCTTGATGACCTTGCGTCGAGCCATTGTAGCTTGATCTGCTCTTCCCCAAGTGCCTGGGTCCACAGACTGCAGAGTGAAAGCAGGCCGTCAGGAAGAGCGGGAGGTGACTGACATCTAGAACCTTCAAGCAAACACGCACTGGGCCATCATCGTCGTCAACGTCGTCTTTAGTCATCTGTCCACCTGGTCTACGCTTCGTCTGCGGCTGGAGGTGGTCGGTTGGTCTGTCTGACATGGTGGAGTCGTCCCTGCAAATTAAGGTAATGAATGCACCAGGCAGATGGATCTTCTAGCTATGCGCAACAGGATGTAGACGTAAGGAGCAGGCTCAGGATTATGTCTTCCGAAAGAGACCGATCTGCATAGGACGACGTCATGCACAGCACTGCCCTACATGGATCGGTGGATGCTACAACGTTGGCAGAGTCTGCCTTTTGAAGTGGTACCCATCCATTCCTCTCCGCCGCAGATCCTTCCCAGGGATGTCTATGCAAGAATGGATGTTGATTTTGACAGTCGAACACTCGGACACCAGCGCGCCGAAACTATTTCTGTCCCGCTCAGTCCTTGCCGCAGTTTGCCTATCTTAGCAGACAGCGACAACGACAGGTCCTGCTAGCCCAAGCTATGACTCCCACTAGGTTGCAAGGCTAGCCCCGAAAGTTGTACACTCACGACAATGGCGGGTATTACTTCTGGGCAAACTGATACACTAGGCCCATGTGGGCCCCATGAAAGTTGTGGTGTTCATGCTCGTAACGTTAGGGAAGTTGCTGAGCTTGCTGCTCGTGGAATACTAAGTGGTGATTGCAGCCTCATGGCAGTGGGCGAGGTGCGCTCAAGCCCAGCAGAAACGTCCTGTGCCGCAGTCAGAACTAAGCATTTTACACTTTAATCCACCAAACTGTATCCTGATACAATGGACCCTGCTGCTGGATGATTTGAACAGTTGGTACGATACCTTTTGAACAGTCACGAGCCAGGACGGACCACCCCCTCACAATCCTTGCAATTGAAGCAGCACATCATTGCATGCAGCTATGTGAACCGGCCGGCCATGCTTCCCAAACCCAGGGTGGTATGTACTGCAGCTACACAGGTACAGGCATGTAGCCAAGCATGCAAGATCACCTCTGCAGGGGTGCTCAAGCCGTGGCTCTGCCATGTGCTGATATGCACCCGCACACACCTAGCTGATACAAGCAGCAAAACGCAGCAGCAGATGACAGGGAAGATTCGACATGTTCGCTTGCTAAGTGCCATTCTGCTCGTATGCCCTGTATTATTCGCTTGTTTTCCCTGTATTTTGGCGAGCATGCCTGCTTGTCACCTAGGTCCTTTTACTTGTAATTATTGAGCAGCCTATGCAGCTTAGTATGCATTCGGACTCGTTTAGGTCAGGGGGAGGCAGGGAAGGGGAGATAACGGCCAGGCATACCGCATACGAGTGGAAGTGCTTTCAGAATTAGCAGTGTAAGAAGCAAGGCATAAAACTGCTTGGTTTGCTGTTGACTGGGTCAACTGGTCAGCACATGGCAAGTCGAAATGGGCTGGCCTGACATACATTGGCTAGCAAGGGATTTAGGGTGGGCTGGTGGCGGCCATTGTTTCAGCTTGGACTGGAACTTGAGTATGCCGTTGGAGCCTAAGTTGGCTCCTTGTGGGTGGCGCTGCCCCCACCGGCGCCCTGCTTTGACAGGGCCATTTGGTAATTGGTAATTAAGAAAGGTCTCAGGTCTACTTGTATCCGCCTCGCTCGAATTCGCAGCCCTCTAGCTCTCTATTACTCGCTCTTACTCAACACACCACACTAACAAACTCGGTTGGAGTCATGCTTGGGTGCTGCACGGCCCAGAGGGCAGTGCAGTGGTCTCTCTTAAAACCAGCAGCAGCCCCAGCTCGCAGCAATTCCATAATCAATAACTGCATGATATCCCCAATGCATCATTCACTTCCCAAATTGACAACCAGCAGCCCAGGGCAATACCTCTTTCAGGAGGCAATGCAGGGTCATTCTCTATGCAATGGAATCAAAACGGGTGCTGCCTGGTGCTTGCCCTGAAGCTGCTATGTTTTCCCGTTGGTCAATGCTCTGGTACTGCAGGTTGCTTATACAGCTTTATGCCGATCGAAAACATGCAATAAGCAAACTCCACTCACACTAGGATGACATGCCCAGGCTTTGGAGATCCATGAACGTCCCTTAACAGGCATGGTTTGACCTCATATCTCCGGATTGCATGTAAAGTTGGGCATGCTGAATCTGGCTGGAGTACTGTGGATCATAGCACAGGAAATACAAATAGATGAAGAATCAAGACAGCCCAAAGATTGCTGCCTTATTACCCCTGATACCCAGGACTTGCAAGGCCCTTCATCTGTGGTACTTGATGCGGGGGAGCCGACAGTGGTTCCACTACTCTTGGCTTTGGATATGCTGCTGGGGACATCGACCTCTGTCTCCACAACAGAGTACCACTCAGGAAGCACATTTGCGTTATGTGGCAAATCACATCTGTTTGAAACTCAAATTCAGGCGCCGGTTTTCAGTAGAAACTCTTCACCGGCCTGTCAGCCCCTCTGAAATCCTACAGACACAACTTCTACCACTTCCGCCTGATGTAGCCCATGTGAACTGATCAACAGTGACCATAGGGCATCGGCTGTTGCCCTTAATCACCGTTGGGCATCACTCTCCCCCGGCCGCCCTGCTGTGAGCTCCTGTGCCGCATTCCCTCTGCAGCACCCAGTGCAGGCGTGCCTCTGGGACCTCCTGCAGCCCCCATGTATGGCCCGTACCCGCCCTCACCGACAGGACCCAAACCACCGGCCCCTCCGACGCTGCCCCGCATGCCGCCAGGCGGGCCCCGGCCCCCCGTGGTGCTGCCCCTGTATCCGGCATAGGCAAGTTCTCCACCGCCCCTGTCAGCATCACACAAAGGCATGATGCGGTTTAGATACAAGTTGCCTTGCTGAGCAAAAACTTTGCACACTAGAGTGCGTGGCAAAGCTACCAGAAGATGCCTATTGCTGCAGAAGCAGTATATGTGTAGCTTTCCTTGATTAGGCCTTGGTTATGTTTTATTTGCAAGTATCGGTGGAGGGAGCTTGCCACACACTCCTTTAAGAGACAGTCTGGTTTAAACAGGTCAATTCAGCCTTGTAGTTGATCTGCGATCACAGCATATCTTCCAGAGTGCTCATGAGGACAGATCCCGACAGTTTGTTGGTGACCTTCCAAGAACATCATCCTTGTACAAGGGAATCTAGCCATCGTTATGATTTCGAGCTGCTTCTGTACTAGTGTCTCAGAGCCTACAGTGGGCTGCAGTTGTCTATGGGCCGGTACTAGCCACAAATCCTCTCACCACTGCAACTAAATCGGGCTCATTTACTAACACTCCCCAGTGACCCTCACCTGCCACCATAGTCGCCCATGCTGGCCCTGCCCCCACGTCCTGCGCCCTCCCAGCTGCTGGTATAGGGCCCAGGTACCAGTGGCATGTTGCTACCAGACAAAGGGCCCGTTGGTGCACCAGTGATGCTGCTCCACGCTTTGTTGAGCCAGCCAGCTGTGCCAGATTTCTGCTTCAAAAGATCATCCTGCGGTACGGCGGGTGGTATCAGCGCTGCAATTAATGGCATGCTTAAAGAAGTATAATAGCTGGTCCTAGACAGGCAGACCTGGTCAAGCATTCCAGCTCGGGGGTGTGGTTTGAAAGACAGCTTGCATCCAGCATGTAAATAGACCAATATCATGCGCTTCTGGAAGTTTATGAGGGTGATCTTTTATGCATGGACATGTACCAGGGTTTAGTATAGGCCCCTTTTCTAACTATAGAAGACATTTGAGGCACAGCATCTCCTAGCCCAAACGCACCTGCTGCGTGATTCCAAAGGAGAATTCCACCATCCCCTCCACATCCATCTCAGCAGGCAGCTGTGCCAGAAGCTCCGCAACCCTCCTGCTCTCCTTGCTGATGGCAGTTAGGAAGGGAAGCACCATAAGCACTAGCAGGGCAATGCCCCCAACTAGAGTGATGAGCAGGAGGATCACATGGATCACCCTGTGCCTGGAGATTGTGCCAAAACCATCTGTCATGAAATCCACAGCCATCTCCAGAACAGCCTCATGAAGGTCATTGCGAGCGATGTTCCACTGGTACAAGTACCTGCAGGAACAGCGTGCCAAGGATATACTAGCAAAATGGCAAATGGGCACCGAAGCACATCAATGTGCTGGTTGGCTGGTGAGCTTGCTGTTGTTGATCAGTCATCTTTAGGAATGCTGCAATTGGAAGTAAGGTTAGCAAGGACGGCTACAAGAACTAGCCTATCAAAGTCTATTCATGAAGGTGCAAGCAAAGGCAAACACTTGCACTTCAGTGGTGTTGCCCTCCCTAGGCGAAGGACCTCTGTGCCAACCGCAATGCCATTACCGTTTGCACCCCATAAACTACAGTCCTAGCAGCGGGCTTGCTAGTGGCATGCTCCTGGTGGCGCAATACTTCGCTAGTTGGCTGCATGTGCGGAGCTGTCGGGACCATGGTCCCCTTCCACACGATTCCGGCATCTTCTGCCCTGATCCTCCCTCTAGGTGTGATGTAGTGGGGACACTTACCTGGCGCTTGTGGGTGTGATCATGGCCGGATCATCATAAGACATAAGTTCTGCCTCTTTAATCAGCCGCTGCATCATGGGGTCAATGGCGTTTTGGCTTACACTGTAGTATCTATCATCAGGGTCCACACAGCCCACCCCGCCTTCCCGGCGACAAGTCTTGCCAGAGAACAGCATGAACACATGGGGCTCCTCTTTGAATAAGGCGCCTATTTGGGTGTGATCTGACCCATTCTTTGCCGCATCTGGTAGGGTAGGACCTCCATACAGCAAGTGGTAGTATATGTCTGCCAGCAGCTGTGCCTCTTGCCTTAGCTGCAGCTGCAGAGCTGGGCGCTCTGTGAGATTCTGCAGCCAAGCAGGAAGGGTCGAATCATAGGCCCTATGACTAACAAACTTTGCCCCACAACATGATGCAAGCCTATTTTGTGAGGTGGTAGAACCACTACGGAATGTTTTGTGAGCACACTACAGGAAGCACAATCTCATAAGCCCTAAGAGCCGGCATGGCCTGGGCTGCACCCACATGCTACGGCCCATAACTTGCAGTGTTCACTCTGCATGGTCTGATCATGTAGCTGGCGCTCAGCCAGGCAACTGGACTGTGTTGGATTCTGTATTACTGTGCTTTATCTCTGAGTGAAGGCAGAAGAGTGCAGGCTGCAAGCATGAGCTACATCAGTAGAGTCACTGCAGTGGCAATCCAGAGACTCATAAAAAGTACAAAGGAGCAAGCATGATCCTTGACGCCCTGTCTAGACCGCATGTGAGCGTGATTACTTGAAACCAGTGTGCGGAAATGCCCTGCTGCAGACAAACCCTCAGGTGGTGATCATGGCAGAGTAATGTGGCTGTACAAGCCAGCCTGGCATAGTAGGTATAAGGCCCACTCACCGAACGCAGCACGAGATAGTTCATGATATAGGACACCCTGCTTGACTGTGCCAGTGTGCGCTGACCCATCTTTGTGTATTTCAGGACCTCGTTCATGCTGTCAAAGTCACGGTAGTCGTTGACATACAGGCCAATCAGCAAAGCTCCAAACACCAGGAAAGGCCATGTGAGCCGGTACGCATCCTTGGCACTGTTCACTAGGGTCTTGCCATTGAACAGGTTCTGCTTGGAGGTCTTCCCTCTCTGTGGGGCAGGAATGCACGTGCTATGTAAGTGAAGTAGGATCTTTTTATGGGATGCCATGAACCAACATCTCCATTGCAGGGTTGAGTGGTTCACATTGGAAGAGTGGAATTCTAGGGCAAGTGAGGCATCAGGGTGAAGTTTAATTTTTTGGTGTGCACAGGAGTGTTTGCTGGGTTGATGGCTAGACTGGCAGACCACCTAGTGCTTGCAGGACCCCGCAGAAATTGTCATTAGCATGTTGGGTCTACACTCCCCATGCCAAAAGGGGAAATATGCTTCAGCTAGAGCGAGTGACTAGTCTGAATATGTGTTGAGAGATGAGGCCCAAGGCGTCTTCATACACATGTCCCTGCCGGACTTCATCACATTGCGACACATGACATTACAGCGCTAGCACACATGGCCTCACTGTTCATCCGGGCATGGTCTCTTACCTTGGCACCAGCCGCACTGTTTCCCCATTCTCCTTCTCCGGCCATGCTTACGCCCCGCTTCTCTTTCCCTGTACCATCTTTGGTAGACACCTGAGGGGCCAGCTTAACCGTGACTTCACCATGACCTGTCTGGTCCCTGCCACCCTCCTGTGCATCAGCACCTTCCTCTTTGTGCTTCTTTGTTTTCTTAGCCTGAGCCTCCTCTGCAGCCCAGTCACAGAAAAATCACATAACCGATCGTTGTCGAGCAGTGTATTTGTTTGCCTCTAATGTGTAAAAACACCTTCCGGTTGAGGAATTATTGGACTGTCATTGGAAACTGCTCTCATCTGAGACAAGAGCACGTGCTATGCTGGGAGGCTGTTCTGTAATGGGTTGTGATGGCGACATTGCTGCTTTTAAAGCACCCCACCCTTCAATTTATTGTTGGTATGCTCCAACACAAGGACTTATATCCATGTGCCTACACCTTTAATGTGCCGCAGCCCAGCCGCTGTAGCAGAAACAAGCATGCATGGGATGACTGTCGCATGACATACACATTAATGGGAAAGCCACTGCAAAGACATTAAGCCCACCATCCTGCTCACCTTCATTATCTGACTCCTCATCTTCGATGTTCACACTCTTGCTTGCCAGGTTCCGGAGGAAAGGATTGGGGATTGCCAGGAACACAGTGAACAAAGCCTTGCGATGTTGTGTCAGGGCCCGCAACTGGTACAGAACATAGCCCGTGACTACAAGACAGACCACTGCTCCCTCCACCACCATTAGGGCAATGATGGTGTAGCGCAAAAAATTGATTGACTCGAGGCCATCAGCAACCTGTAAAAATTGCATAGGTACCAAATGTTCAATACAATAAGTAGCCCAGGAAGTTGATGTAAAACATCTTAGCAGGTCAAGTGTATCAGGGGACAGAAGCTGAGTGATGCCTGCCTTCTTACTAAAGTGTGTCTTGTCCAGTACCAGTAGAACACTGGACCTGCCAGGCTGCTTACTTGTAAATTGAGTGAGTAAAAGTAGGCGCTGTACAGAGCTCTTGGCCCATTCTCCAGCATAAACCACCAGTTCCTGTCTAGAGTCAGACTCTGAGGGCTGTTGACGGCTTGAAAGGCAACTTCGCGCGCTGCTACCAAGTACTGCATGCCCAGGTTAAACAAGCTCTCCTCCATTTGCGTGCCCATGCTTGGGTGCTCCAATCAATCAATCAATCAAAAC
Source organism: Pseudopediastrum boryanum (assembly GCA_963556185.1). Taxonomy (NCBI): domain Eukaryota; kingdom Viridiplantae; phylum Chlorophyta; class Chlorophyceae; order Sphaeropleales; family Hydrodictyaceae; genus Pseudopediastrum; species Pseudopediastrum boryanum. Next base: position 9,403,619 of record OY744501.1, on the reverse strand, counting down.
GCAAGACCAGCAATGCCAATGGCCAAACAAACCTAGGCCACAAACACAAGGCTCCTGATCACAATCACGAAGCCACACAACCGATGGTGGATTTGCCACACACAAGCTGAGGCTAGATGCAACGGCGTGCACACCAAGGGGAAACAAACACCACCACTAAAACCCAAAACCTGCTCCACTTCCATCACACATGGGTGGCGGGGAGGCAGCAGGATCAAGCACCACCCTAGTAGGGGCTGGAGGTGGCTCCCACCACCTAGGTACTGGTGAACCACCATCCTCCCAGCCACTGAAAGGCACCACATAGCGCTCCACATGCTTATCAATAGCTTGCTTAGTGCGCCTTCTACACCTCACTAACCGTTGGCTTTCCCAAGGGTGCGTAAGATCCCACAACCTCTTCCTCCAAGCACTCTTAATCTGACATGAAGCCTCCCAGCTCCCCTCATCTTGACCAAGCACCTTCAGATCTGCACACACGCATTTCTCCCAGGTATGGCGAGGCCTACCCACTGGCCTCGTCATGTCACCATGTAATGAAGAGAACAACGCAATATGCGGCAACCTGCCCTCCTCCATGCGGCCCACATGCCCCAGCCACCTCAGCCTATTTGCTGTGATGTATGCTGACAAGGTGGCTACCCCACATGATTTCCTGATATGCTCATTGGTGTGCCGATCTGACAGCCTGACCCCCAGGATGCTCCTAAGGCAGCTAGAGTGCACCCGCTCAAGCTTTTGCGATTGCACTTTGGTCAGGGACCAACACTCACTCCCGAACAGCAGAATTGGCAACACATATGCCTTGTAACACTTCACCTTCGTAGCCAATGACAGATGCTTGGTACCCCACATCTTTTCAAACTGCTTAAACCTCCCCACAGCCTTACCCCTCCTGATATTCAACTCCACATCCAACCTGCCATCAGTCACAAGCACACTTCCCAAGTACTTGAACTGTGACACCTCTTTTACCACACCCTCACTGATAACCACCTCTGGTCCTTGCTGCACTGGCACATCCCCCTCCTTCCAATCCTTGTCAATGGATTGGGTCCTTCCAATCCTTGGGTGCTCCGCATCGAGGAAATCAAGCATGCTTATCGATGGGTCATGCCAGAGATCATACAGCTTGGGCTCCTTGATAGGACGCAATTTCTTGAACCCAAGGTACTCTCCCTGGTGTAAGATCTCTAGCCTGACAGGAGGCAGCAGCAGTGCAAGATGAGAAGGATGGAGATTAAGAGATTGTTCTGGACACATATACTATATTGCAATGTTACCAATGGCACACTACACAGCTGAGTATAAGTTGTCACAAAACATTTGCATTTGATCCCATTGCAATAACCCCACTTTTGTATTGAAACAACTACCAGGATCCAGACATTTGCTCTCTGTTCCCGTTGTCTCTGAAACATGTGGCCTCTCAAGTAGTGTCTGCAGACGTCGAAAATGGTCTCAAGCAAACCCCAGATGCACTCACTCGTTTGCCGCTGCCTCTAACTCTTTGCTGTAGACTGGCAGATCCGCTGCTCCGAAGCCATGTCCGCGTTGTGCTGCCTCCAACACCAGTGCAAGTGAAGAAGTCCGATGCAGATGGTCAGAAACCAGACCTGCAGAACAAAGTAAACTTTGGACTGATTTCCGTAGAAACAATTCCTTGAGCAGCTATTATGGTCATAAGGCCTTGGTTCAGAGCTATCTGCATACGGGTAGAAACGGGGCGACTGGCAGCAGAATTGTAGTCAATGAAATGGTTCCTAAAAACAAGTGATACAGTTCTAAAGCATGGGGTTCGCCAGCCGTTGGACAGTAATCCTCGTAAGCCTGTCAATCCAGTAATGATCCTACTCACAAACAGCTACATATGCCTTGTACCGGAAGGTTCCGCTGATCCATGATCGCCAAATGCATGATTAAAGGGCTACTGATATGCAGAGCCAATCAGCGGCACACATGAGGCTCACCTGCAGCCCTGAGCTCTGTCAACACTGTATGAGTGCCCTGCAGCACAATTATAACAGTTGCAAAGCACACAATGTGCATCACGATGATGCCCAGCACCAGCAACAGCATCCTGTATTTGAACAGCACCACTGCCTGCTGCGCCGCTTTGCTGTTGAGCAGTCTCAGCAACTTCTTCAGCCGCTTGCCCCTACTGAAGTCATTGACACCCCCGGCATCAGCACCTGAGGCAGATGTAACCTCTGTGCCAGCTGCACCACCAGCTTTGCCTGCTGGATCGCCAGCTCCAGGTGCGGCGGCATCACTCCCCCCACCTTCCTTCCCGTCCTCCCCGTCCCACACAGCCCCTGGCAGGGCAAGGGTGGTGCTCTCATCTGGTTCAGCAAACTGTGTACCAGGACATAAGACAACACAGGCAGGACAATCAGCCTGCAAGGCCCGGATTTACCTTGGAGCTGTCCATGGCTGCAAGCTGCATCAGGGGGATCCCCAGACCTTCTCCCTCAAAGATCAGTTGGGAAGAAAGAACAGCCTGGGGTGCTTGTGATTGAGTGGTTGTCATATTAACAATGTAGCCACAATATGCTTGCAGTCATGCTCGGTGCATTTCAGCATAAGCTACCTTGGTGCCTCGTAGCAAACATGTCCTGTTTCAGGTAAGGCCACTGCAATGTTGTGAACCTACCCACATTGCAGCAAATGCCATTGGGGATATGCTCCAAAGCAATTGCAACTACCGGTCATCAACTTCTGTCTACCAGGGGACTTACGTGCTTGAATGCAAAGTTCCCCTCCAGCCATGCTTTGGCTTTGTCAGCCCCCTTCTTATTCAACTCAGCCTCTTTCTCCTCATCTGTCAGGTGTTTCTTCTTCACCGGCTTGGTGGGCTTCCTCTCCTCAGGTGGCTCTTCCTCATCATCGCTGACCTTCAAGTCCAGCCTGTTGAAGGACTGCCGCTTGGTTAGCTGGGAGTGTAGTGCCAACTGTTCTGGATCCATGTCCTCAGCCTCTGCGTTCTCCCCCTCTTCCGGTGGCACACCAAAGCCAACGCGCTGCATGGCCGCATTGTGAGCACAACATGTGACAAACCGATAAGTCAAAGCCCTCTCATCATGATAAATATTGGTGCACTAAGGTGGCCTCAAAGTCACGCTGAGCACCTTGGCTGTTCTGCAGGGTGTCTGCATACAACTACTCATGCTATATCTGGGACTACCAGCACAAGTGAGAGCTTGCCTCATGGTTCTGCCAAGAATGTTCCATAACTCGGATGTCCTTGTGTCCATTCCAATCAAAAATGCATACAATTGAAGATAACCCCAGGTTTGGGATTGAGGCTTGACCCTTAACCAAGAACATACCCCTTTGCCGCTCCTGCCTGTAGCAAGGATGTCAAGGTCTACGTCCCTGGTTGTTGCTAAAGCATCTGCCCCATGTGAGGGAGCTGTAGCATCCAGGGCATCCGCAGCACTCAACCCCAGCCCATGCACCTGCAGGGTTGCAGCAGCAGTAATATCAGGATGACATCAGCAGAGTGCTTGGCCTGGCTGCCATCAGATCAAAAATTGGCACAGCAGGAACAGAGAAACCCTTCGAATTCATCTGAATAGACTGTGTGCTGATTGTATCGTGCCGTGTGAACCATAATCTCAAGCTGCACATTGCTCACATTGATGCGAGGCTTCCGGTGCACCTGCTTTGACTACGATGTGATAGCATAGTGCAACTAACTGCGCCTGTCCATTTAAGGGTTCTGCATCTCCTACCATAAGGACTAATGCTGCATATATGCATTTTGTTCTAAGCCATTGGAGATTCTGGCAACGAAACAGCAGTGCTATCGGGAGCCAGGCTTGAAGACGGCTTAACTCACCCCCCCCAGTGCAAGGCCTGGCACAACTGGCCCATCTGTTAAAGCTCCTGCCTGTGATGTGATCCTGATGGTCCGCTCCAAAGCAGCCTCGCTGCCCTCCCTGCTCAGCAGCTCCTTGCCTGCATCTGCAGCGGACTCTGCCACAAGCCTGGCCAATAGCCCAGGGAAGCCTGCAGATGGCTTGTGCAACTGAAGGAGGGCCACCAGACGACTCTGGTTTGTGCCGTCTTTCAATGTTGCCTGCAGTCGCAAGAATAGGTAGACGGCGCAAAATCTTAACGCACTGTCTCAAAAAGGTGCATCCAAAGCTCGACGCTGGTCGGGGCTCTTGGTTGGTAAATCACAACCACACAAAAGATTGAGAGGCTGCAGAGTGTATGTTGGGTCTACTGCAGTCTCCAATCAGTGCTGTCTGGACATCACATGGCGAGGTCCAGCCTATGACTATTGCCACAAAAGCAAGAAGATGCAGGTTTCAGGTTACATAGGCATGCTACCAGTACCAGGCACTACCATGGTGGCACCACCATTTACATGGAGTTTCTGTTCCTAGGGATCAAGGGGATTTGGGGAGTTGCACAAAGGGCACATAGTGACACTCACCTGCAAGGACACCTGCATTGCTCTTCCATCTGCATGTACAGCATCAAAGGTCTTCTTGGGGCCGACCTTTGTGATGTGTGCCTTTTTCATTCCGCCCTTTCTCTGGCTGCTGAAACCCATCAGGTCGTCTAAGGTGGTCTTTGTGGACATGGCCAAGAACCTGGCAAACAGCACATCACAACATCAAACAATGTAGGCAGAGGGGCAATTCCTAGTTTATAATACATATCGTAATATGCAATAGCAAAAGGTGCCTTAGGCCCCGCACCTCAAGTTGTTACAAAAACAGCGAGGAGGAACATAATACTGGTTGTCTTCGGCATGCACCCCAGAAATAATGACAACATATGCCTAGACATGCGATCCAGCAGCTAGGTCAAGAGCACTGATTCCTGGGATTCATTTGGCAGGGGCTCTGAACAAGCGCCTGTACTTGTGATGGTGTAGGCATTACCAAGCAACCCTGTGCTCCTGCATAAGCGTCTTTTCGTCTTCTTTATGGCATGCTTCTTCACACAGGAAGCCAAACAGTGGCCGTACTTGCGTTTCCAGCAGGAGATCCCTTATCTGCTGACGTTGTCCAGTCAAATAGGCCCCAATTGCTGGACTCATGGTACTCACTTATACAAGTGGTGGTTGACCATGCTCCCATGGAGCTTGCCAAACATAAGACCCACGCTGCTCTCCAGCTTGGCGACAGTTGGACCTGGCATAAGGTCCACCACCCCCATCAGCAGGTCTGCCCGCCATAGGTTGATGACCAGCGTTGCACGACCTGGACCTTCTACCAGGGTCACCGGCTCTTCCTCAGAGTCAACAAGACCCACCTAAGATGCACCACAAGCACAGTTGTGTTACAGGACTTGAACATATGCCGCAAAAGGCACCTTCAAGATGAGTCTCAAGTACCATGTGAGCTACTAGTGATGAGGCCAAGCCTTCAAACAATCAAAGCCTCACAAGTAGTTAGAGTTGGTTTAAGCATGGTTTTTGGGCAGTGGAACTCGTGCGACATGTTTGTTGTATGAATTGGAGACCCCTGCTTGGATTGCATTGATGGGAGCATTCACTGTAATCTTGATGCCGATACCTCCAGTGCAACCTGTGGCAGCAGCTTTGGCACCAGCATGCCGTGTTGGCAATCTTGCTCAGCTGATATGGCTTTTCAGTTTGTTGATGTAAAGGCCAACATCTGTGCAATGCTGGTCAAGATACATAATCCGACTGGGTTTGAGGGTGTTAACATAAGTGTACTCATTATGGCTGCTTTTGGCTGCAGCCAATACCGGCTACCTAGCCCAGCAGGCCCCTGTGCATATTGGTGGCCTTCCTGCATGGTGGTGAGGCAGGGCCTGTCACCCTATGGATGATGATACAATCGCTGTATGTGTGAGCCTCTCAGTGATGTCAGTACTTGCAGGTCGGGGACGCTTCTGCCATGTTTCTGATGGAAATCACTAGTGGATCTTTTTGCTCTTTTATACATGGAGGTGTTTTCCACGAAGTGCTTGGTCCATTTGTGAAAGCAACAGTATAGATAACATACACAGGTAGATAGATAAATAGATAGACATAGACTAGATAGACAGACATATAGATGGATAGACAGACAGGCAGACAGACAGACAGACAGATAAATAGGTAACACTTTCTCCACCATAAGTATGTGAGGCCCCTTGAGGGCAATGTGGTAGCCCTAGGGCTGCAGTGTAATCTGCGCTTCACTCACCGTCATCACAGCGCTCTGAATCTTGCTCTCTGCATGCTTTGGGTGCAACAGAGCATGGCGCAAGCTGAGGGCATCTGCGAGGTTTGTCTGCACGGGCTCCTCATCAACTGATGTTCCCACCCCAACCCTCCACGAGGCGCCTGGCTTAGCATTGGACTTTTGCGCAAGTGCCAACAAAGCAGTAGTGACCTTTCCATCTGCACGATGTAACACACGCCCATCAGCAGCCAGTTAAGCATTCAAGCAGCAACATTGGCAGATGAGGGACATAGCTGAAGTTAACAGCAATGACAAACAACCATGCAGTGATGCTCTCACGGGCCATAGACAAGCATCTGCATCTGCCGGGAGACCAATGGGCAGCAGAAGCAGCTGTAATGGCTGACAAGCAGCGACTACGCTAAATGGACCTCTCCCATAGCTGGAAGAGTTGCACGTACTTGCATGGCAACGATATGGACTGAGCTTATCAAGAGGGCAAAGGTGAGCTACCAGTGTCTTAGCCTGCTGCAGCCCAAATCCTCACCCTTACTTTGCCATACAAATGCACAACTGACAACCTTCTGCACATCACAGTTTACTTCAAGCGCACCACAAAATCGGTAAGGCTTCTACCTTGTGCAATAAGCACCTAAGATTCAAAGCCTGGGCCCACCGCAAAGTTGGCTGCCCTTGGTTTCCACTAACCTTTCTTTGCGTAGTCATGAAACACATCCACCAGTTCCGACAGATTCATACCCAGAACTTTGGCCGGCTCCACCCCAAACAAGCTGCCAGGGGTGCCTGAACTGGCAGCCACCACCACCCCCATCTGGTTCACTCTCAGCTGCAGCCGCCTGTCATCAAGCATTGCTGCTGAAGAGCTGCGCTGGAACTTAATGGCCCAGAAGGTTTCAGTGCCTTCCACATGTGAGTTGATGCTCATGCGCATGGGAAGAGTGGTGCCATTTGAACTCAGGACCAGCTGTGTAAGGTTGCTTTTGCACCCTGCATTCTTGTTGGTTGCGCTGTGCTCGGCTTCCTGCATGACAGCACCACCAGAGGGTGTCACATCCATTATACAGTCATAGTTGGAAACCCCTGGTCACGAAGTCGACAGGGTGTACGCTGACAGTTTCTTGCCCTGGCTAAGCATAAGCATGGGCAGACTCCTTCTTTGCAGGAATTAATCACATGGCGGCAGGCAGGTCAACTCCTGGTCCTGTAACAAAGTATACCACAGACCCACAGACTGCCCAGTGCAAATGTCTCTGTATTTAAAAGCTCACACTGAACGTACTGCTTACCCTGATGTACTTCATGTGCAGAGCACCATGGGGCTGCGGCATGATGATTGTGATGTCCTTGTTCTTCAGGGCCTTCAGCTTGTGACCCAGCGCATTGGCTAGCTGGGTATTGACATACACCAGTCTGCCTCTATGGTCCACTGCTGCCATGAGGGGCACTTCTGCACTGCGGACCATGCTCAGCACCAGGATCCTCTGGTCCTCAGTACCTACAATTAAGACCACCCGCACATATGTATTGGTACCCCTCAGGTGGAAAAGCCAATTAAGGAGCATGCATGCTGAAGGTAATCATTTGACCCGTATGTTCTGGTCTGCCAGGATCATGAAGTCTCATGGAGGTTAAGCATTAAACTTGTATGACCTAAAGCTCACTGTCTTCTAGTCTAGAAAGCACATGCTGTATGCAGCACCCCCTGGTGCACATGGCCGGGGTGGCATGTACCATATGCATGGTTGAGGGAAATCACATGCCTATGGGCGTCTGTGGCTGGTCTGCCTTAGATACTGGGTGCCTTGTGGCATAGCAGCAACAGACTGCTACCTTCCATCATCTTGTGGCAATTACATTGGCCACTGTGAACTCAAGAATTGAACAAGGCAGGCTAAAGCACGCACCACCCATCTCGAACTTCATGTCCACTGGCATGGGGTCACTGTATTTGTGGTTGATGAATGTCTTCAAGCGCACCGCACCAGCCTTCAACTGTTCCTCAGAGTAGCGGCCTGTACTGGCAATGCACCTGTGCATGGCATTACACACGCAGTGAGATACACACATGCATGAGATCCGATAAGATCCGAACATTCAAGGCTGTCTGTGCTGCAGCTGAACGTGATCAGATGCATTCCGTGAATGAAGCATTGAACCCCCGGATAGCCTGCTAAGAGCTGCCCCTTCAATGCAAGAAAGCAGAAAAGACGGAGTTTCTGCGTGCCAACATGCCAATTTCCTACCAACACTACCAGCACAGCAGATCTGCATGGACCGCTTGGTTTCCCTGTCATGCATTTGGCATCCTAGTTCAACTACTCACTGGTCTATGGCATCTGAGTCTGTTCCTAGACTGCTGAGGGACCTTCCAACCACGTCTCCAGGACCCCAGCCAGCATAGTCCATGAAGGATTGGTCCACACAAAGCACGGTGCCAGTAGTGGTCAACCAAGCTTTGATCAGCTGTGGGTGCGGCTCATTAGGCTACAGAAAACAATCACATCCTTCAGAAGTCATGGGGTGCATATGCGGCAGTGTCAGGAAGTTGCCGCCTTGGGCCGGCTTGATCAGGCTCAAGCTTTATGTTAATCTGCAAGCAAACACTAAGGGTGTACAAGGTGGTGCTGTTGCTGCACCAGGGCAAGGGGGGGATACATCCTAGGAGCAGGTCTTGCAGCTGCTTCCTCCATGGTGTTGTCACCCAGTAGATGGTGTAACCTTTCAGAATGGATGGAGCTCCTGCCGGAGATTTGTAATAGAATGCTTACCCTCTGTAGCCTGCATCAAGTGGTACAGTTCTGTAATGTGCTTTTGGGCAGTCCTAGCATCACCTTAATGACTCCCATGAAGATGGCATCTGGTCCTGACCCACTGATTTTAGAGACGGACAGTGACACAGGGAAGACATAGCGCTCCTGGTGCATAGCAACCACCTCGCGAGTGGCACCAAGGACCTTTGCCTTTTCTGTGTTTGCATAGTTGCGCAAGTAGGTGTTGTGGCGCTGGCTGAATGGGGCAGGCATCAGTATGGACACATTTTTGCCCTCCAGCTCATTCTTCTTGTATCTGAAGATTCCAAAAGGTACATATTAACTGAGTATGATTTGAGGCTCTGGTCACACCATTGTGGCAGTATAGGAACGGCTGGTGAGAAGACTTGCACACGCTGCGCCAAGCAATGAAGGAGCCTTTATTTCATTTTCAGCCTGAACACCGCCATGAGGGAGTACCATCAGCATGTCCATGTGGCTGCAACAGCCAAGCAGGGTGTCAATGTGCATGCCTACTGCACGTCCAAGACCGCTGCATATATTGCGAGCGTCTGAAATCTATTTTGCAATTGTAAAAACTGAACTAGAATATAAGGTCACCGACACATTTGCCACACATGACGCTGGCGTCTGCTGATTACGTTGCCTTCAGTCTTACCCAAGTAGCTGCTGCGCCAGCTTGTTCGCCCCTTGGATGATGCCCAGGCCGTTGATTGTAACGACTGCACTGTTTCGATCATCAACCTTCCCATCCCCTAAAGCTGTCGTAGCCTGAATTTCAGCAAGCTCCTCCTGCTTCTCAGCCTCACTGCGGGTAGCACAACACAAAGTCGCTGAGCAGCAGGATTGCATGGAGAAGGAACCAATGCACTCTGCCACCAAGGTTGGCACACATTGAACAACGATGTAGCATTTCCACTGTTGCATTGTATGAAGATAAGATGCCAAGGCCATCAGGTCCTGCCTTTGGAAATGCATATATGCAGCTGGTTTTGCCTGCTCTCCATAAGGTGTCGACAGCAAAGCAAGGGTTGCACAAGATGGTTATATTGTTAACTGTGTGCTTAGCAAAATGATGTGTATCAGGGAACGATGGATGTGGCGGCTGCCTTCCTCTGCTGACCTGTGGTAGCGTGCTGCTCCCCAGGGGTCATTCTTCACATGTTCAAGGAACTTGCCATAGCTGCGGAGTAGCTTCACACTCTTGGGATACCTGTGTGGATCAAACTCACAGATGCAGACCCCACGGACAAAGTATGGTACCATCCTCTGCTTGTTGGGTCGACAGGCCCCATATATATAAGAACCTCCATGCATCTCCAAGCTCTTGGCATCAAAGGTGAACCTCTAATGAGATACATACCAGAAGTACACACTGCAGCAGTCAAGTCTCTACACAGCATATAAGAAATAAAAAAAGAGCTAGAAAAGCCCAAAGAACCTCAATGACACAGGAGGAACTACAAGAAGGCCAGCTAACAAAGGAGGGTGGGTGGAAGCCCACCTACAGGGAAATTCCTATGGTAGGCAGGCCCAGTGTAACCATTACACCAATGGGCCCCTCCCTTAATCTTATGCAGGAGTGCACCTCACGCCCCTCCTTGCGTAGCTTGCTCTTTCTCTCTCTCTCTGGCAGGTTGACGTCCCTCCATATAAAGCACAACTCAAAGGCATACCGAGCATGCACACAGGGGAAGCTTTCATTCCCTAATGGGGCCTTTCATGGGGTCCCACTATTTGTCATTTGCATATGCTTTGCTGCAACACTCACAAAGCATGTTGCAGGACATCACAACATCACACGACAGCATCCCTCTTATGCCTAAACCCTACAAAGGGCAACTGGGGTGTGCTTCAGCGGAAGTTGGCTCAGAACCCACCTGTCAAGCACCAGCTTGTATGTCTTTTCAGCCAGGTATTCCATTTCATCAATGCGTTGGAAGCTGTGGCTGAGCCTCTCTAAGGGAATCTCCTCCTTCATGAGCACCCTCCAGAAGCTGCGGTTAGCCACTAAAGCTGCTTTGTGGTAAACAAGAAGGGACCTGAAGGAAGCAGCATCCGTCACAGCACCACACTTGGCTTCAGAATACAGCACAGACCTGCCACAGTAAGGATCTTCCTGCCAATGGGGAACAACACAAGCCTGAAGCTGCTGGGCAGACTGTAGCTGGCGCTAACCCTGTGGAACAGTGCTTGGAGTTCTGCTGGTTTTGGTGCATCTTGTTTTGCCAGCAGCTGTGCAACATAGTCTGTATGTGTTGAGTGTAGGGTCCCTCAATTGGCTTGGTAGTAAATAGAGCACTCCAGGAGGGGCATACAGTTGGAAGTTGAACCTTCACTCACTTGTAGTTCTTCTGAAACTCCACGTAGGACACTAAGTCAACACTGGCCTCCCCACTGCTCCCTGCTGCACTTTGCTGCTTGCTTTCCTGCTGTCGAGTGAAGATAGAGAACTGGAAGCTGAGGTTTAAGTTCAGCTTCTTTGCCTGCTCAAGGTGGCTCCATCCAGATTGGTGGTTGTGCCGCACTTCAATCAGGAAGTTGCTGTACACAATATGGAGGTAAGGGCTTTTGGGTTTCATGGCCACACCGGCCTGAGGGGCACGGAACACACAGAAGTGAGTTACAGTAGCAGGGTGAAAAGGCATGAAGGATCATTGATGTTAGGATGTAGTACTGGCATGCCTCCTGTGTCTTGCACACATGCAGCGACCTTAGCTGCTTCCTACGTAGGGTTCAGTCCTCAGCATGTCAGAGCGCATCCGAGGCACTGTACAGCAGCTATGGAAAGAAAACAGGTTTCTGAACTAGGGTAATACACTCACGGACTCAAGGCAGCAAATGTCTACGCCACAACTTACTGCATGCATGATCTTACCAGTGATGCTGCAGGTCATTTAAATGAAAGTACGAGCTCATGTTGTCAGATCGCAGGTTTTTTTTTGGAGGATGATAATACCAATGCATATGCATGCCCTTGCTTGTGCTGCAAATATAAGTCGTCACCTGCCTCACTGACCACGGCAGGTGCACCATCTGCCAAGATTGCTGCAGCTTCTTACCTTGAGCACATTCTCTGCCAGGTCCAGAGCAACAGGGTCAAGCGTCCCTTCTTCATCCACCCAGACTCGCATCAAGGAACGGGCCGCAACCTCCACATCAAAGTCCTCAGTGAAACGGTGGATGGCTCGTGCCTTCATGCCAGGCTGGTATCTTGCAAACTTCATGCCACATCTCCAGGCATGCAGCAAACGGATGTAGCAGGCGGCAGCACCCATAAGAAAGGAAACAGGAACACCTCCAGCCATTACCTGTAGCACAGACGGGAGGATATGAGTATAAGCACAACAGTCGAGAGCTGCAGTGCAAAACTTAAGCTCTTCAGTGCGCCATAGAAGGAAGCAACCAGCCATAACCCAACGGTATTGAGAAGCACTTGTTCCTGAGGTAACACATAGCTTGGAAAGGCGTGGGGTGGTGTGTCAACTTGTCTTTATAGCCGCCTCCCTCTGCTGAAACAATGTCATGATAAGAAGGTACTGTGCACCATGACCTGATATAATATCATAGCCGGCTGAAAATAACAATGCTGTAGATCAGAAGGCTTGTAGGCGTAACTCACCATGGTGATTGCATAGCGGATGTTCCATTGCTTCCAGTAGGGGTGGCTGTGATCATCATGGTACCACTTGACACTGTAGGTCAGCACGCAGACACAGAGTGACACCCATGCCATGATAGCATTCAGGCCGCCACGGAAGCAGTTGACCCAGGCTGTGTAATGAGGCACCTGCAGGAGCCATGAGAGCAGATCCTTAACACATCATGCACCTGTACTCCAGAGCTTACGAAGCACGGATTAGATAGGATTTGACTGATGATGCTTGCATATTTTGTCATCCAGTTTGTCCTGGACCTGGCCTATGCTGAGCCTACAAGCAACAGTGCAACTTGCTAAATTCAGGTCAGCTATTCAAGGTACACAAACAGTAATGAAGGCACTAGATCACACTTGAACAGTCATCTCCATAATCATGTTCAGGTTAGCAGCTCCCCAAACAGCAGCAGAACTCACCCATCGGACGTGGTAGTAGAAGATCAGGCCACAGCACACACAGTACACCACCACTTGCACATGAGGAGCCTTCCTAAGAAGGATATCTGCTGTGGTAATTATGGTTTTGCAGAGCAGTGCGCGTAGCTCACACATAGATGATGGTGAGGCCAGCAGACTTCGGCTCATGGGCTCCAGCTCATGGTCTGCTACCACCTGCAGATCCAAACATAGACTGCAGCTCACCACAGGCTCCATCACCCTGTCTTAGGCGATCCAAGTGCAATGACCAGGTGTACAATGATCAACTCTCAGTGCACACTGGATGGTGTACCCCTCAACAACCCATACTGCATACAGAGGGGCACTCTTGCCATCACGAATACGGCAGGACCCCTGTCTATGCTGCCCTTGACCTGAATATCTGCAGACAGAATCTGCAGCACGTCTGAGGAAATTGAACATTAACTCCAGTATGGTGCTATACATCAGGTTCTGTCCTCAGACCACATGTGTTGTTACTGTGCTGCTGCTGCCCAATGAATGTAAGCACCTGGTGCCTGCTTTCAGCATTTGCCTGCCTGCTGTCTATCCTCTGACATGCTCTGAAGCCGTCGCCACTCACCAGCAGAAGGGCCAGCAGGAAGAAGACCACTGCGCTTACAAGACTGAAGATAGCATGGATAAGATGGGGTGGTGAGTAGCAGTCTGCGCAAGAACAAGAGAGGAGCCAGAAGCCCAGTCACTGAGTTCTGGACCCCGAGCAGTATGTACACAAGGTAGCCAAGCATGTCCAAACTGGTGCTTGCAGCCTGCTCTGCAAAGGCGTCGCAGGGGTTAATGCCCTTCACAATGAGACCCTCTCCAATTGCCATGGTTGTGTCCCTGCCTCGTACTGGACTCGCTCGTCCTATGCTCCAGTCCACTAAGCAGTGCCTGCTGCGTACCTATGCCCCATATCATGTGGTGCCACCGCCCATCCTCCTTGCTGCACTGGCAGGCAATCAGAAAGATATTGAGGCAGGCGATGTAGAACATGCTCACGAAGACGCTGACCACGACACGTGCCACCTTGATGGGCCATAGGAAGGGGAAGTTGTCATTTTTAAAGCACCAGCCCACCCAGATGCAGATACCCACTGAGATGAAGAGGGTAACCACCAAAATGTAGAACACCACAAGATAGAAGGTGTAACCCTGCAGCAAATGGGTGGTGTTTTTTAGAAGACATTTATGGACGGCTCCTGCTGATGTGGGTTTTGTTCGATGTGCTGTGTAAGTCACTAACATACCATGCCTGCTGAGCTTGCGATGCATCCTGGATTTGAAGCTGTTAGGACAGCTGCTGAAGTGCTGGCTGTGATGCATTACCTACCGCATAAGCGATGGGTAGGTGGAACTCGATGTAGAAGAAGACTTTGAAGATCCTGCAAAGCAGCTTGGTGAGTGGCGTCTCAGCCTTGCTGCCATAACAGGCTGTCTGCTACTTACCAGGAACCGGGGTCAGCTGCCCATGGGTATTCAGGCATCAAAAAGAGAAGTGTGATAAGGAGAAAATCCACCAGGATGGAGAAGATGGCAACTTTGGCACTGTCATTGATCTTCTCCTTTGCCAAGGTGAACAAGGCTCCAAAGAGCGCAGTAAGCAGCGGCTGCCCCCCTGCATCTAGCACTTGGTCTTTCTCTGCATCCTTCACCACCCTGGAAAGCAAGCAGGCATTCCAGCGCTCTTTGCATGTGTGATCCGTAGCTTTTGTTATGACAGGTCGCAATCAAGCACTGAAATACATGCGTCCATCAATTTTTAAAGGCAGACACGTTGCTTTGGGTACCCAGGTCCTCCAGTTAATTTTACAATGCTGTTGCGTGTCCTGGCATGAGAGGTGTCCAAAGGGCAGATATGTGGGGAGCTTACTTGGTGGTTGCAGTGAACGCAGATCCAGCGCTTGAACCGCTGCCATAGCTGGATTGACGCTCCATGTATTCCCTTTAAGTTATAAGTATGGATGAACACGTCAGACAGAGCTGTTTTGCAACAACCATAAGCCCGCCATTGTTGGCATGCCCAACACTCAGTCGCAACCTGTATAGTGGGGCCTAATCCTGCCAGGAAGTAAGAATCAACCAGTACTCGTGTAGCTCCTGCTTATGTTAGATCTCAGAACCAGCAAATCTGCGATCGAAACTCTAGGGCTACCGGTAGCCCGGGGCGGCATCCCTTCAGTAAGCCCACCCTCGCAACCAGGTTAAATTCTGTCACTGCAATCCCGCATCGCCTGTGAGAGAACTTAAATCACCTTGTTCACTTAGGTCTCAGGACAGATCACAGCACTCTCAGACCCAGGTCAAAATGGGCGAGTCACTCGTCCCGGTGACCCTGATCAGGCGACACACATGCATGAGGCCCTCTCTGCATGCGGACCTCAATGCAGAGATTCCCAGCATCACCTCGGAACGATCAGCCGGGACCTTATATCCCATCATTCTGCTGGTGATGGAGTCTCAGATCCCATCGACGGCAAAAGAAGCAGACTGCTTGCAACGCGTTGGCGTAGCCAGCCTTTATTGGGTTGTATTACCAGCAAATAACCCTTCCAATGTACCTGCTTGTTCGTGCACCTTGCCAACAACTGAGGCCTAGAAGTCTTGGAGTACACAGTCGTACAGCATATCAGACAAGGCAGCGATACCAAGCAGCTGTTCCTCCGCTGCAATCAGTTACAAAGTGCATCTCACAGTGATCTCAAACCATGTAAACGAGTCCACCACTAACGACTCCTTGTCACCCCACAAGATGGTACTAGCACTCCTTTGAGCACCCCAAGACCTCACTACTCCTGCCCAACATCTCACTGCTGCACAATTCCAACCACGGTTTGAATGTTACATTTGAAAAAAGAAAAACCCGGAGCCAACACGAGGCTCAAGGGGCTTGCAAAAAACCAAATTGACTAATGTCATCAACTTCAACTAATTCGTTCTCATACTCATCACTAGAAACATCACCACAACTTTCATCTTCACTCGATTCAAATCTGTCAAGCTGCAGATCAAATACCCACTCAGTATCTTCATCTCTGAAGACACGCATTTTATGTACCAGCTTCGCCAACATATGCTGCTTTGGATGACACATAAGCTTCCTTAAATCACCTTCACAGTAATCAAACAACTCACCAAACTCCGATCTGTTTTCCTGGTAGGCAGGGCATTCCAGCATGAAATGCTTTTCATCCTCAACGGTATATGCCATGCATTTCCTACAGTACCTCTGTGCCCTCACAGTACCACCATCAGCCCAACGTCCAGTCACAACACTCAGCCAGTGAGATCCCACTCTAAACCTCATGAGATCAGCAAGATGCTCTGGATTTATACAACGGTCATGATCAACATACCTAGCAGGCTGTGAAACACACTCAGCCATCCACGTATAATAGGTCGCATACGATACCTGATCCGAGGATGCAACCCTAGGATCCTCTGGAAGGTCACACGAACAAGCAGTCCACTTACTACCCCAAGTGCCTAGGACAACTTCTGTGTCTACACGCTCAATTTCTGTTACTGACCTGTTCAGCACAAGAGAAGTTACCTTCTCAGCATAATCCGGAACAACATCTTTAAGACACTTCATCATCTCAGCAGACCACAGCCGTCCATGTCCACCAACAATCGACAACTCGAGGTTCTCTGTAAATGCTGCACGTAGCATAGGTGCAGATGTCTGAGCTAATAACCTATTCCAAAAGCCACAAGCCATTTCAACCCACGTAAATGATACAGGCATGCACCCCAGCTCCTCATGCAACAGTCGTTGAGATACCGACTTCCTCAACCAAGTCCCATTAACTTGTCTCAAGAACATGTTCTGGACCTTCTGGAGTGGATTACCCAATGGCAAGTTTGACGTGAGAAAGGGCAAAGACCATATTTCACACCCATATGACATAACTGGAATAACCATCGATTTGAACAACAGTACCCGTAAAGCAATCTGCTGGATGTCCCGTTCCTGAGTCTGGCGTACCACACTCCACATAGCTTTGGTTGCAGCACACCTCATAACATCCACAGCACCTTTAAAACCACGATCAGATTCCACAGTGATACCCAAATACTTGAAGGTACTGACAACCTCAATGGCCTCCCCTGCATACTGCCATGAGCAACCTACTGCGTCCCGGGACCTGCAAGACAATATCTGTGTTTTCTGGACATTGACTGTCATGTGCTTTAGGTCACAAAACTCTTTCAGGGCATCTAGTTGAGACTGCAGTTCCACAGCTGTCTCTGCAAACAACACCACATCATCCGCATACAGAAGCAGCTGACACTTAGAAGGACCCACCTGCGCACCACTATTTGGCAAACGTTGCCTCACAAAATCTTCAAGCTCATCAATGAACAAACCAAACAGCAGTGGCGAGAGCGGGTCCCCCTGTTTCACACCAATACTGCTCTGGAAAGCCGGCCCTACCTTCCCATCAACCCGGGCATGCAAGGGGACATTTCTGTACATGGCTGCAATGGATGTTAGCATCGTTCCCCATATACCCAGGGACGCCAGCCGCTGGAGTAAGAGCCTACGATCAACAGAGTCATATGCCTTCTTGAAATCCACAAAACAACAAAACAATGGCTTTTTCTGCAGGCGGTACTTATCAATCACATGCCTAAGGATGAATAACTGGTCTGTGGTTCTCATGCCCTTACGAAAGCCAGCTTGCGCTTGTGCTCTGTGCCCATGCTCCTCAGACCACTTTGACAAGCGTTGCTCCAACACCATGCTGAACACCTTCCCAAACACATTGCCCACCGCTATACCCCGATAGTTGTCCTTGCATGTAGGGTCACCCTCTTTAAACACAGCTGAGATTGCTGCTTCAGACCATGAAACAGGTGGATCACCAGACTCAAAAAATGCATTGATTACAGCATGCACTGGCTCTAGTAGCACATTGCGGAATACAGGGTGAGAGCCATCCTCATCCTCAAACTCCCTAACTACAGCATCTTTCAGGAACTCTGCACGAATACCATCTGGACCAGCTGCTTTCCCGCGCTTTAGCTTGTTGAAGACAACAGCCATCTCATCCAACTCAATAGGTTCATTGAGCTTGGACGCCTTATGCTTAGCCCCTAGGGTTGTGTCAAGTCCTAACTCACTAACCAATGCAGCAACATCAGCTGCACCTTGCTGGAGCCACGTTTGCTCACCACCGCCAAACAGACTCTCCCAATACTGTGACCACGAAACTAGATCTTGCACAAACTCACGCCTCTTGGCCCCTTTAAAGTACAACCAAAACCTACGCAGGTTATGCCTGATATCATCTCTCATCCTAGATAACAGCTTGTTGCAAACTGCTTGGTTTGCTGTTGACTGGGTCAACTGGTCAGCACATGGCAAGTCGAAATGGGCTGGCCTGACATACATTGGCTAGCAAGGGATTTAGGGGGGGCTGGTGGCAGCCATTGTTTCAGCTTGGACAGGAACTTGAGTATGCCGTTGGAGCCTAAGTTGGCTCCTTGTGGGTGGCGCTGCCCCCACCGGCGCCCTGCTTTGACAGGGCCATTTGGTAATTGGTAATTATAGTATCGCTTCCATCGCCTCTTCACATGGTTAAATACCTTCCGATACTCACGAGCAGCATGTGTGTCCCCTAATTCAATGGCACGCCTCAAAGCCTTATGCTCTGTTTTACAGTGTTTGAACCAAGGATTGACATCTCCCTCAGGTGTTTTGGTGTCAAGCAGGTAGTGGCCACACATTCAAACTCTGAAACCCTCCTTTGCGAAGGTGCAAAAGCAGCACACTGCAAACCAGCAGGGTTCTGACCTGGCAGGAAGACTGTCGACCGGACAGACATGGCATCTTCTTCTCCCACCGTATTGATCATTTTCTCCCACATCTCTCTTCTCCCCCACATCTTCTTCTCCCACTTTAAAACTGCACTAAACACAGGCACCTTGCACAAGGCAGCGCTGTAGACGCAGGGATTGTGACCTCACCCGGGTGCTCGATAAAACGACCATCCATACCAAAAGTTTGTTCTACCTATCTGAGCACTGCACTGACGACAACACACCAGCCACAACAAGAACAAAGGTTCTACCAGGGTCCATATTTGGATGAGCAGATTTGCCAACCATACTCATGTGAACTTAACACATATGCCGCATTCAGCCCAATTCATCCACAGTAGCCAAAGGCTGCCTATCTGCCTTGCTTAAAGAGCAGAATGTGCAGAGCTGTTGCCCATCCTGATCACGGTCACTGCCCATCACCTCCTTTTGCATCAGCACCTGACCATAACTTCAACTCTACCATGCGAAATATACTCCCAAACTCAACCCTCCAGCAGCTTCATAACCAATGAAAGCTGTGCCATGGCCTCCATGAAACAAAACCTGCTGGTCCTTCCTTCCCGCCAGGCCCACCTCGGGAGCCCACCATCGAGCTGCAGTTCACCCCTGTTCATCATTAATTTATCGCTGCCTGTCACCTCCATTTGCATAAGCACATTTTGGATAACCAAGACGCTACCATGCGGTATTGCCAAAAACAATCCTCCAGCGGATTCCTAAACAAAGCAGCCCCATGCCCTCCACGACCAGTGCCTGAGGGTGCTGCTTCTTGCTGTGGGCCACCAGGACCAATTTAAAAGCCTGCCTGAGCTTCACACAATATCTTTATACTTCAATACCCCGCCCCCCACCATCCATGTAAAGTAGTTTGACACCAGTGTAGAAACTCTACACAATCCCTTTGAGAAGCACTATGATTTATGCCTGATAAAAAACATACTTTAAACCCCAATGAGTCTCTGGCACAAGCATCCGCTCCAGCTCTTAATTGCAAAACATGGTTGGAACAGTGATTGACTCACCAGCTCAACCGCTCTCCCCTTTAGGACAGAGGTTGTTCCACTCCAGACAAGATCAGGTACACTCTGCAGATATGAGGCACCATCCTTGATGCTTGCAGTTTTCATCTATGCAACCGTCTGTTACTGTCCATTGCCAAAGTGCAAATGGCAAGTGCCTGTCAGCTGAGATGCAGTGTAACAGCTATAAAGTAGCATCATTGTGGCAATGCAACACATCCCTAGTCTACCAATGCTGTGCATCCAGAACATGATGCACCTGCTACTGCTCCTTTTAAGGTCCTGCAATTTTTCGCCCCAAACAAACCCAAGCAGAGCCAAAGGGTACCTGTATCCAAGCAGCTTGATCACCTTTAAAGCCTTAGTGCCAAACAGCCACACGCTTAAACTCACAGCTGAACCCAGTGCACCCAATCGCTCGCATGCAGACACTAACACCGGAAACCCGAAGGACTCTCTCCATCGATATCCATTAGTTGTGGCGCTGAAACACCAGTCAACATGGCGGCATCTTAACCAGCCTCACAACTTATCCAGCTAGCATGCATAAGCGGCAAAGCGGCAAAGCTAGTAAACAGCCACAGACGTACGTGCTGAAGCCAGTCCTCAATGGTAACAACAGCTGAGCTGCTTTGCAAACATTAATACAAGGCATGACACTTTACGCACAAAGCAGAGCAGGTTGATGATCCCATGCAAATCTCTTGAACTGCAAAATTGTAGCATCATCATAATCACCAACACATTGCTTTGGCAATGCCACATGCCCCATTTTCAACAACTTACCTTGTTCTTGCTATGTTCAAGACACCCAAGGGCTGGCTTCCCAGGCTTTGCAAATCATGCCAGCAGAGTGGCCTCCTTGCTTTCCTGCATGGTTTTAACCAAGAGCAGCTCTAAGCTTGGTACCCCATTCAGACCATACTTTGTCTACCAACACTCACCACAAACTGCGTACATCCCTTCGTAAGTGCCTGCTCAATATTCCACAGAGCTATGGCTTAAGTGGCAGGAACCAGACCCCACCCCTAATAGAGAAGATAGTGGCACTCACAGCCCGAATAAGATGCAGCTGCCCATTACGGCGTTGCAACCATTACAGCATCATGTGTAGCAGAAAACAGAGTGCACTGCTATAAGCCAGTCATAGCTCCCCTCCGCATACTCCAAAGCCAACCCTAAGAGGCCCTAAATGTAGCCACTTCCACCACCACATGCCCCACCTGATGCGCCCTAATAGGAACTGCACGTGCATGTGCTGCAGCAGGCTTCCCATACCCCCACTCACATATTTCCCATTCAGCATGGATCCACCTAACTCTTTGGTCCCATAGGGAAGCTTGTTTTAACCATCTGATGACCCACAGCATCATATAAGTTGTCCCACCACATCCAACTTCAATACAAAGACCCCCTCTCCCCAGCCTTACACCCTTTCCTGATAATCAAAAATATATGGCAAGAGCAATCGCCATGGAGTGAATCAAGAGCAGACTGTGCACGAAAGAAATCGATTACTAGCAAAAGAAGCCATACAATAATCCCGCATCAGAATGCAGACCTGAAACTTACTGGTTGGCACACAGCCATTTTATGACTCGTCAAATTCCCACAGATAAGACTCCCAGACAGATCACCTGTGTGCATCTTGCAAACACCACCCCAAGTACCAAAGAGATGAACCCATACCAATTAAGCATGCATTCTCACAATACAAACGCGCTAGGTGCTAGCACCAGGCACCAGCACCAGTATCTGCACCAAATCTATTTTAGCACCCTTGCGTTGCTAATTCAACCCATGACCCCCCATCAGTCAGGTGAGAGTGCAAAAGTGCACCTGGACGAGTGCAAACTCAGGTTCCACAACAATAAAGCTTTTCCCCTGAGTAACATACCAGGCTACATCATCCCCAATTGCCTCCTTAGACACGTCCAGGTCTTCCAGCCATAAAGCTCCTTGCACCAGCTTAAGAAGCACCCTGGCTCAGGTAGTATACCTGTCCACTTGGGTCCATGAACTGTACCAAGCTACCAGCAGCCATGGCGCCTGAGCCTGGCAGCCCTCCTAATTGAACACCTGGAGGCTTTGACACCAAACCCCTGCTGCCGCTTGGCACTTGTCCCATTTCCCCACCTAAGGGAACCCAGCCTGCTGCTCTTGCTGCACCACCAGGCACAGCTGTAGGCCCAGCAGCTGCAGCTCCATACAGACGTGCTCCAGACCCCACAGGAGCTGTCATTACCATGCCTGGAGCTTCTCCATACATCACCTCTTGCTGAGCACCACCTGCAATACAGAAGTCTTGAGGTTCAGCAACTTCCAAAAGATTACTAGGGCCCCCACACATCGTTAACAAACAAACAAACAAACAAATAAGTAAGGTGCGGCAACCGCAAGGGCTGCTAGGTCGAAACGACCAAACACACCATCGGATGGGGCCAAAAACAATGGATTCCACACCACCAATGTGTGTCCAAATCAAACACAGTCCAGAGCACCAACCAGGCAAGATGTCCGGGAAGTCCACGTCAGCTGTACCACCCAAGATGCCTTGAAGCAGGTAAAGTCGAAACACAGCTTTTTCGGGTTTCTGCCCCTTTAATGCCTCTTTAACATCCCATGCATCCCCATACTCCCCCTTGGTCCGATAGCCACCAACATATGTCTTTGCCCCACAAGTATCAACAGCAACACATTGCTTCCTTGCCTTGTGCACAAAGTTTCAGGCATGCCGATGCTTATATCAGCAAGCAGCCCTGCTAGATCTGCCTAAAGCTGCTTACCTCTCACACTGTAGCCCTCTGGAGGATAGGCATAAGCAACAGGAGTGACGCCTGCAGGAGCATACCCCAGCATCTGCTCCTCACCTGCAGATGCAGAGTCACGGCACAGTCAGCTTTGCCAAAACATCATTAGCTTTCGCAGAGCACCACCTTCTCTTAAGTCAAGCTAGGGCTCAGCCTGCATGTGCTACTGTGCGCTTATGGAGCTGCAGTAGAGCCTGCATCAGTGCCTCCTGGTATGTGTGTCGGCTACATTTTCTTACCTGTGAGCTGTCCAATTCCAGGGGCCATCATAGTACCGCCTGCTTGGCCCATGACAACAGTGCCTGGCTGTAAGCCCTGCAGAAAAACAGCATTGCCTTCAAGGTTTACTCCTACAACATGTGCATGCCAACGTGCAAGCCAGCCCTCTCAGTGCTGTGTGCCATTGCCGGCAATGACCTCGGTTACCATGACAGACACTACACCTGACAAGCATGTTTGTCAAGTACGGCACTTGGCTGCTGGCTGCCAGTACATGTGTAGATCCCAGTGATAGACGTACAGACTGCAGACAAGGCAGTGACATGCAAGTGAAGAACATAAGGCAATAAAAGCCTAACGTGCACAACTAGATGGTCAGGCTGCAGGTAGCCACTTGCCAAGCAGGAGCTGTCCCACACAGCTTGCTGCTCAAACACATCAGACTGCTGTGTTCTGCGAACCTTGCTCCTAAGAGGCTGCTGAAGCACGCCGAGGTGCACATGTACTGCAGATATGGCTGCTGTGAGGCTTTTCAAGCATGCCAAGCTGCAAAGCTTGCTGCTACAAGGCTGCTGAAGTAGGCCAAACAGGTATGTTCTGCGACTCTTGCTGCAAAGCGAGTGAGAAGCCTGCTTACCATCATAACCTGTGGTGTACCAACTTGATTGGGTGCCCAGCCCACAGCTGGCTGTGGAGCCACGCCGGGCACGCGCTGCTCTTCAGTCCCCCCATACAGCTGCAGAACAGTTAAGGGACATTGCTTTAGCAACCCAGGGGACTGCAACTGGTAGTGGCAACATAGCACCTGGCGGAGCCCTCCAATACACCTGCATAATCATGCCATGCCATGAACAGGCTGAGGTCCTGGATAATGGTAGAGCTGATGCAAAGCAGGTGTGTTGTGGGTCCCAAGCAAGCAGCCATCAGTGGGCTAAAGCATCCTAACTAGGAAACAACTGGCTGCTGAGCACTTGCTAAAGACAGCCGCTGCACGGACCTGTGATGGCGGTATAAGCCCATAGCCAGGTGCGTACACTGGCCTAGGCTGAGGTATGATTTGATTGGGGCCCCCTGGGGACCTGGGACCGCTCGGGCAGGTTACTTGCCGGAGGAGCGCGAAGCCTTTAAATGTGCCTCTGACGATGTCTGTCACCATGCTGACAGCCACATTGAGACTGTGTGGTGTCCCACTGATCGTGACTTTGGTTGGCTGCGAGTTGGAGAAGGGATATAGGAGGGGTGGGTCAAAGAGGCAAAAGAGGTGTCACATCGGCCTTCACACACAAATCATCAGTGCAGACTTCTGCTACTCCACCAAGAACCCACCTCAACGGTTTGGTCAATCTGGATTAACGCCCCAGAATAACTTTGCAGTGCCTTTATCGTCTCGCCGCTTTTTCCTATTACACGGCCTACCATACCCTTGGGGCAGTCGACGGTCGCTGTCTGCCGCTTCATCTTTCCGATGGATACAAGGCCTTAAGTAGGCGTTTGAGTATAGTTATTGATAGGACATGCATGTCTTTTGGCTGAGCGTCTTTCACCGTATGTAAACAACCACATGCAACGGTTCGAATTACTACGCAATACTGGCCAACCCCCGAAGGGTTCGTACTACAACAAAACAAGTGCAGGAGATAGACCATACTGTACCCAAAGCTACGGGCATTCTCCGGGCTGCCGCTCGCAAAAATTGGGTTGCTTTCCGGTCTGAGAATTTGATAATGCCTAACCAAGTTACAGGCATTAGCATTAGTCATTTTAATCTGTTTAGTTGGGTGTGCATACTATAGTAGGATCCTGCCAACCGTATCTGGGCGCCTGGCCATGAATGCGCCCTCGACAGAGTGTATACCCTGCACCTCCAAGAGGGACACAATTGAGCGAGACCATAGCGATAGCTGTTCCGTGCACCTTGCGCTGCCGGCCCATCGCCAGCCTTGGCTTGAAAGCGTTACTCAAGGCAGACTGTGGATTTCGCCCCGGCGAAGGCTTTCCACTTACAGGCTGTTGCTCTGCTGAATATACAAACAATGCCACCATTTTTAAGCACATGTAGCGCCCTACCATAGAAGCATCAGTGGCTGGCGTGGCTGCCGTGCCGTGGCATCCGTGCCTGGATGACAGTAACATCAGCGCAGGAAGTCTACCTGGTGCGCTGTTGCATGCCTAAATGCGCGCAACCCCTGCCGCCGCAGCCGCATGCAGCACCAGCTTTGATCACGCTATGTCCCCAATTACCTCCCTCCAATCTGCTGGTGGCCGCCCAGGCCCTACTTGTGAGACAACTAATACCAAACCTGCAGCTGCCGATGATGGCTCCACGTAGGATACGCACCCTGCCAATGCAGATGCAAGATCTTCCCGACTGATTGCTGCAGCTGCTCCCCCGCTGCCATTGCCGCTGCTGCTGCTCTCAAGCTTGGTTAGCTTCAAATTGCTGCTCCCACCAGGCATGTCTGCAATATCTCCTGCTTTGATGATGGTGTAAGGAATACCACTTGCTTGCACTTCAGCCTCCCTGCTTGTATCCTGCAGCTGAGCATCTTCACGTGACTGGAACAATGCCGCAAGCCCCCCTCTTCTGGGCATCCCTGTGGCAGATAGTAACCAACGCAAGCAAAGGTATTGGGACGACGAAGGCTTGCAGAGCTTGCAGGCTCAACCGGGACTCAGTGAAATACAAATGCGTATGCTACCCGCCATCCCCCTCAGTAATACCCTCAGGAACCATGGGGTGATTGTTTGATAGAAACCTCGGGATAGTGAACAAGGGCCTGCATCATATTCAGCAGCATGAGCCAGTGCTAGGGCCACAACCATAATGCAAAACACTGCTCTGAGGACAATGTGATGTGTGCCATCTGCCATCCAAAAGGACAGCAAAAACAGCCTCAGTTTGTAAGCCCCATGATTCTGAGCTTGTCACTGATATTGCTGCAATGCCCACCCCAAGATTTCTCTGACAGCTGTCATGCCTTATAATCATGTGGCTACAAGCACCAATAAGATGCAAATTGTAGTGTATACATCTCTACGATCAGAAATCCCCTGGCTTCTAGAAACTCATGACACGGAGGTACACTACAGATAAGCAGCACAGCTCTCCAATCCGCAGACATGGCAGAGCTCCACCCTGCCCTTCGGCCCCCAGCGCACCTGCAGTTGACAGAAGCACCACTTGCTCCACTCCCGCTGCTTTTGCTGCTGGTATTAGCCTGCCAAGCCGCCCAAGCACCACCAATGTCCTCACCCCCTTCATCACTCGCTGCAGAGCCTTGGGGTCATCTATGGACACACTGACAGGGTCTACATAGGGACCGTAGCCGCTTTTCGCAGCTGCTACATTAGACACCAATGCGCGGATGGGCACCCTGCAGGCAAAGAGCATGACGGCACCAAGATGAGCTGAACTTGTACAATCCGCCAGTAAAACATGGCGAAGATCAGCCACTCTTTGGTTCTTCGTAGAGCAGGCTTGAGTCACCATGGCCTGTGGGCAAGAGCCTGCTTGTATGCCAGAAACGTGGCACTGTTGACTGGCATACTACACATGCACCATGTGACGCGCAGGGTATGCCAAACCAATTGGATATGGCACGCCTTCGGGTTCAGTTCATTGCCACAAGGCAGACATGCATACACCCTAGCCCTGCCCAAATAGCTTACCATGGTGCTGCTGTTGCTTGTACAATAGCAGAATACAACAAGCTTATCTACTGCTGCTCTGCCTGTGCATCAGATCATTATCACAGCATTGCCCCAGCAACCCAGATGTCCCGCAAAGTAGCACGCCTGCATTTTGTTCTCCTACTACTACTTCTGTTGCTGTTGCTACTACTGTTGCACTGCCATGTACGTGCCAGCTCAATAAAACAAAACATACAAACAAAAATGAAGGTGTCTCTGCACCAAGGCAGCTAGGTCGTAACAACCAAACACACCGGGGTCAAACCCTGTAACTCCTCAGATGAAGCTGGTGCAGCAGCTGCTAAAACAAAGGCACCACCCCAGCTGCAGCAGCAGCACTACCAGCAGTGGAAAGCTGTACCAGCACTGCCATTAAGACCCACCTTCCTAAAATAAGTTGCAACAGGACCTGCTCGCCAGTGGCTGACTCAGCATCTGTTACAAAGACCACTTCACGAGGGCCACTGGGGTCTTTGGAGCCTGGCTCCGGCTCCTGAAGGGGTTCAGAAACACAGCATGGATCCATGCAAGACATTGAAAGTACCTCTGACATGCCAATTTGATGTTGCCCTGTGATTAGTGCACATATCTGTGGGAATTACTCATGGCAGGCAGTGGTTGGCTTCTTGTAGGTTTGTATTTGCTCTGGTCATTGCTGCACAAAAGATCCCAGAGTCATTATACAGATTATGCGTCCACCAGAGACATCGGCTTTGCATGCCTGCAAGTAAACTACCATGGGGTAATGGCGATGCAATGCCAAGAAGGTTCTGCAAATCAACGTCCTGTAGTGCTTGCATCTGAAGCTGCTACTCTTGCTCTAAGGGCTTGCCCCACCTCTTCTGGTGGTTCACCCTCATCCCGAGGCATGCGAGGGTCCTGCCCGTACCACTTTCGCAGTTTTGGTCCAGCTGCGGTGTATGTGGACTGATAAGAAGTGCGTTCTCAAGGTATGCAACCGCTAGGGCTTCAAGTCAGGAGTGATACCGGAGCCTTGACAAGCCCCGAAAGGGAGCTATTAACCTTGGGATATACGTGGTGGTTTAGACGGCTCATCTAACTCTGGAGGCCGAACAATGAGACCTGAGAAAGCACGAACCTGCCATATAGTCCAGCAGATCGTCGCCTATGGTGTTGCGGCATTTTACTTGTGGCTTGCGCAAATTGCCTTTATGGATGCTCGCTTGATGTCGCTGCGATGTCCTTTGCAATAGGTTCAATGTGCCCAGCGCAGGGGAACGATATACGGCCCAAGCCATACGTATGCGTGTTCTTCAGGCCACTGGGAGACTTCCAAAACAAAAATGACGCTGCAAAGTCTTGTGCAGGATGTAAAAATGAACGAATGTCTAGTAGACGTGCTATTTCTCTGCAAAATGGAGTAGGGCATTCGTGGCATCAGTCGCGAGGCACCCGTGGCATTCGTGTAACTTTTCTGAGTGTGAGTGTAGTGCTGGGGTGCCGGAGCCGCCTCCAGCCTATTGCTGTGTATTCCCAGCATGCTTCTGCTGTCGTAGGTTGTTTCGACCAGCAAGCTACCAGATTGAATAGCAGCGGAGGCTATGACGCGGCCTAGCAGAGTGTAGCGCCGTAGGACATCCCCCAGCGTTGCTGGCGTCGGTAGAGCTGCTAGGACGATCATGGCTAAGGCAAAGGCGCCCGCGGGACAACTAGGGGCCAAGAGGTATGCTGTAATGTGCTCCTATTGAGCTCTCCTTCGCTCATTTCATTGTATGTGTCTGACCTCCTCCCATGCTCAGGAAGTCTCCTGGCAGCAAAGCAGCTCCTGAGGGCAAGAAGGTACGCATGGTGCATGGCCCGACATACATAGCTTGTAGACTACTCTGTGGGTGGTTCCGTTGCAGAGCACCATGGGAAGTGTGCTGACGTTTGGTGGTTCTGGACGCAGGTTAAACAAAGCAAGCCGGGTTTCTCTGATGAAAACGCCAAATGGCTAAAGCCGAAGTTCACGGAGCACACATTTGACGTCAGCGAGGATGATGAGGAGTCGGAGGAGGAAGCCCTTGTCGTAGCAGCTAAGCAGAAGAAGAAAGCAGCAGCAGCAGGTCAGTAGCAGTGCACACCTGCAGTTGCTGTTTTGTGGTTTGAACATTGTGAAAGCAGTACTCCTTAGTGGCAACTGCTCTCAACGTAGTACTACCTCATATCTGCAGATTCTTTAGGACCTGCAGCGGAATTGTACCTAATGGCAAGCAGCTTAAGCCACCAGGCAGTGGTTAAGCTGTACATGTGCGGCCCTGCGTGACGCCGCCAGCTGTAGGGTGTATGCCTTATGCATGCTCAACTGGGCAGTGAGAAATTTACATGCTGCAGGTACAGCAGATGCGGTCAGCTGCAAAAGGGTATGCTTGCATTGTCCTGAGTTATGCCTACTAAAGACAGAATACGGTAATCCTCATACATATCTGTGGCAATCAAGCAGAGTTATCCTCTGTGTTCTCTTTGTTGTGGCAGGGCGGAGTACTGTACATTGTGAAGGGATATCTCCCAAGCAGCCTAATCGCTTCAACCTGACCTGCTGGTGTTGTTCAAACTGTATGCAGGCATGAAGCCTTCTTCCGGCAAGAAAGCACCAGCAGCAGCAGTAAAGATTGGCAATGCAGGCAAGGGCAGCAAGCAGGCAGCACCGCCTAGCAGCAGTGACAGTGAAGGCAATGACTCAGAGGAAGAGGATATGAGTGAAGAAGGGGAAGGGGAAGATGATCTGGGTGTTCTTGATGATGAGTTTGAAATGGGGGATGAGTTTGAGGGTTCAGAGAGCAGTGATGAAGGGGAAAAGGAGGATGGGGATAGTGAGGAAGAGGAGGAGGGAGGAGCGGGCCAACTGCGCTTAGGGGGGTCCAAGCAGAAACAGCAGCTGCAGCATCAGAAGCAGCAGTTGATAGGGTCTTCGGATGATGAGGATGAGGGGGAAGAGGAGGAGGGGGAAGATGAGGAGGGGGAAGATGAGGAGGGGCTGGAAATGTCCAGCGATGAAGAAGATGAGGATGAGGAGCAGACTGCTTTTGAGAAGCACAACAAGCTGCTGGAAAAAGCAAGGTAGGGAGGAACAAGGCAAGGGAGGTGCAGGGGTGGGTATCTGTGGCCAGAGCACACATGGAAGGGCGGAGCCAAGCATGCATGGGCAGATTGTAGCAAACGCAGCTGTGTGCAAGAGTGGCAGTGTGGGGAAATAGGCCACAACAATATAAATAACAAACAACAGGTAGCAGCGATTCAGGCGAGCGCTTCCATTCTCAGCATCAGAGTAGTTTCTGAAGTTGTTTTATGGGAACCAGCTGCGGTGGGGTCCACTATTTGCAGGGCATTCATATTCTACCCTTGAAAGCATTGGTTTCAATGGGCCGCTTTTGGGGTGTGGATGGGTTTTTTATGTCTGATGTTCCCTTGTGAACAAGGTGTTTCTGGCTATCGCTTACTGACTAGGTCTCCTCGCAGTGGTTTCCTAAATACCGGTACATATGCTTGTCTCTCATGGCTCTAGCGCAGCTCTGATGCTACTGCTAGCTGTGTTGCGCCCTTCACCTCCATGCATTACTAAGTCTCCTGAGCCTTGCTTAACTCAGCATGCTGCTGTGGCTGTGTTGTATCGCCCTACAGGTGTCGGCAGGAGGCAGGTTTTTGATACCACACATGCTTGCCTGTCCTGACTCTTGCACAGCTGTTATGCAGCTGCTGTCATTGCTGTATTCTGGTCCCCATCTCCATGCTTCGCTTACTCTGCTGAGCCTGAGCCTGAGCTGTGTGTTTGCTGTGTTGTATTGCCCGTTAGGCGTCGCCAGGAGGCAGAAGCTGAGGCAGAGGCACGAGACATGGCAGCCCAGCTAGGAGGGGAAGAGGGGGACATGCTCATGGGGGATGGGGACGAAGAGTTGGAGACAGGGGGGCAAGCAGGGGAGGACTTAGTGGTGGTCAAGCGCCGCATGGCAGATGTCTGCGCTGTGCTTGAGGACTTCAGCAGGAGGCGGGCACCAGGGCGTAGCAGGAGCGAATACATGGCCATTCTGAAGCGGGATGTGAGCACGTATTATGGGTATAACAGCTTTATGGCGGAGCAGCTGTTGGCTTTATTCCCACCTGCAGAGGCGCTGGAGTTTATGGAGTCATGTGAGACACCACGCCCGGTGAGCTGGGGTACTATGGGGGGGGGGGGGGGGTAGGGGATACAGAGTGTTCGAGGGGTTGGGGTGTTTTGAAAGCTGGTATGGGTTCGGTGGTTGGGTGCAGGCACTTATGGTGTGGAGACTGGGGGGGTTGTATGTGGCTGGTGCGGGTTCTGTGGAAAGCTGGTATAGGGCTGGGTCTTGTTGGAGGGAGGAGGAGGGGAGGGGACAGAGACAGCAGAGTTGAGAAGGGAAGCAAGATAAGCAGGGTAGGAGCTTACGCCGACAAGGTCAGGGTGACGGTGAGATCAGCAGCTACATGGCAGAGCGGCTGCTGGCTTTGGTTCCACTTGCAGTGGCGTCAAAGTTTATGGGGCCCTGTGAGACACCACATTTATTCACCTGCGGTGGTGGGGGGGGTCCTTTGGGTTGGGTGGTTTGGATACAGGGTTTCACAAAGGACTGTCAAGGGTTGCAGAAACAGGGGAATTGGGGTGATATAGTGAAGTTGACATTGGTAGCAGAAACGTGTTGTGCAATCGTGTGACGCAATTGCTGGTTAGCATGACGGTTGGGGGTGGGGGTGAGAGGGAAGACAAGGCATGGCTTGTTTTGGAGCGTGAGAGAAGGGTAAAGCAGTTGAGGTATGCTGTCTGGGGTTCTACCTATGACATGGCAGCATGGGAGTCCACCTGGTGTCTGGTTTGAAAGTTTAGCATGCTGCCAACTGGGTGATCACTCAGTCGTACAAATGGTTGGGGTTTGAACATCTGGTGAGCTGGTTTCGAGTAAAACGGTGCCTGGGAATGCTTGGAGGTTGCCTGCACTTTCCCATCTGTCAGGGGACAATGATTGTAAGCAGCCACTGCTTGCAGCATATGTGACCTGGCCCGTGTAGAAAATGGTCCTGACTGGGCGATGGTAGTTGCAGCTTTATCAACAGTAGATGCTTTCGTCTGACCAATGCAATTTCGTTGTGTCTGCAGATCACTCTGCGCGTGAATAGCTTGAAGGCACGCAGGCGGGAGCTTGCAGCAGCACTGATCAACCGTGGGGTGCAGCTAGACCCTATTGGACCCTGGTCAAAAGTGGGGCTTGTGGTTTATGATAGCAAGGTGCCTATTGGAGCGACACCGGAGTACATGGCAGGGCACTACATGCTGCAGGTGAGAAGGGGGCAGTACATTAGGGGTTTGGGGTAGGTGGGGGAATAGGGGAGGGGTTGAAGTGCTATCTTTGCTCAATTTTGTAATGAAGTGCAGGTAAGAGGGAGGCTTTACAACAGGGGATTGGGGTAGGCGGGGGCATGAGGAGGGGATGGGGGGCTGTCCTTGCTCAATTGTGTAATGAACTGCATCTGGGGTGTTTGACTTCCCACTTGGATGGGACAAGGGCTGAAGTATGACACCAGAGAGAAAGCAGAATAGAGAGGGTCGACGGAGGGAGACTGGAGTGGAGGAAAGGAGTATGGACAAGAGGAAGGGTGTTGTGGCTGCTTGCTGCAGTATGGGGCGAGGTAGGTCCTAGGGGGTGCGGGAGGGAGCTCTTTGTGGTACTGGCGTAAAATATTTGAACTGATTTCTAGTTGCATGAAAGACCTAACCGGGGTAACTGGGGTAGGCAGCAGCAGCAAAGCCCGGTTGAGATGTTTTCAATAGAAGTGGTTGGCCTTTAACTGTACCAGACCCCATGTTCACATTCAAAAGGCTTCACAAGGTGAGCCACCGTGACTTAGATCATGTCACAACTTTGTGACAATGTCTTTGGCACCTTTGCATGTGTATTAGGTTAAGGGCGGACTTTTTTCAATTGCTTCTCTGACGTTGTGGGCTTTCTGTATTCCTGCAGGGTGCTAGCAGTTTCATGCCTGTGATGGCACTAGCCCCGCAGCCGGGTGACACAGTGGTAGACATGGCAGCAGCCCCCGGTGGCAAGACCAGCTACATCGCAGCGCTCATGAAGAACACCGGTGTGATCTACGCCAACGAGCTAAACCCTGCCCGCTTGAAATCAATCACTGGGAACCTGTCCCGCTTGGGCGTGAGTAATGCAGTAGTCACGAACTACGATGGCCGGGAGTTGACGAAGGTGCTAGGGGCGAGGAGCTGTGACCGTGTGTTGCTGGATGCGCCCTGCTCTGGGTCTGGTGTTATCAGCAAGGACCCCAGTGTGAAGGTGAGATCGGCTGCTATGAGAAGGAGGTGGTGTCGTAGGATATGGGTTGAGGGGGTGGGGGTGCCATGTACACAATAAAGAATTGGCAGCAGAAAAGTCATATGAAACTCCTGACTAGACTGGAAAGGCTGGGGGGACTTCAAAGGAAGATGTGAGGTTTAAGGCGCTTTGGTTGAGTGCTGCTTGACTCGGCTCTACTCTGGGGCTGGCAGTATCGGCAAAACTGCTGTTCTTTTATGCTTTGTTGCCCTGCATAGTAGGGCAGCAAGTCTAGCAGATGATTTCTGGATCTGTAGAGACGTGCATATTGGAGTCCATTTCAGCGACGGCGGACCTGTATGCGAATTTGGCTGCTTAAGACACTAACCGATGTCGAGCAGGCATTTGTGGTCCTTCTGGGCAGTCCTCGCCCTTGCGTCCTTGTCTTGCCCGTGCGTCCCAATGGGCAAGCTAATCAGCAGGTGATTATGCTGTCTGGCCCTGTGCCCACCTGTTGCAGCCAATATCAAGCTTTATGGCCCTCTGTCAGCAGCACTGGCCTCTGTTCATGTTAACTGTACTGCTAGGCCGACCTCGGACTTTCAAATGACAACCAGCTGTGCCCTTGTCAGACTGTTTGAGCTCCAGCCACTCTTCCACACCTACTTGTGAGCTGATTGTTGTTTCTGTTCCACTGAATCATGCAGGCAAGCAAATCTTTAGATGACATCTGGCGGTGCGCCCACCTTCAGAAGGAGCTTCTTCTAGCTGCCATAGACCTAGTTGATGCCAACTCTGCCAATGGCGGCTATGTGGTGTATTCCACATGTTCCTTCATGGTGGAGGAGAATGAGAACGTCATCAACTACGCCCTGAAGAAGAGGAATGTCAAGGTGGTGCCAACTGGGTTGGACTTTGGGCGTGAGGGAATGGTGCGGTACCGGGAGTTCCGGTTCCATCCGAGCATCAAGAATGCCCGGAGGTTCTACCCACATGCGCATAACTTGGACGGTAAGAGGGAGGCGGTGTGTGAGTGAGAAAATGGGAAAACATATCAGTTGCTGAGGCTTTTCACATAGTCTGTGATGTTGGGACGTTGTTGTAGTAGACAATTGGAAAAGCAGAAGGGCTGCTTGGCTACCGACTGTGTAAGAAATGGATTGGGTTGGCTTGATGAAGACACAGGGAGCCGTCAAGGAGCAAGGATACGGGCTTCAATCTGGAGGAACTTTGCTATTCGTCCGTTTATCTGTTCCATGTACTGAAGAGCTTTGCTGTTGCATGAAGAGCGACAGGGCACTCTCTTATTCGTTCCTTTTGCGATCTACGGGATGTCCTGTTGCAAAGGATAAGTTGGCAATATTTAAGGCCCTCAGAATTTTGATGTGTGTATGTGTGGTATGCTGTGATGGTCCATTTTTTAGGATTTACGATGTCATGGAGCACAGGAGCCATACATTACTTGTAGTTGATGGTCGCTGCTGGTGCTGTGGCCCTTGCTGAATGCATGCTTTCGTGTGTGCTGCGGTTTCTTGCCAACCAATACCCTTGGGGACTGGTGTTATTTGAGCAACCTGTGCACTTCTGCTTACGGACGGTGCTTGCTATTCTTGCTGTGCTATAGGCTTCTTTGTGTGCAAATTAAAGAAGCTGAGCAATACGGCCAAGGTAACCTCACAGCAAGTGGAGCAGGGGATGGAAGAGGAAGAGGCCGGCACCAGCGGCAGCAGCAGTGATGAGGAAGAGCCAGCATTCATGAAAGGGGCTGGCAACAAGGTGGAGCGGGCAGCAGCAAAAGCAGCTGGGAGAGCAGCGGCAGTAGCAGGTGGCGGGGGAGAGACGCCACCACCAGGAGCCAAAGGTGGTGGGGAGGGAGACAGCGAGGTGGTGAAGAAGCAGTTGCCGGGAACACCGGGGAGTTTGTCGGATATAAAGAAGAAGCTCAAGCAGAAGCAGCAGAAGGAAAAGGGGCAGCAGCAGGGCGGTGGTGCGGGTGTGGGTGGTGAGGAGGAACGAGAACAGCCGCAGCAGGAGGAGCAGCAGCAGCGGAAGAAGCAGAAGGCCGGCAAGAAGATCAATGGTGTAGCGCCAGGCAGTGCTGGGCAGCAGCAGAAGCAGGAGGGGCAGGGGCAAGGGAAGCAGCGCAAGCAGCAGCAGAACCCTGCCGGGAAGCAGCAGCAGCAGCAGCATGCTGTGGGCAATGGACAGCTCAAGCAGAAAAGGTCCAAGCAGAAGTAATGTGCGTGAAGCCATGCGTGCTGGGAGCAGTGTGAGCTGTGTCATTCACAGCCTTTACGGGAGTGCGAAGGAAAGTGCGTCAGGTTGTACCGATCGGTTGTGTTGTGAATAGGGTGGAAATAAAGAAGTCAGAAGCTGACCGGCAAGTGGAAATACAGAAGTCAGAAGCTGACCGGCAAAGCCTCTGCGTCTGGTTCCACGCCTGTGGACCTGCTTCGCGACTTATTTAGGGAGCTTATCCAATCCTTTTTACATACTAGAAGGGTTGTACCGCCGGTTTTGTTCATACTAGAAGGATTCTTCAGCGGCACGATCGATGGCAGAAAGTAGTCAAAACAATGAATGTCGTAAACTGCACGATCGTAAACCCCCTTTGAGGGGCCATGATGTAATCGTAATCGTAAACCACGGCTAGCACACACTCAGCTGCGAAAAGATTAAGTAATCTGACTGTGCCAGTGAAGTGGTAATTGTAATCCTGGTGGCCGCACCACCCGATGCCCTGTCTACCACTGCTGGGCTTTGACTGTCCTCCGCCCGAAAGCCCAAGCCTTGCTTTCCTAGTCCGCGCGGGCAGCAACAACTATCTGGGCTCGCTTACACGAAAGGCTGCAAGCAGCGCTTGGTATCTACTATCATTAGGGAACTTGTCTACAAGTGCTGCTGCTGCGTCCCTGCCTGCGGTCCACACACCAGCAGCCCCGTCAAGAAACTTCTCAGCATGCCATGCATGATATGCCAGTAATCTCTTGGCCTTGTATGCATACACAGCCTCTTCCACAAACAAGGTATCCACCACCTTCTCCCTGGCCTTGGCTGCTGCTTCTTTTGCATACACAAATGCCAGAAGATGGTGCCGACCCTTGCAAAAGGCATCATTAAAGGGGCAACTAGACTGCTCAGTGTGTTGATGATGCCACTCTGCTAGCTCATACATTGCTTCAGCACGTGTAGGGTCAAAAGCATCTGCAGCAAAGCAAGCCTCTGTGGGATCCTTGCCCCTGCGCTTCTGTATCATTGCTTTCCGCAGCATTGCCACATATGTCTCAGGCCTGTAACCGCCCATTTCCACCCTAGCCTGGTATGCAGCCTCCGCAGCTTCAAAATCCTTCAACACACCAAGAGTCTGAGCATAGTAAAACGCAATGCGGCCATCATGGGGGTCTTCCTGCCGTGCTCGCTCAAGCAAAGGCAGGTCAAACTCCCGCATGCGCACTTCGCTCTTGTTATGCTTGATCTCTGCTAGCATGCGCACCTTTGTTGTGTGCCTGTACAGCACTTGCTGCCTACTGCCCACCGGCTCATTCGTTGCAAGCTCATGTATGGGGTAGATATAATGCCAACCCTGCTTGGTTCCTGTGCCTGTGGTGCTCCAGACCCTCACAGCATCAAACACCATGCTCCCCATGTCCCACATCAGCTGCAGCCCATGGCCACATATAGGGTACGAGACCTCCTCACAGGCTCGGCTGAGGCGCGCTGCAGCTCTTTGCAAGCGCCAAGTTCCTGTGATTGTGTTGTCCCCGTCCACCATGAACACCCAGCGGGCTTTGCCATGCAGCATCCTCAGGGCTTCATTGCGTGTGGCTGCGAAGTCTTTGAATGGTGCAGAGTGGAGTTCTCCAGGAATACCTGCCATGGCTTGCAGGATGAGCTGCTGAGTACCATCTGTTGAGCCTGTGTCCAGGATGGCCCAGTAGTCCAGGTGCTTCCTCATGGAGTTGAGGGTGGCCATAATGGTGGGTGCTTCGTTCTTCACAATCATGCTGAGGGCAAGGTTAGGGAGGGGTGGGTTCTGTATGCAGGAAGGAACCAGAAGAACCAAATGAATAGCTTAGGTATT
Organism: Pseudopediastrum boryanum; assembly: GCA_963556185.1. NCBI lineage: Eukaryota > Viridiplantae > Chlorophyta > Chlorophyceae > Sphaeropleales > Hydrodictyaceae > Pseudopediastrum > Pseudopediastrum boryanum. Next base: position 9,366,653 of record OY744501.1, on the reverse strand, counting down.
AGGTATAAGGGAGCATGCTATGCCCAGGACATTAGCTGGTCCACAGCAGCTCTTGATAAGCATTTAACAGGAAGTCATGGAATCAGGAATGCTTCCATGAAAGCTGATATGCTGCTGTACCGGCTGCAGCAGTGAGGCCAGACAGAATGGCTGCTGTGCTGCAGCAGAATATTCCTCCTCACTGACGGCACACAAGACGTGCTCCGCTGTGGGCTCCATACCGCCCATCTTCTATTTATCTATGAACGCTGCCCGGCTTACCATATAGCCTTGTAGATGTGCGTTGCACTGTGCCGCTGGCTTGCCAGCCTGCACGAGGTGCCTGATACGTGCTTACAGCTCTTGCAGATGTTGAGTAGCAACAGGAGGTGACACCAGTGGGACTTCAGCCAAGCAGGCAGGAACTGCAGCCCTGTTGCTTGCTACAATGATATCTGGCCATTCGTAAAGGGGAGCTGTCATCAAGCTGTGATCGTTCTCCCCTAAGAAGCGCACATAGGGTACTCCTAGTCGCTCTGTGTAATCAAACAAAGGCTGGCCAGCTTCATTGCATGCAATCAGTGCATCAAGGTCTTCCAAGCCCAAGGCTGCACCATCGTCCTCTGGCCAGTCTGCGTCTGGCTTTAAATCGGTAAGTGGAACCTTTCTGATCTGATGGCCCTCTGCCTTTTGCAGGTATCCGATTGCTGTATTCATCCACATCACGGCTTCAGTCGCACTGCGAGTATTTCCCTTCTGGCAGGCCACAAAGCCGATTTGCAAGCTGTCCCGGTGAGTGCCATTGTGATTGCGTCCAGCAGTTGCATTACCAGATATGCAGTTGTGTAGAAGCCAGATCCACGCAACAAGGACGGAGATGCAGCCAGGGAAGCAAGTTGACCGGCCCATCGGGCAAGCTGGTTCGACTTCTGCGATACGAGGCCCATTGCGCAAAAATTACCAGAACAATGCCGGTTTCTCATTGCTACGACTCATGCTTAATCCCCTAGTAACTTGATACACTTTCGAGCCAGAAGCCCGGTTACCAGCAGTTGTACCGGTCGGCAGTACCAGAGGCACCAGGTCCTTTGTAAGAGCACATTGGCGCAACCGCGGTCTGCCCTGTATATGTTGGTATGTCTTAGCAGATCCATTGGACATACGTAGTCTCTTAGGTGTACGGATGCAGCCGATAGACAACGGTCAACGCAGCGATCCGCCCTTTGCTAGTACCTCGTACGCTGCTACGCGCTATGAAAACCCACAGAAACCATAAAGTTTCACAACTGGATACATACGCATCCGTCCTGCAGAAGACCTTGAAAACTGCAGAACACTGAAGCCAGACTTCTCACGTGTAATGACCACGCCTACGCTGCCACATAGACATGCAGCATCCACAGCACACCAGACTCGCTGCCCACGCCAGCCCCCTACCCACCAAGCCCCTCAGCACCACACGCACCATTCTGCGTCTCAATGCTTTGTACACCCCTTCCTTCTGCAGCACCTGCATCACCCTGCCCTGCTCCACACACCATGCAGCACTGCTACCAGCAAGACCATCCTGCACATGATCCCCACCCCTTCTGCTCGTCCTCTTCACCTTCACTCCATTAGCCGCAGCTCCTCGCTGCAGCACCCCTGCAGCCACCTGGGGCTCCATTTGCAACACCATCAACTTCACATCAGACCTCTCAGCAGCAAAGCTTATAGCAGGGCATCCATCCTCCCCCACTGCTGCTGCTGGAACTGCCTGCCCTAGCTTCACCGTACTCCTCTTACTAACCAGCTCGCTCTGCAAGTAAGCAAGGTCTTTCACTGAGAGGCTGCCACTCTTTCCTTCAACCTTCTCACCACCACCAGCTCCAGCAGCAGCAACAGCAGCAGCAGTCCTCTTTGTTGCAGGATCCTGAGCTTGGCAACAGCATAAGAACACATCCAGGCTAATTTGCAACCCAGACTTGGCACCCTGGAAAGACGCCAAGGGCTCCAGGCCTTGTTTCAGCAGCTTCACAATGTGGTGCAAATGGGGTTGCCTACAGCTGCTGCTACAGTTATTCCCACTGCTGCTGCTGCCCTCTAACCTGTCAGGACTAATTGCTGCCTCGCCAGTATCCTTGCAGCTGCTGGTGTTGGAACCACTCCCAGTTGTGCTGCAGCTTGCCAGGTCACCACTTAAGCAGCTGCTGCTACTGAGCCCTGTCCCATCATCCCTCTTCTGGTGCTTGCTCGAGGCCCCCTCGCTTCCCCTGCCACTGCTGCTGCAACCCCCAGCTTCACACTTCACATGACCCTCACACCTTCCCGCATCCCTCCTCCCCCATCGCACCCTCCTCTGCCTCCGCTCCACCCAACCATCCAACACCCTGCGTCCCCCCACCAGCGGTACCATTAGCATCAAGCTCAGCTTCCTCAGCTGCTGCAGGGGCTGTAGCTGATCCACTAGCCCCCGCAATACTGAATCATCCAGCAGCAGCGGCACCTCCAGCTGCAGCTCTTCTAGTGCTACTGCTTGGGGCAGGTGCTGCAGCCAGGACATGTGGTGCTGCTGCCAACATGCAGAGCTACTGCTCTTGCTCACAATACCACTACTGCTACACCTGGTTGTTTGTTTGATGGTGCTTCTGCTGCTGATAGTGCTGGTGCTGCCACCATTATTACTGCTGCTGCTCCTGCTCTTGTCGCCAGAACCGCTGCTGTTTCTCACCCTGGCACCATCGCCGCTACCACTCCTGCTATTGCTGCTGATTACTTCGCCACAACCGCCACCGGCGTTGCTGCTGCTACTGTTGCTGCTATCACCCTCGACCGCAATGACACCAGCAGTACTTCTCTCACCCCTTACGACAGACTCCACGCATACAGAACAACCAACAGGCGTGACCCCACATCCAGCTTCCCTCATGCCTGCCCTCCTCGCTTCTCCACCCCGATGTGGCTCCCGTGGTACCTTAGCTGCTGCCCCATACCAAGTCCCAAGCAGCTTATTACACAGCACCTGCACAGCTTCCTGACCGTGTGGTCTAGCTAAACCCTGGCTCAGCTGCACCACCTTGAGACCTGGGTTACACCTCAGCAGCTCCCCAAGTGCCGGGTGACACTGGCGGCACTGACCCCCAGGGCAGATGCAACTGACTAGGCCGCCAGCACAGCAGCTAAGGTGAAGCACTTGAAGATTACCAGACACCACCTGCTGCTGCTGCTCCTGTTGCTGTCTGTCAACAGCAAGTTGCCCCTGCTGCTGTTGCTGCTGGCCATAGTCGTCTTTCTGTTGCTGCTGCATCGCCTGCAACTGCTTGACTTGCTGCTGCTGCTGCTGCTTGACCTTCTGCTTTCTGCGCACAGGTGACGGACCACCACCAGAGCAGCAGCAGCAGCAGGAATTACACCTTCCAGCCAGCAGCACACCTTGCAGGGAGAGCTGCTGCAACCCCTCCGGCAACCAGCAAGACCTAAACACTGTGTCAAGACTGCACACCTTCAGTGCTGTCAGCAGACAAAGAGATGCTTCTGCTGCCCGTTTCCTGTCCCCTACCATCCTCAACACTGCTGCTGCCATGGATCTGCCATTACCAATTTCACAGAGCCCCTGAAAAATACAGGACCACAATGCACAAAAGCTAATGGCTTCACTCCTGCTTTGTACATCTGTCACCACGGCTAGCCAACGGACCAGGGCCCAAGGAGATATGAAGCCTAGGGACAGAACCCGCTGCCCCCACCGTCGTACGGAAGCTACCCAGTAGCTGCCCTTACATCTGTCATCAGCCGCGGCCCTGTCCCAGGCGCTGATCACTGCCTCTGCTGCTGCTGCTAGCTGATTCAAAGCAGCGGTACGAGTGTTCCTAAGCTGCAGCTGCTGTAGGTGCGGGAACTTCTTAGCTAGCACGTGCCCTCCTTTTGCAGTGAGCCTGATGACTCCCTCCAGATCTAAGCTCTGCAGATGACAGCAGGTGACGGCTAGATCACTGATGACATCATCAGTGATGATGACACACCCCTGCTGACGGCTGATGCTCAGTACTGTGAGGCTGCGGAGGAAGGGAGAAGGCGGGAGGTTAGCTATGAAGGTGCTGGGTGTCGCTGCTATCGCCTTTAAGGCATAACACCAAGGGAGGGAGGGGAAGGAGGCTACAAGGGAGGGGAGGATCGCTAGCGTAAGTTGGTCAGGATGGCACGTCTCAGACAGTAACTGTTGTAGATCACAGCGTGTGGCAGTAGTGAGCCATAGTTTCTTGAGCCGCCTCGGGAGAGTTGGAGTGGGAGGTGCAAGTTCACGCGCAGATAATGGATCTGTTGCTGCTGATGGGAACTGCCCTGCGGCGGTGGCTGCTGCTGCTGCAGACAGCAAGGCATGGTTACCTCCTCCTCCTCCTTCTCCTCCTGCTGCTGCTACTGCTGTGGTTGGTGATGTTTTCAACACCAAGGGGCATGTGTCCATTATTAGCGGCTGGAATTCGAACGGTTGCTGTTGTTGTGGCCGTGTGCTGCCCTCTAGCAGAGCTGCCAAAATCCATTGAGTGGGCGTACACATCCTGCAACATGCCAGCAGCACCAGCAGAGGCATAATCACTAATGCTGTCAATAAACAAGCACACCAATGGGCCAATCTAGGTGATATGCAGGACCAGCCGATGCCTTACAAACCCAACACTGTAAATCTGGAGCCACGCAAACAGCTGTAAACAGCTGTGCGCACACAAGCTCAGGTTATTAAAGGGGTTTGCACAAAAGGCCGAAAGTGGACCCATAGATGCCGATTGTGGACAAGATTAGGAAGATGCCTGCAGGATCGCTGTGAGATCATTACAGCTCTGTGCCATCATCAATAACAACTCTACTGCCCTGCCAGGGACCCCGTTGCCTGGCTAGAGAAAGAAATACAGTGGAAGCCACACATCAGAGACCCTGCAACCTCCCCCAACCCCTACCCCAGGATGGAACCACTTACCCCCCCACTGTTTAACCCCTCAACCCAACCCTGCCTATCGCATGTCAAGCCCTCCCTTGAGCTGCATTTGCCTGCCAACAGCACAAACAATGGATGCAGCGTCTTCCCTAAGACAACGCCCATCCCATATTGCCAGGTCACCACACCTAGCCATCGCCACCCCGCCCAAAAACCGAGGCCCCCTCTCCCCTGCCCACCTATGCCATGTCGTGCTCTCCAGAAAGCTCTTTAGAGCTGCATTCCTCGTTAGTATGCCATGCTGTGGATGCAGCACCGCCACCCCCGGCAGCTCCTCCTCCCTTGCTTCCCGGTACCTCTGATCCAACCATGACATGGCCCACACACTGCTCATGTGAAAGGATGAAGGAGGGGGCCGTGCAATGTGATGCAGCTGTTGGTGCATCTGCTGAATCTGCTGCTGAAGCTGGACAGCAAGCTGCTCGTTAGCTTGTTGAACCTGCTGTAGCTGCTGCTGTAACTGGACAGCAAGCTGCTGGTTGTGCTGGAGGATCTGCTGGAGCTGAAGGTGCAGCTGCTGCTGTTGCAGAGGAATCTGGTCTTGCAGCTGCTGTTGCTCTCCCTGCTCCTGCAACTGCTGCTGTTGCTGAAGAGCCTGGTCTTGCTGGACTGCCACAGCCTCCTCCAGCTGCTGTTCCTGTTGCAGCTGCTGGACCACCAGTGGCAGCTCACCCTGTGCAGGCTCACCCTCTTGCCCTTCACCCTGCTGCTGCCCTTGCTGCTGAGGCTGAAAATCACCTTGGCCCTGCTGCTGCTCTTGCTGCGGCTCAAAGTCACCCTGCTGCCAGTGACTCTGCTGCTGCTCTTGCTGCTGAGGCTGAAGTACACCCTCCTGCCCTTGACCGTGCTGCTGCTGTTGCTGCTGCGGCTGAGCCTCACCCTGCTGCGCCTCCTGCTGCTCCTCTTGACCATCCTGTACTTCCTGCTGCTGGTGCTGCTGTGGCAGTAAGAGCTGCTGCTGGAGCTGCCCCTGTTGCTGAGCCTGCAGTGCTTGTTGCTGCTGCTGCGGCAGTTGCAGCTGATGCATTGCTACCTGCAATGCTACTTGAGGTGTGGTTGGGGTGTCGTCCTCAGCACCGCTGTACATGATGGATAATGTATGCAAAGATGGCAAGCCCTCCAGCAACTGTTGCACCTGTGGGAAGAAGCATACACAAGACATGGGATATGCATTGGATTTCTCCAGGGCACACCTCAGCATATGAGGCAGGTTACTCTTTGCTCTGCTCCTATGGTCGCGCATGATCTGCTAGAAATTCTGCACACAGCAGTGTCAAATTGCTGCCAGAGGTACTGAATCAAGCCAAAACTGAACTCCGCATATTGCACATGGTTTCTCAGTAGGTTTGCCGAGCTGCAGTTTCGTTCAGAGAGATACCTGCCAATATATGCAGGTGGCAGCTCCAGCTCTTTCAACCCTCTTTCTGGTGGCTAGAAGACACTGCTATCAAACACTGCCAGCTGCCCAAGAACCAGATCTACACTTTTGAGTCAATCAATCAGCTTAAGACACCCATCAGCTCAAGCATACACAATCCAGATCCTGATATGCAAGCTACAGTTATGGGTACTGTTCTCATGCCCACTTCTACCTACCTGCTGATGTGGCAGAGCCTGTGACAGCTGGAGCTCCTCTAAGTGGCTACAGCTCATGGTCAAACCCAACACAGGCTGTAGCACAATGCTGCCTGACAGCTGCAGCCGCCGCAGCTGCCGTAGCTGCAACGCCCCTCTGCTTAAGGCACTGCTGCTTGCGTCATGGCACGACAGGTGGAGGGAGGTGAGACAAGTGAGTGACCCTAGGTGACTCAGCTGGTGACTGTAACCCTGAACCCTGATGTGCAGGGACTCAAGGTTGGGAAGGTGTGCGGCCAGGGCAGTGACTTGTGGCCCTGTGTATTCTACTGAGTAAAGAGCGAGGCCCTTGAGGTTTGGGAGGACGGATGAAGCTTGTAAGGCTTGCAGACTGGTGAGGGATATGTCAGTTTGGAGCAGCAGGGCATTGGGAGTTGGGGAAGGCGGGGCAGCCGTTAGGTGCTGCAAGGAGTGATGGGTGCTTTGATGATTTTGCGCCTGCGTGAGACCTTTAAAGGCAGCACTGCTCGTGCTCGCATGCCTACTGGTGCATGCTGACTCAGTGCTGCTTGAGGCTTTGCTGTTGCTGGTGCTGGTGGAGCTGCTGCTGTTGGTCCCAGCAGTGCTGCTGTTGTTGGAGATCTCCGTAATGCTGCTGCTGGCACTGGTTTCCATATGTGTACTTCCGCTGCTGGACTGGCAAGCCTCAGCACCATTCCTTTCCCCTTTCCCCAAGCTGCTGCTGTCGCTGGTGCTGGTGCTGTTGGTAAGCGGCTGCTCCCCCCTGCTTGCAACTTCTGCATGGAGTTCTGTCAAGTGGTTCGGCTGTTGTGCCTTCGGTGCATGGCTATTCTGCTCTGCTTTGGGCACCAGAAGGGCATGGAGAGCCTGCAATAGAGCTGTGGCATTCTCTTCCTGGCTATGTTCTGCATGGGTCACGTCTACGGCTAGGACGTCCCTTGGAGCCTGCCAAGTCTTCAGATAAGATGCTAGCTTGTCAGGGGGGATAAGTCCATCAAGCGTCAGCCGGAAGCGGGAATAGCAGGGGAAAGCCTCCCATGCTAGGCGGCTGTTGCTGACTGGGGAAACTGCATTTGATTTTACCGGGCGGCACCCTATAGGCAGATGCACGCAACGGACCAGGATCGAGAGTGCATCCCTCCAGGCTGTGCATACTAGGCGAGCTGACTTGAGATCCTCAATACATAGCGCATTGAACACTGCCTGCGAACAGAGAGTATTCAAATCCGCCGATCAGGGTCCTGACCGCAGCTTGCACTGTTTTGGCAGGGTATGAGCACCCGCACCTGGACGACATGTGGAGGTACAAAGGAGTCTGTCCCTAACATAAGATCGCTCTCTATAACGATTGACTCAATTAAACTGACAAGCTTAGAGGTGCAACATCATCAGGAAGCTGCATTCAGTAGGTTCAAAGAGAGTCGAACGCGTCACAATGCACAATTGCTGCAAAGGTGCGGCAAGGAAACCATGACAACGTCCAGCCCAGACACGTTGAAGAGGATCACACATAAACATATAGGGGGTTGTTGCAATGATTGCCGGGACATCCAAAGCAAAAGGCATCTTACATCAGGCACCCAAAAGCACCCCGGCCCGTCTAAGCTCTTGCGGATGATTCCCTGCTGTCTCACCTGTTGACCAGGGGTTATAAGTAGGTATAAGAGTTACTGATACCTATTTAGAGCCCCTGCTGTTGACAGGGCCTCTCAATGAATCTGCCCGACATGAAGATGTCGTTGATCCAGCAGAACAGCAGATCAAGCAGAGTTCTACATCATCAGAATGCCAACTCAACATATTGACCAGATGACTCATAAAGATCCACTCCACTTCCCTCCACTGCTAAAGATGCTTGCATTATGAGCTTCGTGTTGGTGTGCCAGTCATATGCAGCATGAGGAAAATATATATGAACAAGAAAAGCAGAAGGTTTACTCAGGCGTAATGCAGCACATCACTCATCTTGTGTGTGGTGTTGCTTCATATGGCCCAGCATATGGCACAGCTGTTGAACAACACATCACAGAACCCTCAACAGCAACTGAATGATGTATAGTTCACCCACATTACCAAGGCCCCAGACATCCATTCCCAGTCCTGTCACTTTACCAAAGGACCTGCTTTTCACTCTCACGAGAACGGCTACAGATTACAGATTACCAAATGGTGCGCACAACGGCCCCATGAAAGTGGGGCGCCGGAGGGCAGAGCCACCCACAAGTCTGAGCCAAATTGGGCTAAGAGCACACTGCCCGATCCCTTGCTAGCCAATGTATGCCAGGCCAGCCCAGTTTGAAAGAAAAGGTGGGAACTACGCAGAAAATGGAGGACAACCTTCTTGCATATATAAAGGCCCACTACCAGCCCAGTTCGAACTACACATACACCCTGCAGCAAAGTAGATGTTGTAGTATAAGCGACAATGCTTGAATGTGCTTAAAAAGCTTGCTTTACCATTTCCTGGGATTGGCAGTAAAACCCTACAACACAACTGAGCCACAAGATGCTGTTGTGGCTACACACAATGACCGCCACAGGATAGGACACCTCTGTAGAAAGCTGCTTTGCATAATTTCAAGTAACTGCTGCTGTAACAGTCGATATGAACAATGACCGACAGACCACGCTACACAAAATACCCACCACACACCAACAACAACTTGGCCTGTAGGATGCAAGAGACTTGTGCGCAAAGCTGCACTTTGGTCTCACAAGGACAACTCGGTGCATCAGCTAAAGGTAGAGTGGGGCCAACTCTCACGAAGGGTCAATGAAGTCCACTTGCATACATATATAGATGCAGATAGAGATACAGACTCTTTATCTAAAGAGTCTGTATCTATATCTGGATAGGAAAGTGACAGCTCACATATACCTCCAAAATAAACCTTACCGCCTTCCCAACACAATATGTAACATGTTCATTTGACAGTCAGAAGTATGGACGCACAAGTCATGGATCAGTCTTCAACCAGTCAAATCTGTCAAAACCGCAATGGTAATCATCTACAACTCAGAGCTCTTGAATAACTCAATGGCGGCGCAACTACAGGTCGTGCTTGAAACCATAGGCTCAAACCGCTGCAAAGCAGGAGGCTGAATAATTTGCTTCTGCTTGCTGCCAAGATCATGCGTTGGTATTGCAGTGGGCAGCATCTCACATTTGTCCCTGCATGAATGATCTCTCCTGCAGAAACATTAGAGACATAGATCCATAACCCATAATCAGCTGCCTTGCTTCAAGAGAGCCCCCACCAATAAACTTCCCTTGGCGGCATACCTTGCTTAAAACCAAATAGGGTGATACTTATGCCATGGTTTTGGACCATTTCATAAATCTCCTCAAACTCCTGCCTCCCTGTCCCACTCCAGCTCATCGGGTTTCTCCTTCTCCACCATGTTTTTATGCAGCAGCAGAGTAGCCGGCACACCAGTTATTGCATGTACTAACGTGCTGGCAACTACCACCATAGATACCACCAGCCACGTATCCCCCACGACAGCAGCAGTATCTACCCCAGGGTTCCCTAGCTTCCCAGCATGCATCTCATCAAGCGCTTCTAAAGCATAGAACGCAGCAGCAGCACCCATGGGTCCAAACCACCCTGCATATACTGCTTCAGACTTGCTATAATAGGCAGGTATGAGCCGATAGAGGGCCAAGATGACAGGCAGGCGTCGTAGCAGCAGCACAGCTAGCAGCAGCAGCAGTAGCTGCCACCATGACCAGGCGCTTGATGTCCATGCGGCTTGCCAGGGTATGAAAGCACCAAATGCCAGAAAGAACCCATTGCCTGCAGCAGCAACGACAGCAGCAGCATGAGCCATGTTGCACTGAGTTGCAGCATGATGGGGAGCAGCTGCAGGGAGTCAGTGGAACATAATGAAGGTGCTCTAGCAGTATGGAAGGAGCGGCAACTCTGAAAGCATCAGCAGAAGGACAAGAAGGTGTAGAAGAAGGGGGAAGCAGATAGCAGCAGCAGCAGGAGGAGGAGGAGCAGGAGGAGGGGGAAGTAGATAGCAGCAGCAGCAGGAGAAAGAGGAGCAGGAGGAGGGGGAGGCAGAGAGCAGGAAGTGAAGAAGGGAAAAAGGAGAGGGCGCAAGCAGAGACCAGCAGCAGCAGCAGCTGGAGCAGGAGCAGGAGGACCAGGAGCAGGAACAGGAGGAGGGGGAAGAGGGGGAGGCAGAAAGCAGATGGAAAAGGAGAACGAAGAGGAGGAGGAGGATGGGAAAGCAGAGAGCAGCAGCAAGAGGAGGAGCAGGAAGAGGAGGAGGAGGGGGAGGAGGGGGAGGAGGGGGAGGAGGGGGATGCAGAGAGCAGAAGGGGAAGGAGAAGGGAAAGAAGAAGGAGGAGGGAGAAGCAGAGAGCAGCAGCAGCAGGAGGGGCAGGAGGAGGCGGAGGAGGGGGAGGCAGAGAGCAGAGAGAGAAGGAGAGGGGGCAGACAAAGAGCAGAGGGGGAAGGAGAAGGAGAAGGAAACAAGGACGAGCAAGAGGAAGCAGAGAGCAGCAGCAGCGGCAGGGCGAGGAGCAGGAGGAAGGGGAGGAGGGGGCGGAAGGAGAGGCAGAAAGCAGAAAACGAAGGAGAAGGAAAAGAAGGATGAGCAGGGGAACGCAGAGAGCAGCAGCAGCAGTAGCAAAAGGAAAAGGAAAAAGAGGAGGAGGAGGAGGGGGTTTGAAAACAAGGAGCACGAGCCCTCCACAGAAGCGAAAACAATCACAATAGCAGCAGCATAACGGCTGGACCAAAAATCTGTATGACCCTAAGACCACATTAGCACAAAGTCTAAGTGATATGAGGAAGGATGCACTGTCTACACTGTAAGATGCTGTGTTGTTTCAAGCTGCTGCCAGCAGTCCCTAGTAGAGGCCGCAGAGGCAGGCGGTACCGCTGCAGATCCAGGCCTGCATCTAATGAGCGGGGCGGGGGGGGGGGGGCACAAAAGTCAGCAGACTGTCTGGGGCTGGGCTCCTCCTTTGCTCACAAGTATTGCTTTGGCCACAAGAGGCCAATCAGGGTGGGAAACTGATAGTATCATTGTTAAGTTTTAAAATATGATTCTTATAACAACATTACCACTCACCTGCCAGCAGATCAGCACTCTCCTGCAATTTCAGCTCCTTCAGCACTTCCTTAGACCTCCCAGCCCATGTGAAGGCAGCACCTGCATGCAGCCGGGGGGTCATGGTTGAAGCCGTAACATGACATAACAAAACAACAGGCTTTCGCAGTGATTATTAACTGATTAACTTAGTAAGTTTATTAATGAAGGGAGGACTAGCACACGAGGTCAATTTCTACATAGCATATCCATGCAGCCTTGGTTTGCTTGGGACTCCATCAAGAGGGACGGCCCGAAAGCAATTCTGAGCGTAAGAGAAGATGTTGTTCCTACAGATCAATGTAACTCCTGGTCGTCACTCTAATTGACTATGGTTTTGCTTGTTAAAAGCCCCTGCTTGCTCTGCATGAAAGCATGATGAGCGATGGGCGCAGCCGAAGGAAAACAAGACATGCCAAAAGCCCGGGCAAGTAAGTAAAGTGTGCTGCGCAACCCAGAACAACCAAATCAAATCAATTCATTCACTGCAATAGCTCACCTCCCACAAAGCACGCCAGAATTCCATCCATCTCCAACAGCTTCCCAGCACCCAATATTGCCAGGGCCAGAACAATTGATGTCGCCAGCAGGCTGTCATTCTCCAACCAGCGGTGGCATTTCCTGTGTAGCAGTCCCGCACCCCACCCCAGCACAAAGCCCAATGCTGCTGCTGTAACCACTTCATAAAGCAGTGTTATAACGATAAAATGCGCTGCAAAGGTCCCAGCACCATAGCTGGCTACTGGCTGCAGTAGCAGGAGGACAAAGAAGACAAATGGGTAAGCAGACCCATCGTTGATGCCAGATTCGGCAGACACAATGAAGCGGAGGTGAGCTGGGACCTTCTCCTTCGCAAAGGAACCTGTGAAATGATACACAGTGGCAACTCTTTCAGACTATCAGGAGGGTGTCTTAGTGGCAGAACAACAATGGTAAGGGATCTTTGTAATCTTTACACCAAGGAACCCTTCCCACAATCCCACGCTGGAGAACGATGCATGGTCTCCTCGCGTAGATCTCTCTCTCTCTCTCTGGCAGAACAACATGCACGACGGACAGTACTCCAACTTCAGGATCGAGGTCTTTAGCGGTTGGGTATACCTTGCCGTTCTGCTGCTCTGCTGAAACAGCAACAGCTGGAAATAAATAGACAGGGCAGAGAATTGCGTGCGGGCTCCCATTCAGCCCACTGAAGAAAGTACACTGCATACTACTAAATGACCCAGCTCTGATAGCTTCCATCACAGATCAGTGAAAAAACAAAATCAAAACTCGGCTTGTTGCTTAAACATGAGATTGGAAAGGGGAGGAGGTTTAATTGTTAGGAAGGGGTGCTGTGTGTGTCTGTGGCCGGGGGGGGGGGGGTTGTTCTGGCGTCTAAATTGTAGTGTAGTGGCTGCTTGCTTTGGCAAGCCAAGATGAACAACACGAATGCAGCGGAAGCCACCCCAGGGTTGGCTCATTCTCGCAGCAGCAACAGCAGCAGCCCAGCAGCCCAGGTGGCAGCAGCAGCAGCAGGCAATGCATTGCCAGTGCAACCACACTCTGCCTTTGGCCAACATCCAAAAGAACAAGGGCCACAACGAGGGCCAAGTTACGTTACCTTCAGCCTCGGCTTGCAGGGACAAGACGAGAACCCGTCTATACTACAGCAAGACTTAACAGATCGCACAATTAGAGGATATTGGCAGGTGTTGCCAATGCAACCATGGTTCATGAGTTATTCCACTCGCTACGTGTGATTGGGTGGGAGTTCGTCTCCCTGCCTCCTGTGCTCACTGCTTACTAGCTTCCATCATTGCCGGCAATCAAGCTGTGACAGCCCAGCTTGAGCCTCTCTCAATACTCTCAATACGGCAACATCCCCCTCCTTATAGTCCGCTATAGCCTAGAACACCCATCTAGTCAAAGCCTCAGGTCAACCCTGGTCAAAGCCTCAGGTCAACCCTGGTCAAAGCCTCAGGTCAACCCTGGTCATAGCCTCAGGTCGACCCTGGTCAAAGCCTCAGGTCAACCCTGGTCAAAGCCTCAGGTCAACCCTGATCAAAGCCTCAGGTCAACCTACCTTTGACCACCACATGTGCGAGCACTGGATCAGTAGGGGTGAGACATGCACCCACTAGCATGGCTGTTAACAGGGGAACCTGCATTGGAAAAAAGTCACACTCAAGCTCATGCCAAAGTCCATGTCCAAGAACCTCACGTAGGATACCTGGGGCTGTAACACTGATGAATTGCATAGCTAGCGATAGGGCATGCCTGAAATTAATTGTTTGCTGCCAGGGGTGTTCACAGTCGGTGTTAACAGAGGAATCTGCAGAAAGCAGTGCATGGAACCATCCCTTCACCTCTTCTCAGGCCCGCTAGAACCATGCCTGCAATCCCACCACAGGAAAAGAACTCGGAATTCTACAGCCTGCCAGCAACTCACCTAACTTAGGTAAGTGATCGCATCATCTTAGCTGGAGATTAATAGCAATATTTGCAGATTCAACGCCGGCTCAGTAGCTATTGCTCTTACGTTCCTGTCAGTTTGGAAGGCATCAGAAAAGGTGTGCAGCTCCCCACTTTCGAGTGACTACCTGGCTCATGATGAATGTGAGATCTTGCCACCATGTAAACAGAAGTTCTATTGAGGCGAGGTGGCTAGAAGTCGGTTACTAGTCAGTTCTATGGCCCCCCCTACTGCCAAAAACTTGCCGGACACTCCATGTAGCGTAGCCCCGACACTAGAACTTACAATAACGCCACCTCGCCTCAATAGAACTTCCTTTTACAATATACACTACTAAACAGAGGCACGGCTAAGCTAGCTGCATGTCAACAAGGCCTGCTTGGACCCCCGTGCATGTAGATGTGGATTTAAACCTACCTGTAAGATGCCCATGACCAGTCCAGCAGTGACCCACCAGCTGAGCAGCAGCACCAGGGTGAGCAGAAGAGCCAGGGAGCGCCAATGCCTTCTCAAGAAATGTTGGGGCAGCTCCATAGCAGTAGTGAACACCTTAGATGTTGGTAGAGCATTGTGAGTGAGACAGAGCAAGACCCAACCAAGTTAGTAATGACGCAGTCAGGGGGTGACTGGTGCAAGCGTTAAAGCTGAATGTCATGCAGGGCATCACTATACACCTACCCTCCATACGGCCATACTCCTGCTCTTGGAAGTGAAAGTGAGTAATAACAATGTGACCTAAAGTTGACTACCGTGCCGCCGCACAAGACCCTGCCTATACAAAAAACACACTGCACGCTCCACATGAGATCTGGCTGCCTCAGCATAACACGAATGCTTTCTTTCGCTGGATTGCAAAGGGAATGATTTGGGCTTTATAGTTAATTAAAGTGGGCCTCTACCGCTCACCTGTACAGCAATGGCTGTCCTAGTTATTTCTAAAAGGAAGCTATTTGTTGAGGGGTCGTCCAGCACATCCCCCACCTCCAGCCACCCTAGCACATTGGGCCCCAGGATCGAACCAAAAGCAAGGGCCAAGAGCGGTTCGGACAGACTGCACTTATCCTTTAGCAGCTTTCCAAAGGTACCCACAAGAAACGTAAATGCCCCAAAAGCTAGGAAGTATGCATGGACGAAGTCGGGCTCGAAAGATACTTGCAATGTCTCCATTCCTGCCGTTTGCCTGCAATAACCTGCCACAACCACATCTGCGATGCGGCAGCCGTGCTGTGGCTGATGCGTATCAATACTGCGCGGAAATGAGTGGGCAAGATGAATCATTTATCCCGCCGTTGCTATGCACATGATGTAGAGCTGAAGACCTGGACAAAGCGTCGGGAAACGCCCTTCACACGTCACAGGCTGTATTGCGTCATACAGCGTCACTTCCGTCAGTAGAACTTCCTTTTACTTCCCACGGCCATGCACAAATCGATGTCTTTGAAGAGTACAAGGGATATCAGGACATAGATGTGACCGTAAAATGTCTTCACTTGGAGACTCCAGAGTTTTCGGGCAAGTCCACTCGACCTCACCTGTCTTGAGCCCCGTCGGCGGCTGGTCCCACTGCTATCAACCTTGACGGGGCCTGTCAGTGCATCTGCTAGACGTCAAGATGTCGATTTACCAGCCGAGCAGAGCAAGCAAAGCTCTACCATACCGGGCCTTACCAGGATGTTATGCGTATTCCGCATACGCACGACTCGATCGAACAGATCCACCACCGGTAATCATAATAATCAATAACAAACAAATATTTAAGGTGCGGCAACCGCAAAAGGGCACCACCAGGTGCAAATGGCACCACCTCTGGCACTCTACCTCAAGTTTACACAGAAACAAAAACAAGTAGATGTGGACAAACAAACCACAGAAGCTAAGAAATTAAACAGCCACACATGTGGCAAAGCCCCATTGCCACAATGGTGGCGACAACCCAACAAAGATGCAGCAGGCACCACAGGCAACAACCCAGCCTGAGTAGATGTGGTTGTCCGTCAGTCTATACAGCACCCTACATGCCGTGTAACTATGAGCAACTGGGACCATCACTAATGTCATGTGGTAATCTGGTCAAGTGGGGAGCCAGTGCGAAAATGAAGCACCACAAACAAGGTGCCAACCTAGGCTCCAGCATGCTGGAACTTCCATTTCAAAAGCCGAAGAGCAAGCCAAGCTACTTAAGGTGCAGGCAAAGGTACCTGTTGAGTTTCTCTGTATCTGCCTCTGCATGCACAGGGTCACCACAGCTTCAGATTAAGCCGAGTAACAGTATGCTATCAGGTACCTGCTGATAATGAGATAGCATGATCAAAGTGACAATGTTATTAGCAGCACCCATGCAGGGCTGCAATGAATGTTGCTCTGTCAGAGGGGCAGTCTTGAAGGAATAGCCAGTGCACAACCTATAGACACCAAGTCTGCCCACACCTAACGTATCACTGCGGATGAACCCACATGAGGGCGGGTTGATTCAATCAGCTTCACAAGACCCAGGGCCCATCCTGCCACGTGCACTGCGAGTCTCTGGTCCTCTTAAGACAGTAGCACATGTCGTGCTGGGGCTGCACCAAAAAAGCCTGCTGCTGTGACGGTGTCTTGGTTTATCTGGCGCTCATAGAACTGCTCTGCGTCGCCTGCTGCTAGCCACCCGTCCTGCATGATCCAGGACACCCCCACTACCCCCAAGCCCTCCAGACAGCCCTTGCAGACGCCGCTTGCCAAGAAAGTCCCACCCTGGGTATATTGGGTCTGACCTATAGAAGTCTATTGCACCTGGGTCCAGGGGACATATGTTCTTGCCACTTGCGAGTGCAGCTTGGATCATGCTTGGTAGGTAGGCACAGTACAAGGTGCAGTAGTACTGATCTGCTACACACAGGCCGTAGGGTTGAGGGTTGCAGTCACAATAGCTGTAACCCTGGGGGCAGCCAACCAAACCATCCTCACAGATGCACAAGTCTCTGCCAGGATACCTGCACCAAGAAGAAGAGCATTGTGTCATTTCATCTCAAGCCAAGAAAACTGGCCACTGCACATTGCATAGGGCTGAAGAAGGTGGACAGAGAAGTGAACGTCCGAAAAGGTCCAGGCATGGTTCCAAGCATTAGACATACTCTAGAAGAGGGACTTCTGTGCATTTAGCTGCCTTTGCCATGAAATTCAAGGGGGGGAGCTGCTAAGTAGCTTAAGAGGTCAAGGCCGCCTTACAACATGGGAAGTTGCCATGCCGCATCTATCCCCTCCTAAATACCTGTTATCAGGGACGCAATCATCAGGGCAGGTCATGACAGGCTTCACAATGGTGGTTTGGCAGCTGGAAGCCACATTAGCTCCCCAGTACTGCTTGGCCGACCCCAGCGCCGCAAACAGCTTCTCTGCCAATGTATCTTTTTTCTGCTGTGGGACCGATACAGTCTGCTGCTGAGAGCCGAATGGACCAGCACACTTGGTAGCGGTGCTGCAGGCATGGAAGAGGGGAACAGCTGTCAGGCATTGCCTTCTTATTCAGCATGGAAACCGGTATTGGCTGCAAGTCGGTTATTGTGGGGACGAACAGTCCTATGGATGCTCTTGTACTGCGAGCGAGCCGCTGCTGTGCGTCAAAACACCCCAGACCACTTTGTACACATGTAGTCTCTTTCCAGCAAACCAGGCAGGCATCACTTCCAAATCAGCATGTTGGACCGTGTCTCCTTATTCCCACTGATTGGCATTCCTTGAATTGCAGTATTAGGAATGACGACCGCCAAGTAGATGAAGAATGAAATATGACAGAACATACATATTGATGCTGCCTATGACCACTGTGCTGCTAGTGTCTATTTTCTCCTGCTTCCTAATGATTGAAAACTTACCCGCATTCTTTCTGCTGCTCTATAGTCACTATGCTGGGGCTGAGTACTCATGACTGGCATTCCACCCACAGGTTTCCTTTCTGGAATGGAGGCAGCTCTGTACCAAGAGGAGTCTGTCTTTGCTAAAAGCTCTGCTGGCCTTGATCTTATGCTGCAGAAGGCCCTATGCATATGACATATATCACTGCACAGCTTTTGGGACTCTGTGTAGTGGGTTTGCTCCTGCTCCCGCTGCAGAGGTTGCCATTGATTTGGTGGAACACTGCTGTCGGCTGCTGGCCATTGTAGACATGGGGGTACTGACATCTTCTGTGTTAATGTGCAAGGCGGTGCCTACATGCCATATAATGGACTAGGGCGAATGCACATGCTATCAGCTGCTTGAGTCTGAGGTTTGACTGTAGTTGCTCTCACCATAGCAGCTGGTTGTTCAAGACTTGGAAGTTTGTGCCTGCTGGGCAATGGTCGGCAATGGCGCCGTCTGTCCTGTAGTTCTTCTTGGGGAAGCAGAAGCCTGCACGTGAGACACATCGACCTCAATCAGACCTCAATGGAACTTGCCTGCAAGAGTGTGCTAGGGGCCCTCTGCAGGAAGTAATGATGCCTTACGGGGTTCCCCAAGCTGCAGAGAGACCTCTGCATCTTACCGAGGGTATGCGTTTCTATATCAGGCTTATAGACGACATCTGCTGGACGCCAAATGACTGTCTGAGTGTTTTGCTCCTTTGGAAGCTGCTGCACTACTGGCTGCAAAAATCCCTTATTCCCGCCCGTTCCAATGCCGATGATTGCCTTGGAAGGGACGGTGACGACCTTATTCATCGCATTCCATTGCGACAGCTTGCGGGTAGGCCCATCTTGAAAAGGCTCCAAGACCAGGTCTTGTGAGGAGGCCACGCCCTGTGCGGGCACATCAAGTTGTCATGCAACGTGTAATGCAAGTTAACGGGAGTTGTTGCGGGACTGATACCTGAACCAAGGCGACACCGAGCAACACGGCTAGGAACATCTCTACAACGGTGCGTGGTTTCCTGAGTTGCTTTCCCAGTTGCAGCTACGGCCGTGCAACGACCTTGCACAAATCAAGCATGACACTTGTAAGGCATTGGCACAATCAGTAGCTCGTTGCCGTATTGAATGGTCCCACCTGCCAATATTACATTCGAATGCCAAATTTCAAAGCACCCCCCTTCATTTGACGGGGGAAAACTGCGGCAGTGGTGCAAAAAGAGCTTTATATCAGAACCAACTGTGACAGAGGCTCGGGTAGAGACGGCCTGCGTTGCACCAGAACAAGGTGCCGAAAATAGAAGTGTCCAGGTGCAACGGACAGCATTCCTTACTTTACCATCTTACCAGTCCACTGCTAGTAGCTGTACGACCAACAGCCGCTGCTGCTCCCCGTGCCTGTGGATTTAACTGCTGTTCCACAACTGAAGCTAGTTTCTCAGCAGCATGCACCACCCTCATAGGTGCACCACCTCCTGCCCTGCAGCTTCTCAAGCCTGGCTCGGGTGCCGGAGTTACTGGACAGCTGCGCTCCAATGCTCTGCTTCCTCTTGTCCTAGCTGTACACTAGCTGCAGATACTGGAGACGTTACGTTGCTGGCATGCAGCTTGACCTCCTTAGTACTTATGCCAGCGAGGCGGACCCGCAGCAGTTACTTCCTTTATGCGGTGCCAAGATTTGTGATGCGAGCTTCCTTCTGTTTATGGTGGTGAAGGCACAGAGCAGCTGGCCTACCACATCTGAGAGGTATACGCACCAATCTCCTAAGGGCCCTAGGACCCCATGTCCTTTTTAATCAAACGTTGGGCTATAATTCATGTTCTGGTTGAACTTACTCCACTCATCAGAATCATCAGAGTGTGTTCGTTTGCCATGGCCAGCAGATGTCTCCACCATCGACAGCCTGGGTTGCTAAAAACGTGATTGGTGCTCCCAGTGCTAGCACAACTCTGTCATTGGACCAGGTTCTTTTGCCTCTTTGAATAAGAAGCTCTGGGTATGGACCATGGGATAGTTCAGAAAAAAGACTAGGGGACTTCAACCCTTTGGCACAGCTGCAAAATTGGTCCCTTATAGATAGCGGCAGCCAATCTAGCTCAAACTATGACAGGGTTGCTTACCAGTCCCAGCACTTCTGGATGTGCGTCCTCCAGCACATACCACGCTTTCATCAGCCCGCATGGGCACCTTTCTCCTCCTCTGCACTTCCTCAGAGGCAGTAGCCAGCAAGGCCCACCTTTTCCAGTCATCAGCAGTCCAGCTTGCTATTATTGCCAACCAGGGTGTACTGCAAGTAGCGCTCATACGTGCTGGGTATTGATGTGTGCTCACTAGATGCGGCTGTCAACAAACAAAGACCCATTGAGAGGTGTGGTAACTGCACGAGGGCTGCACAGCAATGCTCCTGTGTCAAGGTGTCTGCTAGCTTCAGCAATAGAGGGATTGCCGGCTGCAGCACACACAGCCTTCATAAGCTGCACACGCACCGCATTATCAATTCAACATGCACAAGAACCGCAAGCAGTATGCCCGTCACCCACATTCATGGCACAGTCCTACAATCAGTAGATGGTCCTTATGTTATGTCATTGCCAGCTTGCCTGCATTGGCCAGTTGGTGATTCTGAGGTAGGTGCATGACCTTGCATAAAACAAACAAACAAGTAAGATGTGGCAACCGCAAGAGAGCTGCTAGGTCAACACAACATCGTATGGATCCAAAAACAACTTGAAGCATAACAACTTCAAGCCTACAATTGGAACAACCCAGAGCAGTGCCTAGAGTTGGGTTGTGATTATGCCCCAAGCCTAGAAGTTCTAGCCATGCGAGCCATGCGAGTTCTAGCCATGCGAGCTGCTGAGGACCACTAGCCTATGCAAACCCCACAGCATAAACATGTGCCGCAATCAAATGCTGGAGGACTACCGTATGGAACCTTCTGCATTGATAACAACAACAACAAACATTTAAGGTGTGGCAATGATATGATCATGCATACTATACCTAGTAGGTTTTGGCCAGCAGGACAGATTTCCAGCCCTTACCAAATTCTCTACACATTAGTTTTCACCTAGCAAGGCAGTCCATTTGTATGTAATGTGCGCAGAACACTTTCACTTTTTGAAATCCTGATGACCGGCAACAGCTTCACTGTTTCCAAGCCATGGAACTGTTCAAATTATAAACAGCAGAGTTGTCAGACTTAAGTAAGCTACTGAAATCTGGATGTTGCCAGTGCGGGCAGCGTGAAGACTCCCGGCAAGCTTGCCGTATATAGTCCTTGGCAGAGCTTGCCATACGAGTTTTCTTTGTCAATTCTGAGCCCCAATCTTGTTGGGGCCCTTGTTCCCATGCTCCATAGCTGCAACCGGGGTGGTAACTGTGCTTGCCTGACTGGTATTCACTATACCATCACTGGTAGTCTTGCAGTAGATTTGCAAAAATGGGTGGAACCCTTTAGTTCTCAGACACACAAATTCACCGTGTTTAATGGTTCTGCTTCTGCAGCAGACAGCTTCACAGAGTTCCCTCCAAGTCCACAAGGATCAGACATAAAATATCATATCTAGGGTGGTTATAATAGGGTGGGTGTGCAGGGGCGACGTCCCGATTCTTTTGTTTGAAAACGGTCCGATCGTGCGCTTTCTCTCACTCCCATATCGCTGCCATCGTCTCCTCTCGGCCCGCTCCCTGCAGCTGCCCAATATGCCTGCCTTCTCCTCGCTAACCCTGTCCTTCCTCTCCCGCTAGCACCTCCTCTTCTACCACTGGCGCCTCGTACCGCCTCGGGTGCGGTACTTGAGTGACGAACTTCTTCACGTTTCAAACCAGAGGTACTAATAAAAGCCGAAGGCGAGGTGTGACACCTAGTGCCAGCCCGCCGATGCCCGCCTGCCTCACCTCGTAACTGCCTGTATTGCTGAGGCCAGCCAGCGCCTTCCAGCATTCTTTACCACTTCTAGACTGTCCTTTGTTGTTGTATCATATAGGTTTAATTTGAGGAGGCGTTTCTGTGGGGTTTGAGCCCTCCGCAGGGCACACATGCTTGTATTTAGGGCCTTATCTATGCTAATGGAACGGTTCCCGGCTATTCCTGATGCCCGAAGCGCATCGAAACGAACCAACTTGATGCCCAAACGTTATAGGAAGCCCTAGAGTATCTCTGTGATGTAGCTGGGGGCGGTATGTTGTCAAACGTTGCGATCCTGGGCGTCGAACCTATGCTCGAGAACTTCAAAGCATGCCCAGTGGCCTGCAATGCATCTGAACTGCTTGTAGACGTTCTCTACATTTACTAGGCAATAAGATAGAAGGTAAGCAACCCGTTGCAACTGCTTTCAGAACCCAACCTGGAGCTGGAGCAGTGGGGATCGCACTCAGCTGTTGCTGCACAGATCGCTAAAAGGAGCATGTCATTAGCTGCATTTGGCTTATAGAACGGCACACGCACCAAGACAGCAAGAAAGCAATTGTGCATGCGTGCTGTTTTCAGCATGCAGGAACCAACGAGGAACCCACCAGTAACCACTACTCCTAAAGTTGTTCCTGATGCCTGTCTGACAAACGAATGCAAGTACACCTTCCTCACAGCCCATAGATAACGAACTGCACGCTCTGGAAAGCTCTAGGCTGCTCGGGGTCAGCCAGCCCAAGGGCCTCATGCATGTCCAGCTACAAGCCCATGAGACCCATGCCGGCGCTGCAATAAACCCAGCTGCACGCCAATACAATACTTATGCATGTATAATGTCCCTGAGCAGCCATGTGACCCTCCGTGCGCACCCGCAGGCTGTGGCTCCTGCCTACATGGTTGGTAGCCCACGCAAAGACTGGTCTCTACGCTGCAACTCGGGATCAAAGCTCCTCTACGGCTTGCCAAATGCATGGGTATATACATATGCACGTTCGGGAGCTTGCGGGGCATCAGACAGGGTCTGTAATGTTGCGAAATGGTCCAGAGCCTTATAGAGGGGCTATGCTAATGGAACGAAATGATCTCGATCTGGGGCTCTGTACAGCTCCGTTGAGCTCGGCTTCATGAAGGCAAAGGTAACAAAGGCTTATGAGCATATGAGTAAGCCTAGGAACATGTGCAACGGCTCTAGAAGGCTGCTATGAAGGCTAAGTAAGGTGATCTCCTGCCACCGCCGGCACTCCCGCTGGTGAGGCATGTCACTACACACCTAAAGACCTAGGGTGCCACACCTCGCCTTCGGCTTTACTTACTACCTCTGTTTCAAACGGTTGGGCAAATCGTACTTCGAACCCATTAGCGTGTAGCGTGACACGATCTTGCAATTCGCGTCGGCAATGCTACAATGCGGACCAGATCCTGACTGGTGCCCATGGGAGGAACCCCGTGTATCGCGGAACTGGGGGTATCGGGTCAAGTCCCTGTTTGCAATTGTGTTAAGCCAAAAAGTGACCTGTGCCATGCAAGGGGTGAAGTAGGCTGCTTAGTGCTGGTGATCACAGCTGTGGGCCTGCATCTGCATGCGTACTAGATATGGAGGGTGGGACGAGTAAGCCCCGAAAGGAGGCTGGGAGTCGGGGCAAGGACCATGGAAAGCTCCTTGAAAAACTTCTGGCTGCAGCCAGCAGCGGAGACATCCAGGCTGTCAGCAAGGCTGTCAAGGCTGTCCGGGCTGTCCCTTTCGATAAAAGGGTCTGGAAAGAAATCGTTGGTTGCGGTGACCCTTTGAAGAAACCAGATCATGTTTGGGAACTTGCGAAGTGGACTGCGTGCGTCAAAGGTGAGGGGGGGGCAGCAGAGCACTTCTTGAGGGGTGGAAGTGCAAAGAATAGAGCTAGCAGCCTTGTCTGGTCAGGCCTACAATGTGAGCAACAGCCTTTACACCAACAGCAGTGATGTAACACGGCAACGTGCGAATCTGGGCCATATTGCCATTCAGAAATTACTCTGGAATATACCTTCTCTGGGCGGAAGTTCACTGCAGAATCAGCAAACGGAACGGCGGCGGTTGCGGCGGCGGCGGCGGCGGCGGTAGGTCTGTTACTGGCCTATTCAGGATAAAGATCAATACTATGCCACTTATTTTAGCACAAGTGGTTCCTTTAGCCATCTCATTCGTCTTGCTAACTGTGGCATGACTGTTCCTGACCTCCAGATGTCCTTATTGTATGCAGGTGGTTTAACGGACGTGCAGCTGAAGCCTCTGCTGCCTGAACCACCGCTTCTGCTCAGGCTGCATAACCCTCAGACACAGGAGCATGCTGTGGATGCCCTTATCAAGTAAGGATGAACTCAGTAACGCCTGGCAGTGACATCAGCTGGGTAGCACAGGCTCCATTCTCCATGGTCCTGACATAGATATCCATGGAGCCTGGCGAGGGTGCTTGAATAGCATGGTATAAGTCTTATCTAAGGTCTCAAAAGACAGGCAGCTGCATGGACGGCTATGGGTTCTTTAGTAGCAGGCATGGGGTCATTAGGGGCTCGGCTAAGGCGACTATGGGCTGTGGGCAGAGAGCAACTGTTCTGGATCCAAGGCGACTCTTGGACACTGTTAGGTGGTTACAGGCTGACACGGCACTGCCATCTCCTCTACGTCCTGTGGGACTCACAGTCTGTTACTGTGAAACTGCAGAGGAGTATGAAGCTGTAATTGAGCTACAACCTGACAAAACTACTCCATTGGCCCTGTTCCAGCTGGCGCATGTTGACGACCCTAAAGCTGGCAGGGGCATGCACTAATTCATTCCACCTCATGTCGCTCCTGCAGGGCAGAGAAGTATGATATCCTTCAAGAGCTTCTGGACACCTGCCCACTCTCCAGAGACCCTGTGCAGCTGCTGCTGGAGAGCAAGGCAAGCAAGACAGCTATCCTTACTACATTGGAGGCCACAAGAGGGATGCCAGGTGAGGGGTTTCTGCTCGTGTGCAAGCAAACACTGAAGACGCTGGTTCATTCCTCATCATCTGGCACCACTCCGTTATTCCTAGGCAGCAGGATTTGCAGGCAGGCATTGCTGTGAGGTGGGATCATTTCCATCAATAGTGTCCAGCCGTAGGGCGTTGCATATGATTGTACACTGGAACACAAATATAAACTGTTCTCCATCTGAGCATTGGTATGGCAGGCTTTGCCGCCGGCATCTTCCTGCCTGCAAAGTAGCGCCACCGCACTCCTTGTTTCATTGCTCTTGTCTCCCCCTGCAGATGCACTGAGCTTCTCTGAAAAGGATACACTGGTCTGTCGTAGTGATTAATTCGTTGATTGATGATCTGTTGCATTACCAGCCACCAGCACGCAGTGATGAATGGAGGTGTTGTTCAGGTTTTATGACATGGAATGTTGCATTGTTGCAGATGCCAGCTGGTCTGCTGAGGATTGGAGGAGGTGGGGCCTGCTGGCTACTGCGCCTGAGGGCGTGCAGACAGGGGAGGTGCAGCCCATGGCGGCAGAGACGCTGGTTTGGTATGCGCTGCGCCATCCAGACCCGGAAGTGCTGGGCCTGGTGAGTTTTCCGTGATCAGCAGACATACGGATTCAGTGCTAGTGGTTGTACCGCCTCAACACAAATGATTGCTAAGTGCGTCGGCAACCAGGATATGAATTTTTGAAGACTTGGGATTAGAGTCTGGCGCGCTTGGAACATGCTCCCAGCAGCCATGACATGGCAATAGACAGGTTGTTATTTGCCATGCCTGCTGCAATCATGCACACGGGGGACTCAAAGACAAGTCCAGAACTCTGAATGGGATCTGTCTGTCATTCTTCTATGTGTTCATTGCAGATGCTGCAAGGTCAGAATCCAGTCATTGTCTTCAAAGATGGCACCAACCTCCTGCATGAGGCAGTTGAATACGCCACGGATGCTCACGTCAAAGTGTACCTTGATTACATCCGTAGTCAGATGAGCCCAGAAGACATGATGGCTGTGGAGCCCATTGACTACATGATCCTCAACTCTGTGGTAGATGGCAAGACAGCACTGTACAAGGTAGGCAACGCAATCAACAGGTGGCAGTTGCAAGTGGAAATGATGTCAATCAGTTATGCAATTGTGTCATATGGCCTCTGATGTGTGCTGTAACCAACACCTGGTGTGGCCTGGCTGCCGGGTGTATAGGCGGCAACTGGGTCTTCATGCAGCTGCGCTTGTTGTTGGCAAGGGCGGGGAGGGAGGAGCAGGAGTGGGGAGTTTGGGGCCAGGGTTGAGCGGGACTGAGCCAAGATTGGCAAGGACGGGCCAGCTTTGCAGGTTCCTTTGGGTTGACTGTTGTTCTGGGCAGGCGGGAGGGGTGCCATGGCATGCACACGTGGTTTCTAAGGCTTGAGGGAGGATTGTTTTGTACAGAGGAAAGCAGTGATGTGGTTTCGTCCAGCCTTTTGCGGGCAAGCAGAACACTTTTGCTTGAGGATTCAAAAACAAATGACTGTAACAGTTTCTCGGTGGTAGCACTGTGCCCACAGAAACAGGTGTATTCGGCTGCTCATGAAGGTGCAGTATAAAAACCACACAGACTGTGACGCATCTTTCATTGGTGCAAGCGCAGGTAGTGGCCAACTTTGATCGGCTACAACGTGGTGAAGCAGCGGAAGAGAAGACCAAGAAGCTCGAAGAATCCAAGGAGAAGAAGGGGAAGGAGAAGAAGAAGGAAGAGCGTAAAGCTAGGAGAGAGGACGAGGAGAGGCGGCGGCAGCGACGCGCTGCGCAGCAAATGAATGAGTTGGAAGACAACAGCAGTGATGGGTGGTCGACCATGTCTTCAGAAGATGACAGTAGCGACGACGACAATAAAGGGAGAGCAGAGTACCAGTCGGTTCTGGAGAAGCTTCTGACAGCCAAAGTGGTGGAAGGTGGTAATAGCGGCGGGGCCAGCAGCAGCGGTGGGGCGGGCCCTAGCAGCAGCTCTAGACCAGCCGCAGCAGCAGGAACAGCTAGTGGGGCTATAGTCCCAAACCAAGGGGCCGGCCCAAGCAGTAGCAGCAGCGGTGCTATCAAGCCAGCTGTTGCAGAGGTAGTGTTAGAAGATGATGTGACAGAGGCTTCAGAAAAAGGGGATAGTAATGCTTCTGCACGACGCAAGCATGAGTTGCAGCGGGTGCGGAAGCTGCTGATCTGCTTGGTGGAGAATGGTGCGGATCCCCTTGTGAAGATCGTATTGACTGAGAAGGAGATGGAGGAGCAGAATGGGCTCAGGAGCAAGTTCAAGGAGGCTGAGTTGGAGTATGCAGCCAAGGTCAGTGGGTAATGCAAGACCATGCATGGGAATGCAGGGAGATGTATAGCGAGACTGCATTAGTGACCGGTGCAATGGTGGTCATGCTAGCAGGGTGGCGGTGTGAAAAGCGGGCAGAGGTTGTGGACGGATCTGGGGGATAGCTGGTTGGTGAAGTTGTGCTACAGTGCCGTTTCATAGAAACCTGGGAGCTTTTTGCCGCTATGCTGCCGTGCATGGGACACATCATCCTTGTGTCAGCTTGACCTGTGTTCAAGGTTGTGTTTAACAAGTGCCCGTGCCTTCTTGCACATGGTTAAAGACAACTTTTCAGGACATCCATAGATGATGCATCAGATCGAAAGCTAGTGGAGTGTGCATAGGTGGACAGCACTTCCACTGGGAATAGGTATACATGTCAGCATCCGAGCTTCCTTATTACTGGGCTTCTGCTATCGTGCGCCTCCTGAGGCTGAGTTCTGTGCGCTTCTGTTTTCCATGTGATTGCAGCTTCAAGCAGAGAAAGACGCTGAGAGAAAGGCAAAGCTGGCAGCTGCAGCAGCAAAGGCAGAGGAAAGGGCGCAGGAAAGGAAGGCCAACAAGGGTAGACATCCGAAAAAGGACCTCAGCGACCGGTACAGGTTTGACAAAGACCGTTGGAAAGCCTTCAGGGATGCCAAGACGCTCACTGGGAACGTGTGGCAAGGTTGGAAAAAGGTAGGTCCTGAGGCTGCTGTGCGTAAGCATGAGCATGTGCAACCTGCAAGAGCAGGAGCTAAGCAGGACAACACTTCGTTGTTGCATCGGCTGGATGGCACAGTTTGGTATAACACATTTGTCTAGGCTTCCTCAGAAAGACATTGGCTTACAGAGATTGTGCAATGGTGCAAGTTTACAGACACACATGTGCAGGTGTGGTTGTGTTCGATAAGCTGGCCAATTTGCAGCTGAATGACGTGTGGATGCTTCCAGCTGTACTGCTCTGAATAAGCCAGGATAGTGACCGGGCATCAGTTGAAGGCTACAGAGCATTGCTAACAATGACTTGGAGTAAGATCGCTGCAATGCTGCACTCGGACAGACTATCTACACATGACAACCCTGTCCGGCCTGAGAAGCATTTAGCATGCTTTTGCAGAGAAGCTTTCTGTTGCAGACAATGCTGCCCGACTGATTGTTGTGTTCATTGCTTGGCTCGGGACTCTCGTTATCGAGCCTGAGGCTGTATTGGGCAGCACGAGGTGTCTTTGGGTCGTGGTGCATTGAGACACCAATGATATGTTCAGTGCTTTGTCACAGGATGCCAAGAACCAAGAGGTCTTCTGGGCATGGGCTTTGATCCGGTCAGCGGAGCTAGTCTTACTACGAGGATCTGTTCACTGCTTTGTTATGCTGTATCACAGGATATCAAGAATCAGGCATGGTTCTATGGCAATCTTGTGTCCAAGTACCTTCCTGGGAGTGCTGCTGGGCCCAAGAGCAAGGAGGTGGTCACTACAGCTCTGGTGGTGCTTATGGAGGAGCCTGATGACCACCTTAAGTACACAGAGAAGGAGATTGAGGACATGCAGAAAAAGAAGCAGCAGAGGAGGGAAAGGCAGCTGGCAAAAATTGTAAGTTGCTTATGACTAAATGTTGTTACATGTTTGGCCTGATCTGTATGGTGTGCATTACTGAACGCTGTCGTGTGTAAAGCTGTATAGCACAACCTTGCTTGCAATTTTAGGTTCTTGTCCAATTTAGAGTGTTCATATGAAGCACATCACAAGACTGGTTACGCTCTCAAAACCCTCTAAAGCTTCTCAGTTAGATCTTAAATATTGGATGTGGGATGTTGCAGGCTATGATTATACATCATTCATTGCCAGGCAGACCCCGATTGCAATGCATTGTGTTCAAACCTAATGACCACGTGCCTCAAGAAAGTCGCACAAAACATGGTTTGCTGGGCGCTTTTCAATTGCATTTGTGTGGCCCATCAAGATGGAATTCCCCATTTATTGTCTTATGGAGGCTTTGCATGGGCTCTGTCAGAGTTGTGACACTTTCTGGTATGTATCCAGGGTTTTTATTGTTCCGGGCGGGCTATGTGTTGGGGTCAGCCCTTCGACCGTGCATTTCTAGCAACTCACGATCACGCCATATCAGTGCATGCAGGCCAAACCACCATCAGAGAGGCTCTTTTTGGTCTCACGCTCACAGCACCATGAGCAATAAAACATCACTTCAATCCGTTGCAGGCGGCCTCCAACCAAGGCAAGGAGACTAAATTCCAACGACAAGATAGGCACCTGAGGGCAGAAAACGCCATCCACATTGAGAACGAATTGGTGAAAGAGCCCTTTGTCCCTTATGATGTCCAGCAATCACTCTTATTGGGTGCATTGCGTAGCGTGGTCGCCAAGAGCGGCCCGGACGTGCCTGCGGTCACTACCCTGCGGGAGATGTTCAAGAAGTAAGCTTGGCAGGACAGTACCATAAACATGTAATGGAGAGTGCAGCTATGGCTATGTTGATAAGCTTTGCATGTGGCTTGACCCCCTTGAACGATCGAAAACGT
Organism: Pseudopediastrum boryanum; assembly: GCA_963556185.1. Lineage (NCBI taxonomy): Eukaryota > Viridiplantae > Chlorophyta > Chlorophyceae > Sphaeropleales > Hydrodictyaceae > Pseudopediastrum > Pseudopediastrum boryanum. Next base: position 9,336,937 of record OY744501.1, on the reverse strand, counting down.
ACAATGTTATACTGCACACACGGTATGCCTTCCAGGTCCTAAATGCGTATTAACGGTCAATTAAGGCTCTTGGGATGCGCCAGGTTGGCCTAGTTGCCCACAACTAAAAGTAAAGTCACCCATGGCTATGCCAGATGTCTCATGGCAGTAATGTATCCTGTCCTGGGAGTTGCAAAGAGTTGTGTTGGTGTGCTTGCCATTGATCAGCTACTGGCTGGCTGGCTGCCAGTAACCATGTCAAAATGGTTTGATGTAGGTTGATCTGTTATTCTGGGGTAAAAGCTAAACGATAGTTGGGTGAAAGGGAACCCTATGACGGAAGGGACGGGTAGGGAAGTGATCAAAGGCAGCATTCACAAACTTACATGGCCTATGGGGCACCAAGTAAGTGAAGAAGTGGCCATTTGCATCATCATCTCATTTCCACGGGGATTGGCCTGATCGCTTCCTCTTTCTGGAGGTGGGGTAAGCCCAAGGTGGCTGACTACTTGGAGAAGTACTCCAACAAGGAAAGGGGTGCGAGTACAGGGCATGCAAACAAGGAGATCTGGAAGGGTGCCTATGAGCCGCAGCTAATGGTGCTCTTGAGGGCTGGCCATGATGCGGACGCACTTGAGGGTCCGGTGAAGCGTGCTGCTGCTAGCGCTATTGGGTCAGGGCCGCTGACGCAGCGAATGCCGCATAGGAATGCGCTGTGGGTGGCGCTGGCGGCACATGCAGACGTCTTCAACCTGGTAGGTGCATCTCGAGACTGATTGGGTTTGAGTTTGATTGATGCCTGTGGTTGATATCGTATCCTTCAGTAACCGAAAGAACCTGCTTCTTTGTGTATGTGCAAATTCCATCCAGGGACAGACAATGTGTGCTGGCACCGGCTTTCCTACGGCAACCCCTAGTCATGCAGCACCAGCATTCAGTGCAGACATGGTTACGCAATGCTGGTTCGGAAGGGAAGAGCGATGTTAGCTTCTACAACGCAACACAGTCGATTTACTTGTCAAACCAGATGCGCTTTTTACTTGCGTGTTTGACCTAACGCATGTCTTCGGTTGTGGGACTTAGGTGATCACCCATGGTCAAGTCACCAAGGAGTATTCTACTGGTGGAAACCTGCTCCATGCTCTGCTCAAATATGACGTACAGGTGAGACTGAATCAGGGTGGTTTTTTGTGTAAGTAGCGTGTCAGATCGGCACACCAATGAGCATATCAGGAAATCATGTGGGGTAGCCACCTTGTCAGCATACATCACAGCAAATAGGCTGAGGTGGCTGGGGCATGTGGGCCGCATGGAGGAGGGCAGGTTGCCGCATATTGCGTTGTTCTCTTCATTACATGGTGACATAACGAGGCCAGTGGGTAGGCCTCGCCATACCTGGGAGAAATGCGTGTGTGCTGATCTGAAGGTGCTTGGTCAAGATGAGGGGAGTTGGGAGGCTTCATGTCAGATTAAGAGTGCTTGGAGGAAGAGGTTGTGGGATCTTACGCACCCTTGGGAAAGCCAACGTTTAGTGAGGTGTAGAAGGCGCACTAAGCAAGCTATTGATAAGCATGTGGAGCGCTATGTGGTGCCTTTCAGTGGTTGGGAGGCTGGTGGTTCACCAGTACCTAGGTGGTGGGAGCCACCTCCAGCCCCTACTAGGGTGGTGCTTGATCCTGCTGCCTCCCCGCCACCCATGTGTGATGGAAGTGGAGCAGGTTTTGGGTTTTAGTGGTGGTGTTTGTTTCCCCTTGGTGTGCACGCCGTTGCATCTAGCCTCAGCTTGTGTGTGGTAAATCCACCATCGGTTGTGTGGCTTCGTGATTGTGATCAGGAGCCTTGTGTTTGTGGCCTAGGTTTGAGTTTGGCCATTGGCATTGCTGGTCTTGCGTTTTGATTGATTGAGCGTGCCTATGCACCATGGCATGGCACCTGCATATTTTGCTGCGGGCTCTGAGGGGTACAACATGCCCATCTATTTTGCGCTCCTGATACTATGTTTACAAAGTGCAGCCTAGTGCAGCCTGTAAGGCAATTTGTTAGCGTGTGATGCTGAAAGGACGGCTTTGGTGCTTTCTAAAGGAGTGGCTCTGGCTGCTGGGTGCATTCATTACCCTTATGATGTCATAGTGGTCACGATTCTGACCCTATCTTCTGTGTGCTTGGTAGCTGCATGCCTTGCAGCCTCCTCCGCTGCTGGGCACTAGGACAGCTTTGTTTGGATATCCTTCTGCTCCAGTCATGTAAGGCCTTGCCTTGCAGCTTTGCTGCAAGTCGTATTGATGCTTTTGCTTGGAGTTGCCTCGCTATGCGGTATGGGTATCGGGCTTCATACCTCTCCCTGCATTCCTGCACACCATGCCTTGACACCTCAGCCCATCTTCGCAGTTCTGCACAGTTCATCACAGTGGGCAGACATTCTATATCTAGCACTTTCAAAGAATAGAAGTTTGGCCCCTTTCAAAGAATAGATATCATGTCCCTTCACTCTGCTTGCAGGATGTGGTGGCTAGGCTTGAGATGGTGCTGAAGAGGTTGCAGGCAGCTGGCAGCACCACCAAGATGGCTGCACTGAACCTGCTGCACAAGGAGACACAGCAAACACCCATGTTCATGGTAAGGGGATTGTGGGCAATGTAGCAGGGAAAGCAGATTGTGTCTTGACAGCTCGAAAGTCATCTAGCAATGGAGGGTTGAATGCCAAAAGTTCAGTGTTCTGTATCTGAAAGGCTGTGACAGCTAAGGGCACCAACTAGGACATAGTTTCCTGTATCTGTATATGCCTGGAACCTGCATGCTCGCACTGTTGGAAAGGGGCCTATATGTGGAGAAATACACTTGATGCTTCAGGCCAATCGGCCAATGAAGCTTCTTTGCATGCTATATCTGAAGTAGCACTGAGGCAGTGTTCTTCCCATGATCTGTTTGGTGTGCCTAGAATGCTGTGTAGTACAAGGCTTGTTTTGTTGGCCTGCTGGTCACTCCCTTTGGAACTATGTTTTCCTTTGATCTCGCCGCCCTCTTGCGGTTGCCACACTTCAATTTTTGTGTGTCTTTGCCCTGGCTTATTTCCAGGCTATGGCTGGGCGGCAGTTAGAGGCGGCTGAGCTGCTCCTAGCTGCACAAGCAGATCCCTTGAAGCTATGCACTGCACCAGGGCTTGGCATGGCACCACCACCAGCAGCAGCAGCAGCAGATGAAGGGGCACATGGTGAAAGCCCTACCTCAAACGGGGAGGAAACTGCTGCTGCTGCCGCCGGGGCGGATGGCTTAGATACTGGCACTGCTGCTACACCTCAGGCTGAGTCAGCAAGCACAGCTGCAGCAGTGGAAGCGTCTGACGGTGGTGCTCCTTGGCAGACTACTGTGGCACATATGCTGCTAGGGAATGGCGGGGGGTTGTTCTTAGGGCCGTGGGAGCCGGAGGAGTACCAGGAGCGGTATCTTAAGCTGCTGGATGGCTGCATGACGGCGGTGCTCACAGTGGAGCGGCTGGATGAGAAGAAGGATGTGGTACCACTGCCTCTTGTGCTGAACACAACAGTGAACTCAGCAGGTGAGTGGGGTCTAAGGTTGCTGCTGCTGTCTTGTCATGGGCTGTGTTGGTGATCCCCTAAAGGTTTGCCCACCAATTGCTGGCATTACAAGCATGCAGTTGCAGCATGTTTGCAACTTCCCATACGGGGAACCGCCCAAAGGGATCGGTTCCAGGTTGCTGCTGGGTGGGTATGTGTTTTGTAAAAGCCATCAAGGTTGCTGTCCACACCATGATTCACAGCATTGACTCTGCAATCCCTCTGCCTGCCCTCTGTTGAATTTGGCTGTGGGCAAAACGCTTTGCAAGAGGAGCCTTGGCCGGAACATCCATGTGCTATTGTGCCATTCTCTGATAGGCAGGGTGCTGAGTATGCACAAGGGGTTAACCTCTATTCTGCTAGCCATTTCTATTGCTAATGGTTTACTGCTTTCTTGTCCTCTGCAGGGGATACAATTCTGCACCATGCCCTGCGCTACGCCCTGCAGACAGGGAACATCAGCTGCTTCTCACAGCTGCTGCAGGGTGGGGCAAGGGCCACTGTCTTCAACACCTCCCTGGTGTCACCCTTGCTCCTCTTGCTGAGGCAGGCAGCTGTTACTACAGCTGCTAGGGGGGCTCTGGTGGAAGCTGCTGCTGCTGCTGCTGGTGGTGGCGATGGTGGTGAGGTGCAGCATGTGGAGGTGGTGCCTGCAGCAATGGAAAAGGTGTTGGCAGCTTGGAGGAGGCAGGTACGTAGGTAGGGTATTGACTCTCAGAATCATACTTAGATCCTGGCACCGTCAGCATTGACACATTCTGGCCAGGGATGCAATCCAAGCAGCTGGTTCTCTTTTGCTTTCAATACATTCGAAATAGCAAACTAAACTTTGTGCTGGACGACCAGGAGATTCTCTCACTGTCACATGGTGATTCCCAATGGGCCATATGTGATCCTGCCTTTCAACATCTTCTGGTCTGGAAGTCCATGCAAGCCTCACACTCTGTGAGTTGCTTGCCTGGTAGCCAGCAGTTCTCCATTGATCAGGGTGCTGTACACTATCCTGCGCAGCCAAGCACATCGTGCCTACTGTGATTGTTCATCCTCAAGCATTTGCTGCATCATCAGCTAAAGTGTACTGGCATGGTTTCAAGGACGTTCCACTGATACCTGGTCTCCACACTACGCCCTACTCACAATTCACTGCCGCAGAACCTCTTGGAGGTGGTCACCCCCGGCCTGCCCGCCTCAGACACCAGCCTATTCCTCCACTGGCTACGAGACCATGCCAGTACCACCCTCCTCCCCTACTTATCAGACCTGCAGCTGCACCTTACGCTGATTGTGGAGCAGCACAACTGGAACATGGCAGCGCTGCTCTTGCAGCAGCTGCAGAAGCAGGCAGCTGCAGGGGACAAGAAACTTGCCAAGATATTTGAGCCTGTGATGGCACATGAGTACTTGCCAGGGTTGAATGCAAGGATACTGGAGGGCATGCTGGGGCTGGGGCTGGATCCAGGGAAGAGGGACCCTGAGTCGCGGCAGACACTGCTGCATGCAGCTCTGTACAGCAGGTGAGGTCCCAAATCATAAAGCATGTAGGGTGTACCAACTGTGGCATGAACTCTGGTGGGGATGATGTGGGTGGGGTCGATCTGGCAGGACGGCAGCTGCAGCAACCCCTCTCAGAGTGGCGGCAGACTCAGGTGTTTGCAGCTGGGTACAGCAGGTGAGGACCTACGTCATAAACCATGTAGGAGGTAGCATGTGTGACATGAACACTAGTGGGCATGCTGTGAGTGGTTTTTGGTGCAGGAACAAAGCAACCTGAGTTGTTGTGTAGCAGTGCTGGGCCCGGGGTTTGAATGTAGGGAAGGGGGACAGTAAGATGAGGTGGGCATCGCTGCATGCAGCTTTGTACAACAGGTGAGTGGAGCTAGTGCCTGCGTGGTCAAGGAACGGCTTCATTAAACGTAGAATGTATTGGGGCCTTTTAACCCTAAGTGCAGGGCCCGGGAGTGGATCGACATAGGTCTTTTGTGGGGCCTGCTGGCCAATCAATGCATGGAAAAGTGCCACAATGGCTGTGGACATTATGGCAGAAAGGAGTCTGTACGGGTCGTTGCTGGGCATTGCTATGCTCTCCGATGAGAAGTGATGGGGAGCTCCTTCTTAACTGGGTATGGTTACTGGTCATTGGTCTGTAAGCCTTTGTCTTTAGATCCATGCAATCGTGTATCCAATTGGTTCGACATAGCAGCCCTCTTGCGGCCACCAAACCTCACCGCGTGTGTTTGTTTGTTCTCCCTGTTCAGGTGCAAAGATGATGTGGTGCTGCTGCTGCTGAAGGGGCTGCCCGCCCAGCTGCTGGCAGAGCAAGACTCCCGCTTGGCCACTCCCCTGCACCTGGCTGCTGGATTACTGGACATACATGAGCGCATGGACATGCTCAACACTATGCTGGAAAGGTGTGTGCTTGGAGAATTAGGAGGTCTGGGCAGGTACCTCTTGCTGTTTAAATGGGCGTCGTCTTGTGAGTTGTAGGTGTCGTTTTACCTGTAGCCAGCAGCTGTGAAAGTATGGCTTGTGCTCCTGTCAAAGTAACGTTTGATCGGGAGTCTGAGTGCATTGCCAGAGTTGGATGGATTGCAACATAGAAGCTTTTTGTGGTGGCAGTGAATGTGGTTGTTCCAGCAGCTTATCTCCTGCAAGTTCACATGAGACTGCTTGTACTAGCTTGTCCATGTGTCCATGCAATAGAGAGGGAGTTTTTGTGCAGACTAGAAACTGAAAGACAACAGAGGGGACCAACTGCCGTCATCTGCTGTGGCACCTTCCTGGTAAGGAGAGCTGGGTAGAAGACCTGGAGGTAGCAAGTAGATTCCCTTGACTTACCTTAAAAACTGCTGTTGACGCATCAAATGTGCCTTGCATACAGATGCCTGGAGACGGAAGCAGCTATGCGTGTGTTCTGGCGCGCCAATGTGCACGGCAAGAAGCCAGAGGACATCCCCATCAGCCCCTTGGTGCAGCGTCGCATTGTATCCACCCGCTTGGAGGCCCGACGGAAGCTCCGGGGAGAGGCAGCAGAAGACGAAGGAGCAGAGGAGGAAGACAACCAGTGGGCGGGTGCAGCAGCAGCTGAAGCAGGGATCAAGGGCGTGTACAGTATGGAACGGATGGAAGAGCTGCTGGGCATGTTACCTGGGTCCAAACCAGTGGTAGCAGATGAGGCAGCAACAGCAGCAGAGGGAGGGGCTGGGGGGAGAAAGGGGCAGCAGGGAGTAGGGGCTGCTGTGGCAAAGCAGCTGCAGCTTCCATTGAAGTTGCTGCAGAAGGCGATTGATGGTGGTGGGGGTGGCGGAGGGGGCCTGGCGGGGCCTCCCTTGTTGGTATTCGAGGTGCAGCACTTGGTGGGGGAAGTCAAGATGATGGAGCTTAAACCTGATGCCCTAGCCGACAGGCCTTGGCAGGTGGGGGAGGGGTTGGGGCTAGGGTGGGGCTGAGTTCAAGCAATGGGGTTGGGACAAGGTCTTGCCAGTTCGTGGGTTAAGAGTTGGGACAGTGTGGGCTACCTGCAGCGAGCACAAGCATCCCAGCAAATCTGACTGTCACAGCCAAGGAAATTTTGTGAGGCATGTGAGGGCTCTTGGCCGCCACAGCTTCAGCACCTGGAGTTCGTTCCTGCTTAGAAAAGTAAGACGCTCTCATTGCGATTTGGAGAGGCCCCCCAAAACTGATTCGAAGATACCGCATCAGCAGCTGTAAGCTGGGAAGCTTTGGATGATTTTGAAATTCTTGGGTGCACATGCCATGCTTAGCTTTGCTTCTTGGTTTTGCGCAGGTGACACTAACCAGAGATGCCTTGCAGCAATGGTGTGAGCTAGACCCGCTGCTCCGACGTGTAGTGCTGGCTACCTTGCTAGACCTGACAGAGGGGCGCTGGAACATGCAGCAGGAGCAACAGAAGCAGCAGCAGCAGCAGCAGGGGACAGGTGGTGGTAGAAGCAGTAGCAGCGGGTTGGGAGTGACTCAGCGGCAGCACCTGGGTGGCAGGGAGATGGTGGAGAGTGATGAGGATGTGTGGCTGGCACTACAGAGGCTGGCGAGGGTCAAAGCTTACACCACCACCTTCTTGCAGGTGAGGGGGGCTGGGGGGAGGGGGGGGGGTAGAGAGGGTTCCTTTGGACTTGTACATCCTTCCTGATGGATCCTACTAGCTGATAGACAAAACAGCTATGCTTTGCCATGCCTAGCTACTCAGAAGTGAAAATGCGCTTGGGAGTGGGTGTGGTACGGTGACGTGTATGTGTGGTTCAGATGTTGGCTGGGGTGAATAAAAGACCCGCATATCCTGCGGGGCTCCTTCTGGAGCGTGTGGTGGGCTGGGATGGAGTGGGTGTGCTAGACAAAATGTGTGCCTAGGTGTGCTTGGGAAACTACCTGATCCCAATTGTACAGGGTACGCTATCAAAATGACTTCCCAGAGGGCTACTGCTATCCCACCTGCAACAATATATGCTCTGCCTGATTACGTCACCTGAGCCAACTGCTAGCACTCACATCTATACTTACACTTTTTCAATGCCCAGTACTCAAGTGGTCTGAGGAGATCACAAATGATGTAATGCTAGAGGCTGATTGCACATCTGGACGTACTTGTAGGAATCATTTGTATTTGCTATGATGTTATGTGGCTGCAGGTTGGTCAGGTGGTATGGGAGGTCGCTCCAGACTACAGCCACACCTACAATTCCCACATGGACATGATCAGGGTTTGGGCCATTACCACGGAACCCCAAGCTACACGCAGTGCCCTCGCTCACATGGAAGCAAGCTACAACCGCACACGTGATGTCTTAGATATCAAGCTGCTGGAGCCCATCGTTAACGACGCTGCGGTACAGCTCCCCGGCCAGCAGCAGCAGGACAAGCAGCTCCCCTGTTACTACAACCTAGTGCAGGACTTACAAGCTGAGGCAGTGTCAGCAGCGCAAGCTTCAGATATGCCGCTGGCGTTTGCCCAAGCCCGGCCGTCACCTGAAGACAGACACTCGGAAGTCAAGTCAAACGGTAGCAGCAGTAGCAGTGAGGCTTTGGTGCGGTGCTGTCCGCCCGCGAGCTACAACTTACGGGAGTTTACTATGCTGCGGCTGTTTGATGTGGCTCCTCCTCTGGTTGCGCGTGTGCTTGAGGGTATGGATAGCGGCTATGAGGAGTTCCCCTTTAGGCTGAGTACGCAAGAAAGGACGCTGGTGGATGTGGAGTCCAACCCGCCAGCTCCATTGCTGGTGGTGGGGCGGAGTGGGACGGGGAAGACTACTTGTGTGGTGCTGAGGCTGTTCAGGCAGTGGTGGGAGGGGAGAGAAGAGGCAGTGGTGAACCCTGAGTTGGCAACCCCTGTTAGACAGGTGAGCAGCTAGGGGGTGCTGTTGTTTTGTAGACTTCCTCTTCAGCACACCTTACTTGCGCACTGGGCAGGAAGTAGCAAGGCTCGTAGATTATCCTGTCCATCTAGGTGGCCAAGCAACAACCAAGGTTGGACTTGCCATAGCTTTTAGTTTACATCCAGAAGGGGACTCTCTAAGGATGCTTACCGTGTAAAAAGTGAAAAGCCAGTCTGCTAATTCTGGGGGACACAACTGATATGTTATTGCTCTTGTAAGCTCAGTCTGCTGGCTGCTAATATGTGCGTTGTCCTAGCAATGCACTAAGAAGTCCTGCATTCTACATACATAGCTGTTGTGGAGGCGTGGAAGGAAGCAGTTACTTATAACACAGCTTGCAGTTTGTTAGGTCCCTCTGGTCGCCTGTATAAGGGAAAGTGATGTCCACAACCTTTATGGGCTGGCTCCGTCCACCACTTCCTCTTTTCCGTTCCTACTGTTGCTGCAAGGCAATAAATCGTTTTTCTGCCCTTGCTAGATCACTCCATCATTGTGCAGTGTTCTCCTAACAGGCTGCTACCTTCGCTTGTGCTTGCCCCAGGTGTTTGTTACTGCTAGTGCTGCGCTGAGGGCCCAAGTAGCCGCAGCCTTCCGGCGGCTACAAGCAGCAGTCCTGCCCCCAGCCGAAGCAGCAGTAGCAGCAGCAGCTGCCGCTGTGGAGTATCACACCTTCAGTTGCATCCCAGATGAAGCATTCCCCCTGTTCCTCTCCAACCAGCAGTACCTCCGCATGCTAGACGGGACGGTGCAGCAGCCCTTCTTCAGGAATAGGGACCCTGAGACGGGAGCAGTGCTGGATTGGGGTGGAGAGAGGGAGAGGGACTTTCTGGAGGGGGGTCTGATGGACCTGGCAGATCTGAATGCAGCAGCAGGAGCAGGAGGAGGTGATGGGCAGCAGGTAGGAGCATCTGAGATCACACTATTACACTAAGAGTAAATATGTGATGTGTTGATGTGTTGCCCCTTCAAGTTCATACAACACTCTTTATGTCGTCTGTAACGTCACCAGCTGATTGGCAGTGTAGAAGCAGCTAAGGTCCAAGTTTATGTATGCATATGGATTGAGCTTTTTCCCGGCGACAACAGCTTGCCATTGCAGCTGAGTAGATACCTTGCAATTTGTGTATCATTCCCATTTGACTGTTTCTCCCCTTCTTGGTCCCTGCTTGCATCTACATCCTGTAGGCCAATGGAAGCGCCAGTGGAGACGGCACCGCTGCCACGGGCCACCGTCCCGGCCGCCGCACACGGCATGCAGGCAGCGCAGCACTTGGCAGCAGCGGCCGCACTGCAGTCCTCCAGGAGATGACCTGGGCCATGTTTGAGAGGAGGGTGTGGCCAAGATTGATGAAGGCATGTGCTGCACAGCAGGGGGGTTGTGGTGTGGTGCTGGAGGGTGCACTGGTGTTCCAGGAGATCATGTCATACCTCAAGGGCAGTGCAGAAGCAGTGGCTTCACCAGGAGGGACCCTTAGCCTTGAGCAGGTGATTGGGGAGGGAGGACTGCAAACTGGGTGCACTAACCTTGTGTGCAGGGGCTTGGCTATGTTGTTTCCTCCCTATCGTGGTTCCTACGTGGGACATCAGCATATAGCTAGCGGCTCATCTTTGTGTTATAAGGTGTGCCCAGCGTGCAATCATCTTATATCAGCCTCTGAATGCGGTAATGCACGTTGTTTGCGTAGTTATGACATCTCATTTCCTTTAAGTGAAGTTTGGCACTGTGATGCTTTGTCCTGGCCGTAGATGCTTGCTAAATGACTACGGCCTGGGGGCACTTTTAAGGACCTGGCAAACCTGGGTACGCATACTGATCTGACAGCACATGTACTGCAGTGATCATGTGTTGGCACATGCATCCAACCTGCCCTGCCTGCCGCTTGCTTTCCCCCGCAGTACCTGGGCCTAGGTGCCAAGCGCGCCAGCAACTACAGCCGGGAAGCCCGAGAGCTCGTCTACTCTCTGCTACAGCCCTACCGGTCAATTAAAGCAGAAGCATGCATGTTTGACCGGCCTGACTTGGTCCACCATTTGTACTGCCAGTTGACCGGCCAGGGTTACAGCGGGTGTCCAATCAGCCATGTGTACCGCGATGAGGTTCAGGACTTTGTGCAGGGGGAGCTGCTGCTGGACCTGCTGCTGCTGGGCAAGCCCCCTGTATGTGGGAATGTCTTCTATTGTGGGGATACGGCGCAGACGATTGCGCGGGGGGTAGGGTTTAGGTTTACGGATGTGAAGGTGATGTTGCAGGACGCCGCAGCAGCACGGCCAGCAGCAGAGCAGGCAAAGGTAGGTGGGGTTGGAGTCATAAGGGAGGGCTGAGTGTGAGGTGGTTGACCATATTCTAGGTTTTGGTCTTGGTAGCTTGCTCCAGAGTCTGCAGCTGTCTTGGGGAAAGTTGAAGGAAAGCTGCTAAGCCGTGAGTCGCTTCTGCTGAGAAAAAGGCAAGATTGGGGTTAATGTATCCTTGGCTGTGTTAATGTGTGAGATATGGCACGTGTTTGACGGCCCTGTGCAAAGCTCTCCAAACAAGGCAAGCTAGTGTGGTTGGATAACATCAAAGGGTATACCTTGCATACTGCTGCTTATGATCTCTAGCCCACTGAAGTAAGAGCTAGTTTTTTTGCACAATAAAGAAACAACTGTAAGCTGTGGCAGCTCACGAGGGAGCTTGGTCACATATGTTAGTGTAATAGAACGGGACAGCTTGCGCAGCTGTCTACTTGTTCTGCATGCTACCGTGCTGGCCCCCGCTGTAGCAGTGAGTGATATTGTTTAAGAAATGACCTCACATTATCTTTTAGACAACATACTCCTCGGCAGTCTCTGCTTGCCTACCCATGGCTGTATGATTTGTTTGTAGGTAATGAGCTGCTTTACCACCATTTTGTCCCTTGGCCTCTGCAGGTTGGAGACCCTGCCCTCCACCGTCTTGAGGTCAACTACCGCAGCCATGCTGGCATCTTAGATGTAGCAAACTCCATTGTGAGTATTATGGAGGCGCAATTCCCTCTCCATGGACCGCATGCCTCGGGAGCGTGCTTTCTTTGATGGGCCCCGGCCGCTGCTGCTGGGGCAGATCACTGGGGAGGAGGTGGCTCTGCTGACCTCTGGGGGGAAACGTACCCGGAAGGTGGACTTTGGAGCGCATCAGGTGAGGACTGGCTAGAGCAAGTGGGGGTGGGTGTTTCAGGGCTTCCCTGTTCTTTTTGCTGGGTGAAAGGTTGTAGTGCTGCCGGGTGTGAAACCCTTCTGGCAACCTGAAGGTTGGGTATGGTTTTAAGAACAGGGAGGGCGATGGAGCAAGGTTAGACAAAATATATAATTCAAAGCCTTCTGGCAACTTCTGCTTCATGTATCGTACTGATGCAAGAATGCAGCTCATTGCAGATGTCCGGACAGAGGAATGGGGGTTGCAGGCCCGCCTTCTAGGTCCGTGTATTGCCAGTGCCATGAGTCTCTGTATAGAATATCTCACAGGCGATTGGACTGGGATCAGTGATTAGCCTACTCACGTGGGTGTTTTTGCACTGATTGTGCCTCTGCTGCAGGTGGTGCTGGTGCGTTCAGAAGCCGACCGTGCTCGTCTACCACGCTCAGTGCAGGCCAGTAATGCCCTCATCATGCCAGTCATATCCAGTAAAGGTCTGGAGTTTGAGGATGTGCTGCTAGTGGACTTCATCTCCAGCTTGGAGGATGCCAAGGCGTGGCGCACATTGCTGTCGTATCTGCACAATGTGCTGGAGAACCATCCCGCGGTGGCAGCAGCAGCAGGGGCAGGAGGGGAGGGGAAGGGGAGGCAGCTGCTGGAGCAGGTGCTACTGCAGGTACGTGCCTGGGGAGCTGGGGGGGGATTGGTCTCGTAATGTGATCTTGGTTGCTTGTTTTGCTGATTTTGTAGCAGCTTGAGGTGCGGATCTTATGGCACTTTTGCTATGGCATACCATGAATGCAGTGTATGATCCAGATGGTGATGCATGTGTGTCGTACTCGGTGCTGCTTCATTGGCGCTTGAAAAAGGGGATAGGCACTTCAGTAAAAAAGGTACATTTGACATGTGTGGATAGCATGGAGCCCAGAAGAGGGCAGTGCTACTGAAATCAAGTCAGCTGCTTGTGAATGCATGGCGCGATACTGTTGTTCTATGCATGAGGAGAAAATTGGCTCAGCTGCTTGTCGATGCATGGCGCAAAATCGGTATTCCTGTGCTTGAGGAGTGAAAGTCATGTGTGTCGCTGTGCTAAGATCTGCTTCTGTCTTTTTTTGTTTAATAGGTCTCTGAGCAGAAGGCGCTGACGCCCTTGGACTTTGACCCTGTAGCTCATGCCGGGCTGATTGATGAGCTGAAGATGCTTTACGTAGCTGTCACCCGTGCAAAAAGCAACCTAATCATCTTTGAGTCCGACCCATACAAGCGCGCCCCTCTGTACTACTACCTCCGCCGCCTGGGTCTAGCAGTGGAAGTCAAAGCGTCACTAGCATTTGATGAAGCTAGCACGCTACTCCAGCACACAAGCAACACCCCAGCAGACTGGGCAGAACGTGCGGGGCTGCTGCTCCAGCAGAAGCTGTGGGACTTAGCTGCTAAGTGCTACAACCAAGCAGGGGACTGGCTCAGGGAAGCAGCGACGAAAGCCAAAGCGCTGATAGAGGCGGTGATGTCACCGGACAAGGCGCCAGCGGGGAAGAGGGAGGCGCTGCGGACAGCAGAAGGGCGGGCGGCAGCTTTGGAAGAGGCGGCAGTGCTGCTGATGGAAGCGGCGGCGGGGGCTGCACGGCGGCAGCAAGCGGTGGCAGCTTCTGCGGCAGCTGCGGGAAAGGGGGGGAGAGGGGGTGCTGGGGGTGGAGGTGGGGAGGTTATGTCACCTGTGGTTACGTGTGAGGAGTGGCAGGAATGGCTGTCAACAGCTGCGGCGGTGCTGTCACAGGGGCTTAGCAGACATGCAGAAGCAGCATGCTTGTACTGCCAGGTGTGGAAGGGGCCAGGCTTGCAGGTTTCGGACGGAGCACAATCCTCTTTGGCACATAACTGCATGAGTTTATTGTTAACATGTTACATCCTCTATCTATAATGCAGTGGAGCTTTGCTGCATTTTTGGTGATTTGGTGTCAATACCAACTGCTGCTGATATAATCACACTGCGATGGCAATAGCAGAGGTGTGGGCCTCTTGGTGGGATCTGTGCTGCACGAAGGATGTGTGCTTCCAATGTGTGGGTTTCACACTTTCTGGACACAGCAATGGTGCTGGCAATGAAGGTGCTGGGATCAGACTCGCGAAGCAAAGAGCGGTACACTCCTGCGATTTTGGATTCTTAGGCTCCATTCCATGAGCACCTGTGCCGCAAAAATAATATACAGCCATATTGCTGACACCTCATGCATGGACACATGTCATTATGATAAACAATGTCAGCACCTTTTGGTGGTTTGTGATCACAGCAGTGGGCATCACAGTGTGGTCCTGTATTGTGATTGGTTCCTTATGATCAGCATGTGATACATGGACTCTGGTCTCCTTCTTGTTATGATGCGTTGCAGGCCCTTCGCTTTGACAAAGCACATGGGGTCCTAGAAGCCTTAGAGGACTGGTGCTTAGACCTCTCAGACCTGGCTGACCAGCTGCTACATACCTTGACCCCCATCAGCACCACCAGCAGCAGGCAGCTCGCATCACAACTCCTGGCAACGCAGAAGGAAGTAACTGCTGCTCTACATTCCATGCAGCAGGTCGTTGGTATAGCTAATAAGGAGGTTAAGCTGCATGCTAGCAATGTTACGTCTCCAGCATCAGCAGCAGGAGCAAGGGGCAGCACAGCGCTAAGTGCTGCTGTCCTAGCAACTGCTGTAACGCCAGCCACCAGCGAGGCATTAGGAGCTGCAGGGCAGGAGCTGGTGCGGGTGGTGCATGATGCTGAGAGGCTTGCCTCATTTGCAGAACAGCAGCTAGGTCCAGAAGCAGTGGGAGCAGGAGCTGCTGTTGCTCTTACTGCTTCTAGTAGTGGTGATAGGACGAAACCGCAAGTACCACCAGCTGTTGCTAGGACCAGCAGCACGGGCAGCAACAGCAGCGGCATGGCAGTGGCGGCGGCGAGAACTGTGAAGGGGAGCCATGGGGAGGGGTTGGGGTCGAGGGACTTGTTGAGTGATGCAGTAGAAGCGGCGGAGAGGGCGAGGAAGGTTACTGAAGAGGAGGAGCAGCAACAGCAGCAGCAGCTGCAGGAGCAGCAGGCAAAGAGGAAGCAGCAGCAGGAGGAGTTGCTGAGACAGCAGCAAGAGTTGCTGCAGCAGGAGGAGGCAGAGAAAGAGATGCTGAAGCAGTTGGAGCTGAAAGGACAGCAGCAGCAGCAGGAGCAGCAGCTGCCAAGGAACAATGCACAGCCACAGCAGCAGGAGAAGCAGCTGCAAAAGCAGGACAAGCAGCAGCAAAAGCAGGATGAGGCACCGGAGGAGGTTCAATTGCAGCTGCAGGTGGAAGAAGTTGATTCTGATGAAGAAGAGGAGGAGGAGGATGGCCAGCAGTTGGGGCAGACCTCTAGCTTGATCCTCCTCCAGCAGCAGCAGCAGCAACCAGAGGCAGCAGCAGAAGTTGAAGTTCCTGATGACAGCTGCCTTGTTCCCATGCGGAGCAAAAAGTTCCAGCTGAACAGGTCACCTCGGCCAAAACCTGTAGGGGAATTAGACGGGGATGCTGCATTCGTGACCAGCCATGATTCTGGTAGTATAGACAGGGCAGCAGCGGGGGGTGGGGAGATGGTGGTTTGCACGCAGTGTGGCATGCAGGGGCATTCGGGGGATGCCTGCCCTGCCCCCTTCTGCATCAAATGCAATAAGTGGTGGCACAGCAAGGAGGAATGTTCTCTGGCATGCAAGCGATGTGGCGCTCTAGATCATGCAGCTGTACCAGGAGGGGGTGGTGGGGATGCTGCCGGGATTAACAGCAGCGGTAAAGGGAAGTGCAGTACGAGCTGGTGTCGGCGCTGTGACCGGTACGGGCATACACTACAGCAGTGCCCCTTCCCACCAGGTTTTAGGAGGCCGAGCATTCCTGCTAAACCTCTGGACAAGCCTGCCCACAACCACCAACAGCAGCAGCAGGCGGCGCTGGTACAGCAACAGCAACAGGAGGTGGTTGGAGGTCATCTCACTGCAGCAAGCTCTGTCAGCAGCTTGAGTTCAGCAGTAACTGGCTCTGGATTAGAGGGCGAGGGTCAAGAGCCGCAGCAGGGGTATCGGGATGGGGTGGCGAATGGGGGGTTGCAGCATAAACCTTTCCATCAACTGTCGAAGGAGGAGCAGATGAAGGAGAGGGAACGTAGAAAGCAGCAGGAGGTAGCTCGGAGGCTAAAGCAGCAGTTGCAGCCTAAGCACCAGGTGGCGCAGCAGCAGCACCAGTGGCAGCAGCAACGAGCACAACAGCAGCAGCAGTTAATACTGCAACAGCAGCAACAGCAGCAGGAGGAAGGCCTTCAGCGCATGTCGGCGTCTAAGGCACACTTTGACCAGCTCAAGCAGCAGCAGCAGCAGGAGGAGGAGGAAGGAAACCAGCAGCAGGAGGAGGAGCAGCAGCAGCAGAGCGAGCAGCAAAGGCAGCAGCAGCTTGTGGAAGAGCAGTTACGACAGAAGCGTGAGCAAATGCTGCTCAAGCTGAAGCAGGTGGTGGATGATGATAAGGGGGCTACTCCTCCTCACGCCCCAGGTCAGCAGGACAGAAACCATCAGCAGCAGCAACAACAGCCTGCCGTGGTTCATGCCGCACCCCGAGCCTTTGGAGCAGTGTCTCAATCTAGCAGCAGCAGCAGTGCTCCTGTGAACCTCCCTAACGTCCCAGTGCCGATTCCTGTTCCTGTGCCTATTCCAGCAAGAGCAGCAGCTGTGCCTGCTAGCAGGGTTGGGACCGTAACAGGCAGTGGCATTCAGGTTCCGTTGCAAGTGCCAGTGCCTGTACCTGTCTTGGCGACTGGTGGAATTGGCACGACGCAGCTGCAGCCAGCAGGAGGTGCTGCTGGGGCCTTACAAGCAAGCAGCAGTAGCAGCACGTTGCCATCTGTGGCGGGAGTTCCATCAGCAGCAGCAGCTCTTCCTGTTGCTGCTACTGCTGTCCTCCCTGCTCCTGTTGCTGCGATTCCTGCAGCTGTTCCTCCAGCGGTCAATGGTTTGCCTGACATTGTGCTGAAGATGTTGCCACCTCATTTGCAAGCTGCATTTGGGAGCAGTAGACCTGCTTCAGCTCCCACACCATCAGCAGCAGCAGCAGCAGCCAATGCAGCAGCAGTGCCACAGAGTGTGGTGCCTGGCTTGCCACATGCAGCAGCAGCGGTGCCAGCACCAGTAGCTGGATCAGCAGCAGCAGGAGGAGAGATGCTGAAGTTGGGCGAACAGCAGAAAGAGCAGAAGAGGCTCTTGGAGGAGCAGCAGCAGCTTGAGGCGGATTGGGAGGTGCTTCAGCGTGAAAGGGAGCAGATGGAGAAGAAGCTCCAGGAGTTGAAGGAGCTGGAGTTGGAGCTGACTGTAGGCAAGCAGCAGTTGCAGAAAGAGAAGGAGGAGGTGAAGGAGGGGAGGGACAAGGCAGTGCAGCAGGTGGAAGAAGAAAAGCAGCGTCTGGAGCAGCGGGTGTTTCAGCTGCAGCAGGAGAAGGAGGAGGCAGCGTCAGGAACCAAGGACCTGGTGGGGCTGTTTCAGAACCAGGTGCAGCAGCTGAGAGAGGAAAATCAGCAGCTGGAGCAAATGGTGGTTGAGCTGCAGCAGCAGAAGGAGGAGGCCGAGTCGGGAAACAAGGAAATTGTTTGGCATTTTCAGAAGCAGGTGCAGAAGCTGCAGGGGGAGCTAGAGGTGGTGAAGAGGGAGCAGCAGCAGTGGGGACAGGAGAAGCAGCAGCTGCAAGAGCAGGTGGAGGCGGAGAGGCGGCTGCGAACAGACGCAGAGGAGAGGCTGGCAGCTATCAAGAAGGCTTTGATTGGGGAGTAGAGGCTGAGATGGAGACTAGCACCCAAGTGGCTTCGCAGGGGGACCTCTTGCATTCAAACCGTGTGATTGCCGTGGGGGGTTTTTCCCCCTTCTCTGCGTAGTTCTCTCTCTCTGCCGCTGTGCTGAAAGTTGCTGTTTGACTGCATGTATAATTATGCGACAATTGGGCATTCTGACCGCAAAAAATGGTATCTTCGGGTGTACTTGTCATTTGTGGCTATGCTACAGGTGCTGGACTGCAGTAAAGTGTGCAGCTGGGCCGGTTATCGATCTGTAGTATTTTTGCTCTGGCCTATAACCTAATCCAAGCCTGGCATTGAGAAACAATAAGGCACATTCAGAAGTCGCTGTGCAGAGGCAAGAACGCGAGTTATGGCGTAGGTCAGGCATTGAAAGTTTGCAACTACTAGCGGTCTTGAACATTGCCAGGCCGGACACCGCCCAGTCTGGCTCCCTGAGAGGCGCCGTAAGGCTCCGCCTCCAGGCAGACATGAAGACGGGTCATTACATACACATACCATGAAAAGTGGTGCTTACCTAAAAGATCTATTCAGCTGAGTAGATTGCGGAGCACGAGAAGGTCAACGGCTGTTGAACTTTCAGCTAATGCCATGTGGTTGTGAAATGGATGGTGAAAGCACTGATATTGCAGGCATGTGCTTGAATGCTCCAAAGTAAGCTCATACAAAGGACTCCTCCTCAAGTATTCTTTTCATGCGGTCCAGACAGCCATGCATGCTCTCACAGACGCTTTGGAGGTCGTGCTGCTTCGTGATACCTCATTGGAAGGAGAACTTCTAGGCATATTGATGTGCGTGAGTCATAGTTTCTACGAGCTGGTGGAAAATACTACTTATAGTCACGTTGAAATCACCCTACCCACGCTTGAACATGCGGTCTCCTTTTCACTCTGGCTGGGCCGGCGCCAGAGATCCCCCTTCAGTCATTTGGAGATCTCCTATACAGGACATTACTCAAACAGTCCACTTGTGGAGGATTGCCTCACGGTGGGTTTTCGCTCGGCAGCAAGCAACCCTGGGCGCCAGGTGGAAGTTGTAGGCTTCAGCTCTCGTGCTGGCAACACGATGAACCTCGCACCAATGACAAATACGAAGGCGTTCAGCAGGCTGGAAGTGCTGGAGCTGCAGCTCATCGGCCCATGCAACCTTGCCCACCTCTCCAGCCTCAGGCAGCTCACAGTGACCAGGCCTGCATCTTCACAGTGGGGCCAGTGGACCTCAATCAGTGCCTTGAGAGGTATCCAGCAGCTGACCAAGTTGAACTCCTTGGTCGTGATGGGGCCTCCAATGAACACCCGTGGCTTCCTTTCCCCCTTGCCCGCAGCCACTGGCATGACCCAGCTCAAGCTGTGTGAGACCCCCCTCACGACCAGCATGGTTCGCAGTATCGCTGGGATGACTGGCCTGGTGCGGCTGTGGCTGTCAGAGACTGATAGCAGCTACAGCGGCCGTGCTAACAGCAAGGAGATGGTCCGCATGCTCCGGTGCCTGAAAAAGCTCACCACCTTGTACTGTGTGAACCAGAGCTACAACAGGAGCATCAGTGACCTGTTTGGCAGCTTGCCGCAGCAGCTGAGGACCCTCACCTTGTCCCTGCCTAATTGCAAAGTCGTCAAATCCAGCATCTCCACCATGGCAGGGCACCTTCCTGCATTGGAGGAGCTCAGCTTGGACTACATAGCTTTCAATGACGGCCACCTCAAGGAGATGGTGGAGAAGATGTCTAGCCTTGAGCGCCTCGAGATGACCTCCACAGACATCTCGCCCATCTCTCTGCATGCTCTGGCTCAGCGATCCAATGTCACCAGCCTACGCTACTTAGACATCAGCCAGAGTTCTGGCTTTACAGCTGCTGACGAGGAGTCAGCTAGGAAGCTGCTGAAGAGAACACGGGGATGGAACCCTGGAAGTGCACCCTGGTCCATGCGAGGCACAGTGGACTCAGATGCTGTGGTTGATGGGGGAGAGGAGCCTAACGTAGAGGAGCCTTCAGCCGATGCAAGGCCGGGTCTCTGCGTCATCTGCTGAGCACAGAGCTTTCCTAAGCATGGAAGCTTCTGCACGGCCCCTGCACAGGATTTGATGTTTGTGAGGAGGTTCTGCTTTGAACAGTTGCTGTGTCTGCTGATGCAACCCTTCATTGCTAGTGCAGTTGGCAAGAAGTATTCTGTCCTGGTTCAGCCACCCGTCAATTCTGCTGGTCAGGATGACTGGTTGGTGGTCTAAACGCATTGCCTTTGTTTCATCCACTGTACTATGGGGTGTATGGGCAGTTCCACCTAGCAGCCCTCTTGCTATTGCCACCCTTTACTGATGTTTGGTTGTTTGTTTGGTTGTGATCTGATGCATACTCCATCGAGTAGGGCTGCGGCGTTTATTTGTCAGGTACAGGTACAAGTTACCATCTGCAGCACCCGGGCTAGCCTAATTCATTAGGATGACGTGTATGCTCACTTTATTGTCCAGTATAGTTACCTTATTTGCTGGTCTGCTTCTCTGTGCTTGTGCTTCCTGGTAGCAGGTTTGACTTAGCAAACGTATCATGCAGGTAGCACACACAGTTGGTGTGTTTGGTCGGTTCGACCTAGCAGCCCTTTGCGGTTGCCACACCTTAAATGTTTGTTATGTTATGTTATGTAGCATGCATGCACTATGAAGTGGCGGGCATGCCACATGCAGCCATGCTGGCCATGAATATGTACCGTCGAATTGCAGGTAGCTAGTGCCACCGCTGTAGCTGTGTGTGCCTGCGAATGACCTGAGGTGCATTCGACACATTGATTAAGTGTCATTCCTCAGGCTGTGTAATTCAAGTAATTTGACAGTAAGCCAGGCAGTCACTAACTGATCCTGCTATAGCCCTGCTGCTTTTGCTGAATTCTTGCGTTGGCATTCTGCAGCTGCTTATTTTAGGTAGTATGTGCCAATCAGGGGACGTCCTGCCACTTTGATGTACTTACCCTGCCACATGATTGGTCTGGTTCTTATTGATCGCACGATGGCCCAACTCACTATGACTCTGCGGCCGATGTTCCGACTAGATCGTGCGGATGTGTGTCACGACAGTCGTGCTTTCGGGGGTTTGACAGTTACTAATACCTGCCTTTCTCTCGGTTACATGGCTTACAAAGCATGCATTCAGAGCTGAAAATCCCCGTGGTGGCAAAGGGCACTGAAATGGATTTAGGTTATTTGTTTTATCATATTTTATCGACTGCACTCCGTGCCAGCATCATGCACATGGTTTCCCTAGGTATGTCGCCCGGCGGTTGTCAAAGTCCAAATCCATTTACCCATAACCTACTTTCTCCTCGCGTATGCGTCGTACACATGTCAGCAACATCATTTTCGAATAGTACGGGGCAATGATTAAGCAATGTAAAGATCCACAACACCCCGTATCGTCTTAATAAATGCACATAGCCCATATTACGCAATCACCAGTTAAATTCGGTGACATGGACCGTATGGAATCAGTTAACCACGAGACTTTGCCATTTACAGCTAGGAATTCGTCATTGCCAACATGTCAATGCCTATCAATCGGGATCTGAGCACATGACTAATAAAAGAGTTCCACAAACATATATCATTCTCCTGAACGAACCAATGTTTCACGTCTCCAGATAAGAAGGGAGAAACATTTCAGGTACTACATGACTGGCCTGTGCTTCATTTGCCCCACCTGGAGCACTATCTCACTTAGTCTCCATACAATTCTACCATCTTCCCAATGCACAGGTCCACTTTCTTCCAAGGGTTCCCTCTCCAGATGTTGCCCAGCAGCAGAATGGGGATCTGCAGTGAGCAAGCAAGACCCTTTGCAGTCAAATTAGACCACAGTCTTACTACCCCTCACGACAGTAACCTTGTTAGCGCATGCCACGGATCAAATAGTACTGCTCCGCAGCACTTTAAGGGGGACAGATCACTGGATGATGTCAGGCTAGATAAAAAGGGAGCAAAAGAGTATACAGCGGGCTTGCATGGTGGCAGACAGCTGGTCAGGTAGGGTGACAACCTGCCTAACCCAACCTGCACACACCTGTTACGTGTGTTTT